>PPNR03000012.1:0-330079 GCA_003709245.3 Williopsis saturnus
CCCCCCGTTGCTCAAAGGAGCCCTGCGCTAAAAATAATCGCTGGATTACATAACCAGGTATAACGTAAGTGATTATGAAATCAGTTATGTCCTGCCCGTATCAGCTGTAAGTCAACAACCAACTTCACGATCGAATTGAATTAGCACCCAGCTTACACATCACAGTTGAGGTTAAGGATAATACGAGATGTATATTCTTAAGCTACCCTGGCTAAACCACAGTGGTAAGTTATATATTATACTTTTATACATACTTGCAGGGAAGGAAACGCTAACGAAACAACAGAGGAGTCCCACAAACATGAGGTGTATTCCCTAACAGTCAGTCCAGATGGCTCAAGACTCGCATCGGGCGGTTTGGATGGGAATGTCCGTATTTGGTCCACAGCCGATATCCTGAAATATAGAGATGAGTCTTTACCCAGAGACTCAGCTACCTGTCGACCTCTATGTTCTATGGCTCGTCATACCGGTGCAGTGACAGTGGTGAAGTTTTCACCAGATGGCAGATTCCTAGCTTCTGGATCAGACGATAAAGTGCTATTGATATGGGAAAGAGACGAAGAGAACAGACCGTCTTTCGGAGAACAGAACTTGGAACACTGGACAGTCACCAAGAGAGTCGTGGCCCATGATAACGATATCCAAGACATAGCATGGGCTCCAGATTCAAGTATCTTAGTCTCAGTTGGATTGGATAGATCCATCATGATATGGAATGGTAATACTTTTGAGAGGATAAAGAGATTTGATGTACACCAATCACACGTGAAGGGTGTTGTTTTTGACCCGGCGAACAAGTATTTTGCAACCAGTTCTGATGATCGTTCAGTGAGAATCTTTAGATATCACAAAGGCTCGGAAATCTCCTTCTCCATCGAGAGGACGGTCCTGAAGCCTTTCAAGAAGTCTCCCTTGACAACTTATTATAGGAGATTATCATGGTCCCCTGATGGGCAGTTTATAGCGGTCCCAAATGCTACAAATGGTCCAGTAACTTCCGTCGCCGTCATATCAAGAGGTAGTTGGGAGTCAGATATCTCACTAATAGGTCATGACTCGCCCTGTGAAGTCGCATCGTTCTCACCTGTGTTATATGAAGTTCCGAGTCCCAGCAATCCGAAGGAGAAGAAGATCACTTCCATCGTTGCAACCGCAGGACAGGATAAGAATCTTGTCATCTGGAACAATGCTTATCCAAGAGCCATGGCCGTGTTTGAGAATATCTCGTTGAAAACAGTTACAGATTTATGTTGGAGTCCCGATGGTTCCACTCTTTATATCAGCTCATTGGATGGTACAATCTCTGCAATCAATTTTGAACCAGGTGAATTAGGCACCGTTGTCTCATCAGAAAAAAATGATGAACTTCTCAACAAATATGGTGTGGACAAAGACAGTATGGTGTTCCCTGAGAGTACGAGTCAACTGATCCTGGAAGACAAAGCTGCTGAATTCTCCAAAACCTTGAGTGAAAACCATATGGATAGACTACTAAGATTGGAGAAGCAAACAGTTGAAAAGACACCAGTACCTCCTAAACTTGCACCTAAGCCGTCAATTCCAAGAGCAGGTCAAGAAAAGACCAAATTGAACAGAGCAGTGATAACCAATGGTAAGAAACGTGTCGCACCGACTTTGATATCAACCACTTCACATGCCGCAACTCTTGACAAGAAGTTTCAATCCGCAGCAATCACTTCCAAGAAAGAGGTTGACTTCAAAGTGTCATCAAAATTATCAAAGACTCATTATGATTTGCCTAGATTCGGTCTTCAGACCGCTGTCAACCCATTCTTCATCAAGAAAACTAATACAGATGTTGAAGGGGAGGAAGACGAAGGTGACGAAATCGATGATTATGAAGAGACACAGAGCGAAGAAGAATTGGCATATAAGCGTCGTCGTGTAAAACATCATCAGAGATTGATTAAACTGAGGGAGCCACTTGAAGACTCAAATATTGTTATGAAACAACTCACTAATGAGAAACATAGGTCAGTGATAGAGATTGTAAACCATCCAGAGAATAATACGGATGAGCTGACAATAATACTTGCTCACAATGATGGTAAGCGAGAGTTTGAATACTTCGTTCAAGATCGTATCATTGGTATCACTGGACAATTAGGGAGATTCTGGGCCTTGGCCACGGATAACGGTGGGATATTAACTTTTGCTCCATCTGGAAGGGTGTTATTGCCTCGCATGGAACTCAGTGGGAATATTGTCTATTTCACTTCGCGTGAAGAGTTATTGATGGTTGTCACTGATGATCATATGATACACAGTTTCAATATCATACAGGGAAAGAAGCTCCATAAGAAAGTTTCATTGGCTCCGATATTGAACTATGATGAGACTTTCGAAGGGAAAAAGTTTGAACTGAAGAAGAAACTATTAGATATTGATTTGAAGAACGGCAGGATTGTCGTTTATTTATCAACTAATGAGGTCCATATCTTCGATAAAGATATGAGAACTTGGGTGAAAGTGATTGATTCGTTCTATACGGGATTGAACAATTACAGAGGTCTATGGACCGGTAACTCGAAATCAGTGAAGAATACCAATATCGACTTCTCAAGAGAGGAAGAGTTTACAAAGAAACTGGTATTTCTAGAGGGATATGAAACAATGCTGTCATCTTACCTAGATGATCCTGAAGGCTCTGAGCATGTGAAGAAAGATCTTGAGCTGGTGTACAGGGACGAGATGTATTCTAAAGTTAGGGGCAAATAAGCGCACTACAATTAATGACTCTAATGAATAAAGTTATGCACTTTCATTATTATGAGCCCTCTTTTAGTAGATTTTTCAGGTACTTTGCAGGAAGAGCAACGTTCTCAGTATCCTTCCCACAAATAAAGCACGTCTTTGTCTTATGCGATCTCTCCAAGAAGCACTTTTCACAAAAATAATGTCCACATTTGGTCTTTATAGGGTCTTTATAGCTATCCTTACATAGCACACACCTGAATGGGATACCTTCCACCTCCTTTTCCTTCTCCTCTTGATTCGATAGATCCCAGTCTCGATTTAATTTCCAACCTGCTTTGAAATCATCTCGCGCGTGAACAAACTTACAGCTGTCACCATAACCACAGAAACCTGTCTGTTTGAAATCTTTGCACTCATCTCTGGCGAAGTCAAACATTGTGGTCATTCTAACGTTCGAAGAGGCCTTCTTAGGACCGACCTTATTAATGGCATTGGACTTCGGTGGTAGGAAAGTAGCATATCCTTTCTGTCCCTTGTATAAACCATCGACTATTTCACCTATACTTGCAGACTTTGCAAGCTCCTCAGCATTAAGTTCTTTGTTAAGAGCATCCACTTTGGTAGCATCTTCATTCCTCGTGAGTGTATGAACTTCCTTTGTGGCGTCTTCATGTGTATCTTCTCTGATCACTTTTGGCCTCTTAATCACCGTTTCTGTATCATCTTCAGTTTCGCTCGAATCAGAGTTTAGCTTTATATGTTTGCTGCGTATGGAGCCTTTTAATCCTCTCTTCTTGAACATCCTTTAGTAAGATGTAGTTCCTTGAAGGCAAACCAGAACTCATCGCGAATTTCTTGATCGCAGACGATCGGGTTGGGGCCACAGTGCGCTGCCCAGTGAGAAAGATGTAAAAGGCGAACTTCTCTGGTCCCTCATCTCTTGGGTTGGAATGAAATTTGGAAGGCACTGTTTCCTCATCTCTGATCCATCCATCTTGGCTGTTGGAATTTCCACTGATCTGACGTCCTTGGGTACTCAACCGCTCACAGATCACCTTGAAGAGCTACCCAGGCTCATCTCCAGCTCGCGATCTTTGGTTCACGCTTTTTATTCAAGAGGTGCTTGCGACCTTTTCCGAGCTGTCAAAGAAGGTTGATCCACAGATTCACACCACACGCACATACACGACAGGACTATACAAATCACATCAGATACCATCAACAGACGTCTATTCGAAAGACTATACCATATCTTCCGCATATTTGCATTTCCAGATCATTTTCTTCCGCCCCGAATTAAATCTAACTGATCTCAATGTCGACCCATCCATCGCCAGAGACGCCAAATACGTCGACGTCATCGACACCAACTACCCTTTCACAGGCGACGTACACATCGCTGAAACCATGCTCACATTTAGCTCAAGTTCTTAATTCCAATGCGAGAGATACGGTGCTTAGGAACTACTCTCTTGCTGTCAAAGTGTCCAATTTCAACAACCTAAGTTCTTTCAATTTGCCGCGGTTGAGGAGCAAGAAGAATGAAAAGGGTAGATTGGAGAAGCAGCGGCTCATGCATTTGAAATCAAAAGCTCTCAGATGTAGAGACTGTCTGGAATGCATCAGTGGCACTTTTATGTGTTTACAGTGTCCTCATGTTGGATGTTGGGAGAAGAACCATTTCGTCAATCATGCCAAGAAACAGGGCCACATATTCGGTAAGTGAATTGATGTATGGCCATATATGAATGACCAATATACTAACAATGTTTCAAAGGAATCGACGGACAACTGGGATACCTTTTTTGCTTCAAATGTGGCGATTACACAGGTGATGCAGAACTTGAAGCCATGCGCTTAAGAATGACATTCAAAGAAAGTACGTTGATGATATCACCAATGGTTATTATCTTCATATACTAACCAACATAAGCAGGTGCAGAAGCAGAAATACTGGAATCAGATCATGACGACAAACTCGTCGCTAAATACTCCAGATCTATCAATTTCAAACCAACGACTGGTCTTCGTGGGTTTGTTAACATGGGATCTACATGTTTCATGAGCAGTGTTATGCAGACTTTCATCCATAATCCTATTATCAGGGATTATTTCTTGACTGAAGGTCATATGGACTGTTCTAAGGGAAAGGATGAATGTATAACTTGCTCCGTTGATGAGATATTCACCGAGTTCTATACAATGAATACCACATCAGGTTATGGGCCCGTCTCGTTACTGAACGCCGCATGGAGAACCAATAAATCACTAGCTGGTTATTCCGAACAGGATGCACATGAGTTTTGGCAATTTATGGTTGAACAACTACATCAGGGTTTGATGCCAGGTCATGATTCACACGCTGCATGTTCTTGTGTCTTACACAAGACCTTTTCAAGCGATTTGCTCAGCAGCATCACATGCACCAAATGTGGTAATGTTACAAGTACCGTTGATCCTATCATTGATATTTCATTGGGTATCTCCCAGAGTGATGATTTGATGACATGTTTCAAGAATTTTACAAAGAACGAGAAGCTTGACATCAAGTACAACTGTTCGAATTGTCATGAGCGCACTCAAGCTACAAAGCAGCTTTCAATATTGAAGTTTCCAAATACCTTAGCTATTCAGCTCAAGAGATTTGAGCATAATGCTCAATCTGTCAAGTTGGAGAAGTATATCAAATTCCCGATGTTTATGAACATGTCTGAGTTCTCATCATCATATACCAAATCAGGGAATTTCGACCCGCAGCTGACCTACGAGCTTTTTGCCGTGGTGTGCCATATCGGATCCGTGAATACTGGTCACTACGTCGTTGTTGTGAAGAACAACCAGGGTCGATGGTTCAAGTTCGACGATTCCATGGTGACCTTGATGAGTGTTGAGCAAGTGTCTCAGTTGAAGGCGTACTTGTTGTTCTACATGGTACATAAGTTAGCATAGGCATGGCCTAGTATTTGTCACATCTAGCATAATATCACAAGAATCAAAGCGTAATGCGTACTACCTCACCCGTCGACAGTTCAAGTCACCTCTGGAGCATTCCGAAACCGAGATGATCACGTCGAAAGAGAAGTGTGAAATATTACATAAGAAATTACCTAATAAACTGCAGTGTCCCGAACCGATTTACCACGTGGGACTCTTTTAAGCGTAACGGCCAATCAGGTGCCGGTATGGGCGGAATTACACCCCCTTGGCGGAGTCTGGATATACGAAAAGAGGTCGTGTGAGCAGTTACTACACGTGGACTCGGCCCAAGAGCCAAGTCATCAAGGCTGTCAAGACGTTTCTTTTTGCATTTTAGTCGTGTGAGCAGTTCCTGAATCGAGTTGCAGGACTCTGTTGAAGCTTTAAACTTTGTAACAGTTCTTTGTGTCACTCGATGGTTCTCTCTCTCTAAGGCGCATCCAAAGCTGCACGGCCATATTCCTTCGAACGGGGGCATGGGAATTTTCCAAGGCTGGGGCCGCCCGCAGCCTGATTTGAGGACTTACCGAGCCCACCTTATAAAATCCTTTCGCTACCCTTTCTCTATCGACTATCTACACTCTACCCATTCCTCAAAGGAGTATTTTAGCATCACTACTCTCGAATGAAGTTTTCACAATCGTTGACCTATAATTCTGTCCCTGAATGGCAGGATAAGTATATCAACTACGTTGGGCTAAAAAAGACAATTTATGCACTGGCACAAGAGCAGCTCGAGAATCCAAGTTCTACTGGTGACGGTACGAAGGGTTCGTCAAACTCTTCCATTGCCGAAGATCCAAAGAAGTTCGATGTGAAGGCCTGGTTCAAGACGAAGAGCCCCACCAAAACAACTACCGTCGAGTTGACTGAGTTCGCCAGCCCAGAGGAACAGTTCTTGGAGAAACTCGAAGGTGAGCTTTTAAAGATTGATGAATTCTACAAGCTGAAAGAGCGTGAGCTATACATTGAGTATGAATCTCTTATCGAGGCCTTGGAGGTTTCAAACATTCATTTGATGGATAATGAGCATATGTTAGACGAGACAAGAAGCATCCTAAGTCATAAGTCCTCTATCGCAGCTGAAGTTATCCATGCTGCAAACTCTTTCAACCTCGGTGTAGATGTGACAGACAGCGCTGAAAGATTCTCCACTCGCACTTTTGGCCATGATGATGACGACGACGAGGATGACCGTTCCTACTCTGATAATTCTGCCTTATTAAGCGATGCTGATTTGAACTTAAAAACGCAAAAGAAAATCACCTTGAAGAGGCAGACTACGGATCTATTTGTGGATTTATCTAAGCTGAAGTCATTCATTGAACTGAACAGAATTGGTTTCAGTAAAATTGCAAAGAAGTTTGACAAGCTTTTGAACTCTGACGTGAGAGCAAGACTCTTTAATTCAAACCAGTTCTTTGAAAATAGTTACACTTTCCAATTTAACACTTTGACTCATCTTGATAAGAAGCTAAACAACTTGGTTGAAGCTTTTGCTTCTCTCACCAATCGTTTGGACGATTTGGATGGTTGTAAAAAGGAGTTGAGATCATTTCTTCGTGAACATATCGTCTGTGAACGTAATACCGTCTGGAAAGAGATGATTGGTATTGAAGCACGAACCAATACAATCAAGGGAGCTGCACCAGATGCTCCATATGAGTCCGAATTGTTCCAGTTGCAATACTACTCATGGCCATTACCAAGACCAGTGAATTTGTACTTCACCAAATGGGAGAACATCAAGCTTCCAAAGTTCATTAACTCTCCTAGGACGTACAAGTTGGCTATCATCATCACCATCACTGGTATCTTACTCGGTGTTAAGACCTTTCACGATGAAGCTCAACATAGATGTATGGCATTGCTTGCATGTGTCGCTCTTCTTTGGGCTACTGAGGCTATCCCATTGTTCGCTACGTCACTTTTGTGTCCTCTCTTGGTTGTGTTATTCAGAGTGTCGAAGGATTCGAACGACAAAGTCATGGGCGCTGCTGCTGCGTCGAGTTACATCCTTTCCAACATGTGGTCCTCTACTATAATGGTTTTGTTAGGGGGGTTCACCTTGGCTGCTGCCTTGTCCAAGTATAACGTTGCCAAAATCGCTGCATCGTGGATCTTATCTGGTGCCGGTACTAAACCAAGAAACATTCTCCTCTCGATGATGGGTGTCGCTTTGTTCCTTTCAATGTGGATTTCAAATGTTGCCACTCCTGTTCTCTGTTATTCTTTGATCCAAGGTGTTCTGCGCAGTTTGGATACTGATTCCCAATTCGCTAAGGCCTTGATTCTTGGCGTTGCATTGGCTTCCAACATTGGTGGTATGCCATCACCTATTGCCTCTCCTCAGAATATTGTCGCAATGGAGTACTTGACTCCATACGGTGTTGGTTGGGGTAAATGGTTAGCTGTTGCCCTCCCAGTGAGTATCATAGCCATGGTTCTTGTTTGGGTGATGTTAATCTTGACTTTCAAGGTTAGCGATGCCAAAGTAATGAAGTACAAGCCAATCAAGGATAAGCTAACCATTAAACAATGGTACATCTTATTCGTGTTTGTTGCCACTATCATCCTATGGTGTGTTGAATCACAGATTGAATCTGAGTTTGGTTCTGCAGGCTTGATTGCAGTGTTCCCAATGGTGTTGTTCTTCGGTACAGGCTTGTTAACCACTGCTGATATCAACAACTTCCCATGGTCCATCGTGATCTTGGCCATGGGTTCCTTGGCTCTTGGTAAGGCTGTATCCTCATCGGGGTTACTTAGTACAATCGCTGTTGCTCTCCAACGTCGTATCATTAACTACAGCATGCATGTCATCTTGATGATTTTTGGTATCTTGATTTTGGTGATTGGTACTTTTGTCTCTCATACTGTCTCTGCCATCATCATTATTCCATTGGTTCAAGAGATTGGTGATAATTTACCAGATCCTTCCTCTGCTCCAATGTTGATCTTTGGTATTGCACTACTGGCATCTTGTGGTATGGGTTTGGCATCCAGTGGGTTTCCTAACGTTACCGCTATTAGTATGACTGACGAGATTGGCACGAGATACCTCAGTGTCTCCAACTTCATTACAAGGGGTGTGCCAGCCAGTTTAATCGCCTACATTGTTGTCATTACTGTGGGATATGGTATCATGAAAGCTACTTTTTGATTGAGAGGTCATATTTATTTTGCATTGGAAGGAATAAAAAATTGCATTTTGGTTTGGCTAATTTTATGATTTAAGTTCACGTTGTTTTACAATTTGCTGATTTTATGTCTTGTAGAGAAGAATAGAGTCCCATACTTGTGGTCATGGAAGGCTGTTCTCTGTTACATAGGGTGAAGCTTTGATGCCGCGCCCTTGACTCTGATCCTCTCACCCGTAATGGCGACACAGAGGACCATCGCTTAGATCTGGTCGCCACAGAGCACATGAGTCAGCTCTAGTAGTCTTTACGGCTACTTTTCTGGCTCCACTATTTCCGGTTGCGCTACGTTGTCTTCCGGAGGCATCGCAAGTTTCAAAAGAGCAGATAGGGGTGACACATCCCTTAGTGCTAACAGGGTCAGGACTTAGAACCGTGCTTGATCGAGCCACAGTGAATATCTCTGGAGCTGAAAAGTGGTATTAAGTCGGGATGGGAGAGCTCAGAGTTTGCCGCAATCGTACGACCATATACTATAGAAACCACAGACGCCATACGTAATAAATAGCTATATCCACTATCCACTCTCTGGACCTGAAGCTGAATTTAGCGTGTTGCCTTCTATGCGCACAGTATGTGTCAGACTAGAGCGGGAAGCCACGTCCGCATAGTGAATTTTTTTCGTGTGCGAGTTCAACGGCTTTGCATATAAAGACCAAAACCCTGGCCCATAGACCACACCTTCTTTGTTCTGTTATTACTACAGCCAATGAACACTCCAGAACCAGTCAGAACGACACAGACTCTCTGTATCCCGGAGAACAGCTCATACTCTGACGATCGTATCCATACCAGTGAACCACAGTCATCTTTTGTTGATGCTATATATATAAAGAAAGAGGAATCGGAGGAGCATGGGCATGATCTGAGTGCGGTATCCACCAATTCTACAATACCTAATAATGCTGAGAACAGCAAAGATCCAATGCTTGGGCTCGATGGAGATTTGGAATTCCCGGAAGGTGGATTAAAGGCATACCTAGTAGTGTTTGGTTCATTCATGGGCCTAATCTCAGGTTTTGGCTTACTGAACACATATGGTGTTATTCAAACATACGTCACAGAACATCAGTTGAAAGATATCCCAGAATCCACGGTGTCGTGGGTGTTCTCCATCTTCCTTTTTATGACTTTTTTGACTTCCATCGTGTCAGGCACGTGCTTCGACAGAAATGGTGTGCGTGCACCACTGATCTTCGGTGGGTTGTGTACCTTTGGTGGTATGATGGGATTGGCAAACTGTGAAAAAGTTTGGCAATTCGTGTTGTCCTTTTCTTTACTCGTTGGTGTTGGTAATGGATTCACTGGTCCACCATGCATCGGTGTCGTTGCCCATTATTTCAACAGACGCAGAGGCCTTATGTGCTCGCTTGCCAGTGCAGGTGGTAGTATCGGCGGTGTTATCTTCCCAATCATGATGCGTAAGCTTTACGCCGAAGTTGGATACACATGGGCCGTCAGAGTGTTTGCGTTTGTGCTTGGTGCATGTTACATCGTTGCCATTGCGTTAATGAAGGAAAGGTTACCACGCAAGATCACCAAGGGAAATAGATGGCAAAAGATGCTATCATATACCACAGCTTTTGACTTGAAAGGTCTCAAGTCCCCAGATTTCCTCTTTTTATGTCTTGGTTGTTCATTCGCTGAGTGTGGTGTCTTAATTGTGGCCACTTATCACGCCTCTTTTGCTCGTGCTCACGGATTTTCTCTTTCTACAGCATACATGCTCATTTCAACGGCACACTTGGGTGGGTTGCCAGCTCGTTGGATCAGTGGATACATGAGTGATAGAGTCGGTCGTTTCAATATCATTATCATCACCACTATCTGTGCAGGTATCGTTGCCTTATGTACTTTGGTTCCTTTTGGTTCCAACTTGGCATCACTCTACGTGTTTTCAGCGCTTTGGGGTTTCATGACTGGTTCTGTTTTCCCTTTATTACCGGTCTGTTGCGCCCAGATCTCCAAGACTGAAGATTTTGGAAGACGTTACGGTACGATGTATTTCATCGCTGCTTTTGGTACATTGGTTTGTATTCCAATTGCAGGTGCCATTATCGGCAATGGCTCTTTCACAGGGTATAGAGGCATGGTGGTACAAGCATCGGTGACAATCATGGCATCTGGTTTTTTCTACACAGTGTCAAGAACCCTTAGAGTTGGTCCACATTTGGCTATCAAGTTTTGATCTCTTGGTTTCATTTTCCGTTTGCATTTAATGACTAGCATATTAATCCTTTCTTTGGTATTTCTTAGCATTTTAATAGAATAGAGAATAGGAATTGCCATTACTTTGTAGTGAATTAAAGAGTTCCCTGGTGCAAGGATGTGGAATGGCACAAGTTCATGCAGTGAGGGCCCCTTGCCGAGAAATTTTGTACGGAAAACCCGGAGCAATCACAGATCTACGGTGTTCTTCTGGACGGCTCGAACTTCCTTGCGCATCAGAGTTTAAGTTCTTAATTAAGCGCATATGGCATTTGACAAGGGCTGTTGGGATCTAGAATGTTTGAGAATGAGGAAGAGTAGGGAGAGGATGGCCCGTCGCCTCTGAAGTGGGATCTCTCCGTGATGAAAGCGCCTGTATGTAGCGCTCGGCGGTAGCAATACAAAGACCGACCGTCAAGTGCAGCTGTGAGTTGAGTATATCAACACATGGAGGACACGCGGGTCATTGGGTAACGCCATGATACCGGCTATAGATGCCCAAGATTATGGGTCTTGCGATGATGCTTCGTGAGATATGTAAAGTATTAAACGTTGCTTTGAGATCAGAAGCCCCACTGGAGACCACTTAGGGTCGCCGCGGAATAGTCGGATTAAACAGCTAATATGCACATCATTACCTAAACCCGCTTTGAGTACTTGAGTGGTTTTTTACATTTAATATAAGAACGGCTTGATAGCCACTTCCCTACTTTTGAGCTTCGCTCTCCTCCGATGTTTCCATACTGCCGCATATTCCAAATATCATACGTTAGTGATATATATTCAGTCATGGAGAGCCACATGAGACAAGCGATCTACCATCAACCGGAGCAGCAATCTCAAGGAAGCATGCTCTTTATCTACATCTTTGCTGCTGTCTTCTTTGTTTATTACTCTTCACATCGCTCGATCATCTCGAAGAGACGTATGGATATTCCATTCTTGTGACCACGAAAGCTCTTTACAGGGTGTGTTACAATCCCACTACCATGTTATTTATTTGACAAACAGAGTTCCCTGTCCTTTAGCGACACAATTATGATTCTTACGACCCTACATGACCGAATGGGCAACCTTATCTGACAGCAGGGCAGTCATTGAGATGATTCAAATGCACTCGCTTCCCGATGTTGTTCAGATACACATTCACACGATCCCTCATTCTTTTAATACCCTTTTTTGTCTTAATATATTCCCTTGTTTTTGTTTTTAAGGCTGGGGAGATCACTGGATTTGTAGATATCGTAACTATAAGAGTGGGGTTGGTACTATTCCGATGCATGTCACCTTTTGAAACGCCATAGCTCTCTCTTGTTTACTCAAAGCCCTGACCTTCGAAGCTGGAGCCCTGGAGAACATGATTGCTTTCCATCAGATGGCACTAGAAAGAGCGACACCATATGATTGCTGTTGATGCTACGATCTCTGACAATAATACGAGAGTATTTTCTAGACTCTGGCGCTATTGTATAGTTGGAATGCTTCTGTTTCTCGACTTCTATTGTAAAACAATCGTGATTTCTGGGTCGTGATTTCTGGGAATTCATTATGTGACCAAATGTCAAATAGTAACTGTCTAGTATATCTATTCCTCATGAAACATTCATGCTCACCCCCTAAAGCAGAAAACTCCTTCAATTGATCATCATCCGTTACAGTTTACCTGTGATGATGAGGCAGTACTGAAGAAAGAATTGAGTCTTCCAAAGATGGCATAAGACTGTTTGACAGATCATGTTCAAACCGCTCAGCAATCAACTCGAGCTATATGAATAATAAGGATTTGGTGGGCAGGATGGCTCAAGAGAAGATAAATTTCCGTGCTCCATCACAAACGCGAAGCTTTCCTGATGTCTTCTAATGTCTTTGTCTTAATTCTAATGACCTATTATTATATTGGTGTCGAGCTCAATGAAAGATATGAGTGATCCCCAACCTCATGTTCTCTCTTCAGGGGTAACAAGCGGTCATCGGCCATCGACGGATTGTCCGAATTCTGTTATCTGTACCACTCCTATAAGAATCTAAGATGACCTGGGCTACTAGCATATGACTCGTTGAATCTGATATACTGCTATAGCGATCTGTAACCGGCTGAAGAATTTTGACTTCTTCTGGATGTGGAAAGGCAGCGAAATGATATTGCTTTGAACGTCATGACTCGTGAATTTACGGTTTACCTATAATTGCAATGGTTTTTTTAGCTCATGCAGAATCTAGGGGACACTTACTTATCCTTGGCCCTTCGTCAGCTTTTAAGACGCATATGGTGCCTTTTGCACATCAGAAATTGTAAACAAAGCACCCCATCTGGAACGGTTCTCAGATTTTGGGAAGTGGCAACAATGCAGAAGTTGGAGGGTCCAAAGTTCTAACCGACACCAAAAAATTTCTTTTCCAAAGCCCATTTCGTAGAAGTCACTGGGCAATACAGGGGAAACCTTTTCTTCTTATTCCATGGCTATAAAAGTCTTGAGAATCAACTGCCAAAGTCAATAGCAAGTCAGATGTGGTCAATATTAGACCATGCAGATGACGAATCTTTTGTAGCAGGGTGGCCAAGGCCCTGTCTCAGACCCTTCGGACCGGCTTAAATTTCCGAACGCTTCGCCGTTAGGACAGATTATGTACAGGGCAAATACATTGTACACCCAATTTTCTTGAAGATAAATTTTCCTAGACCGAGCTATCTTGATTGATCCAAGGTTTAGATGAAAGATACGTAGACTGCTACGTATCAGTGTACAGGTTTATAATCTACGGTCCTGATTATACCATTCGAATATGATATATTGGCGTTCGGCTACGGGATGAGACATCTGTCAGAAAAAACAAATGGCCGAGGTATTCGAGGATCAAGCAGGCGTTGATGGCTATGTAGAATATCGTATTGTAGTAATGCATGCATACAATTCATGGGTATCTGTCTTATCTTGTGTGGAAAACTGAAACACTGTTCCCAGCTCTCATGACGTCAATCGCATAAAGATCCTTATACTATCTGATCGGATCGAGTTTTTAAAAGCCTCCGTCTTCCGCTTTTACGTCTCCTGTGCTGTACAAAATTTTTGATCATGTACATATATAAGGAATCCAAAGGACCGTTTGTGCCGGATAAAGTGGCCATGCGTTTGGGAGTGCAGAGCCCGCAGTATTTATAAGAACGACCAAGGTCCTCTTTCCGCCACTTTGACTACGCTCGACACGGATAAACATTCAGCAGGCTCGAGACTGCACCCACCCTTGTTGATCATTTCTCAATACAGCATAGCCGATATTTCTATTCAGCAAATCCGCAAGCAATAACTATAAACAACTATATACAACCATAAGCAACTCTCAATATTCATACCCGCTGTTGAACAATATTCATTATGACCTCAACAACAACGAATTTCCTACCTTTGATCACCTCATTGGAGAATGACTTGATCTCGGCCGCTTCGAAGATCGCCACGATGTCTGCCAGGGCCAACCTCATTGCACAGTCGCGCTCTATCGACTATATCACGGCCTCTTTGTCCCTTGCACTTAATGAAGAACTTGCAGCTACTGCCACCGCATCTGTGGTAGTTGAATCTGCTTCCGCAGCCGTCCAAGCAGCAAGTGACGTCCTCAGCTCATTATACCTTGCTGACAACCTCTATGGTATGACTCCTTCATTCGGCGGTAATTTAGCAATGTCTGTCGTGATGGGTGTCTTTATTCTATGTCATGGTCTTCTTGGCGCTTGGTTTAGAACTTGGTGGTTTGGAGTCTCTTTTGTCATCGGTATCATCCTTGAAATGCTTGGTTATATTGGAAGAACAATATCTGGCCATAATCCGCAATCGTTGAATCCCTTTTTGATCCAGATCATCTGTTTGACCATCGCTCCTTGTTTCATAATGGCCGGTATCTATTACCTACTGGGTCAATTGATCCAGATATACGGAACCCAATATGCTCTTCTGAAGCCGATGTGGTATTCTTACATATTCATCTCGTGTGATATCATATCCCTTGTTGTGCAAGCCGCAGGTGGTGGTATTGCCGCCACAAGTTTGACACAGTATGAATCTGCAGACAACGGTACCCACACAATGGTTGGTGGATTAGCATTCCAAGTGTTCTCCATGTCCATTTTCCTATGGCTCTTGTTTGATTTCCTGTGGAAGATCAAATATTTAAGAAAAGGTTACGCAGATATGGAGTTCAATCCAAGATATGCACATTTAAGAGAACGCAAGATGTTCACATTATTCCCAATAGCCATTGTTGCCGGTGTCATATTAGTCTACGTTCGTTCCATCTATAGAGTTATCGAATTGGCTGAAGGTTGGACCGGGTTCCTCATTATTCATGAGATATATTTCATGATCTTGGACGCCTTGATGATGGCACTTACATGTGTCATCTTCATCCCATATCATCCAGGAATTGTGCTCGGTAGAGGTACCATTGCCGTCGAAGGAACAAGAGCTCATAAAAAGCAACTCAAAAGAGACGCTGAATCTAAGGACAGTTTTATGGACATGCAAATGGAGGAATTTGGTAAGAAGTCGCCTTCTGCATAATTTACATTCAACAACTATGTTTCTTTTTGATTTCACACTGCAAGATGTAGCCTGGCAACTATGTACATATAAAGGATAAGATAAGTCTCAACGACCCAAGTTCAATAAAAGGGAGTTAGAGTTGTTCTTAGCAGCGTCAGCACCTGCACCGCTTGAAGGCAAGTAAGTGATATTGCTCGAATTAGCCAATGTCTGCGCAATCTCCTTAGAAGCCTCAATTCTTCTAATCAACAGTAAACCATCACCGGCTTTATCAAGGGCCTTAGAGATGTATTCAGCAGCCTCGGCCTCACCTTCTGCCCTGATGACACTAGCTTGTCTCTCCTGTTCAGCCTTTTCGACCACAAACTTGGCTCTCTCAGCATCTTGTTGAGCAATCTGCTTCTGTTCAACAGCCTTGGTGAACTCCTTACCGAAAGTCATGTGTGTAATGGAAACATCTTCCAACTTGATGTTGAATTCTTTTGCTCTTTCACTCAACTCTTGTCTAATTCTAGCACTGACAACCTCTCTCTGTGTGATCAACTCAGCAGCATCGAATTGAGCGACAATAGACTTCAACACTTCATTACCGATGGATGGTAAGACTCTCTCATCGTAATCTTGACCCAAGTTTTGGTAAATAGTTGGTAAGTTTGGAACATCTGGTCTATGCAGGACTCTAAGGGTCAATGACACCATCTGTAAATCTTTGGTACCAGTGTTGGAGGAAATGTTTCTTGGTTTTGTACGGACATCAAACACAACAGCCTTCTGCAACCATGGAACAAGGAAATGGGTACCTTCACCGACAACCTGCTGTTGAACACCAGAGATTCTGTCAAAGATCACAGCACGGGAACCACCCTTGACATCGTACATGGAATATTGGGCAGCGGAGATGGCGATACCGGCAGGAATTGCGATTTTCGAGATGAACTCTGCAGCTTTGGACATAGTGTGTGTCTATTCTTTCTGTGTTGGAAGGTGGTTCTATCCCTTTTGTTCCCTTTGCAAGTGGCGAATTTTGGAACGGGCAAAATTTCTGCTGACGTAAAGCAACTTTGTGGTTACGTTGCCCTGGCCGGAGCTCGAAGCCAAATTTACGCGTCTTATCAACAGAGGAAGTTCAAACCAGGGAGAAGAGTACCGGCAATGATGGGAACCAAGAGACTCATGAAGGAGTATACTGTGATACAGAGGGAGCTTAAGAGCAACAAAGAGTATTCTAATATCGTATCATTGGAACCCGTGGGAGACCTGTTCACGTGGAACGCTGTTATCGACGGCCCTGTAAATTCTCCATTTCAACAGGGACAGTGGTCAATCTCTATTGAGATACCACAGAACTACCCTACCACTCCTCCCAAGATGAAGTTCAACAACAGAATGTGTCATCCGAATGTCAATTTCAAGACCGGTGAGATCTGTTTGGATATCCTGCAGAGCCAATGGACACCAGCATGGACGTTACTATCCACAATTACTGCTATATTATTGCTCCTAGAAGACCCAGAGCCTAACAGTCCTTTAAACATAGACGTCTCCAACTTGTTGAAGAACGGTGATATAAAGGCTTATAACGGCCTAATCAAGTACTACACGCACAAATATGCACTCGTACAATGACACCTACTGATGAAATATATGCTCGCTTCATCTCTTTCTTTGTATTGCCACTATAACTGTCTTGATTATTGTCAGCCCCATTGTCCATAATTTATTATCGGCTCTCTTCTAACAAGCGTGTTCAACCTTGATACAATTTAAATATCATTCTCCATCCTTTTACGAGCCATAAAGATAGTATCATGCACTTATAATTGTAACTTTTTGAGCTGGTTTATTCATGGAAATATCGTACATGCAGTATCTATCTGCCCTTTATCTGGTGTGCTTGCAGGTATCTTCTGCTGTAAAAGAAAATGGTTCTGAGTTTTGAAGCGCAGACCTCCATCATATTGCCATGGTTGAATTGAATTTGTATTCTTGTTGTGCTGAGAGGATCTGTGTCCAATGCTATGGAAAGACAGCAGATTCTTACAATAATGGAAAAAAATGTGCAACAGTTCAAGCATTCAGAGAATATTCAGGTCAAGTATACTGTGTAAGATTAATATATGCTTAACAGTGTACCCGCCACAATGTCTTCACGCTCTTCTCACTCTTGTTTCTTTGATAAGGGAAATAAGCACTTCCAATTATGTGCGCGATACAAGAGTCAAATCAAACAATATTAACGGAAACCTTCTATCCAGGGCCTATCAGCACCTTTGCTCTTCCCAGACATGTAGTCAGCCACTGCGTTTCTTACCCTGTCACGGCCTTTATAAGCAGCCACATCATCTGGCATCTGATCAAGAGCTTTGACTAGTCTGTCTCCAGAGCCTTCACTCTTGATGACACTCATTGGCGTAGTGTACGTTCTAACCGTAAACACCACGGCACCTGTCTTGGGAAGACGCGTTAGACATTGTCTTTCAGATCTCAAGAACACTTCACGACTGAAATCCAGTACATCCGCGATAAGCACTGCAGAGCGACCATCTTGTTCCTCGTTCTTCCCATGACCGAAATATGAGAGCTTGTTATGAGGTTGAGCGTTCCAATTGAATCTGTTGACAAACATTCCAACTTTAATTTTATCAAAAAATCTACCCATTGGTTTCTTCAGTTGTGTTCTATAACGTGGAACTGGCCCATGAATCTGGTCCAAGGTACTGTTGAACATCTGCGAAGGTGCAAAGCCAGCAGCAAATCCCATAATACCAGCTCTAAGAATATATTCCCCACTCTCTTCATCTCGCAATAGGATAAGCACATCCTCTTCAATGAATCTTGCAATGTACTCGCTCAAATCTATTGGATTCTCCACAAATGATGAATTTAATGGAATAGTCTCACCACGGATCAAGTTCAAGATCTCATCACCTTGCACTTTGAAGCACATGGGGTACCTTTGAAGCATGAAGGCCGTGATTATATCATAACATTCCCTAAGTGCATCTTCGCCTTCTGTGGAACAAGTCATCAAGTGTGGTCTCTTCTCTGGATCGTTAAGGTACTCCAATTTCTTATCTATGCGTTGCTTATAGGAACTTTCAATCATGAGCCAATCCTGCGCTTCAATGTTCGCAAGGCCCATCTGGATCTGATATTCGGCATCCTTGAATGGTCTATACTTGCGTGGGTATGCCGTTTCCCAGTTAAATTTAGAATCCACAGGGTTAACTTCAAATGGTGATCTTGTTTGTGCCGTTGTCGGGTCCTTTTTTGATGGTCCACCTTTGGTGGAGAAGAGTCTGTATAACAACATCACGAGCACAGGTCCAGTGAAGGCCTTGGAGAGAATGACTTCTAATAGGCTCCCTATAAGGCCACTATCTGACGTCATTGCGTGCCCTAAGTGACCTTGTTAGCGTTGTTTTTCAGAGCTCTTTATCGTACATTTATACTGTCTTGGCCTGGCTTATCTCCAGAATGGGCGGGATCACTCACCCTCACTTTTTGACAGGAAATTCGACCCAGAATTGGCACAACCCAGTAAGAGGATGCCAAACACTTATGAATGGGAAACTAGAGCCGAGAGATCATTTCTGTATGGTTAAGTTTATTAATAATGAGACTCCAGAAGGTATAACTTACCGTTCCATCACTGTAGTGGTAATACTACGCGAGCCTGTTCCATCGCAATAAACATTTCTAAAATACAAATTATAGGTCAGGGTTCAAGATGAACTCACAGAAGTACTTGACAGCAGCATAGATCTCTCTGCCAACTGGCGCAATGAAGTCTGCTGGAAGTAAGAACCCATGGGACCCCGTATCTCTCAACTTCAACTGGAAAGCCCAATGTGCTCTATTGTGATACATATAATCCAAGGCTGAGCCTGCTCCAAGACCTGGAATCAAGTCAACTCCACGGTCCTTACATGCAGCTAGGACTTCATAGTGCTTCCCAGTCTTCAATCTAATAGATTTGGAAATACCATATGCCAGTTCCAGCAAGTTCTCAATGTCTCTTGGCTGTTCATCACAGGAATAGGCGTATGGACAGAGGATTTTCTGCGTATATGAGTGTAAGTCTAGGAATCCATAGATCACATGGTCGTTCTTGGTTATGTTGATGTATGTATTCAAGTTTTCAGCCTCGATAGCCTCGAATTGGGTCTCGCCCGAATAAGCTTCACCACACGGATAATCCTCAGATGATCTCCAGTGATAGTCAAAAGAGTGATCGATATCTATACCGAAACAACGCGGGATATATGTCTCTTGTCTGTTCTTTCTCCAAAGGCGGTCTTGTGACCATGTATACGCGTAGCCATCTGGGTTGAACACGGGGACAATTAAAAAATCTAACTTATCCAAGTACTCAGTTTCCTTTCTGCTCTTATCATACTCTGTCAAGAGCTTGAAGATAGTAAACAAGGCTGTAGAAGTACTTATCCATTCTCTGGCATGAACACCTGCAGTAAGAACAATAGTCTTCTTATCTGGGTTTAACCCCTTCTTCGAACTCAAATGTAAAGCCTTCATATCACGACCTTCAAAAGTCTGTCCCAGCCATTCAATCTCAACAAGATCTGGAAACGTCTCCTTCATGAAGTCAAGCCATGAATAGATGGTGTTCAAAGGCCTATAATCCCTAAAGAACAAGTCAGCCATAACATCTAGATCCTGGTTTTCTTGAATGTTGAATTCACTAGTGACATTAGGGAAGGTCTCAAAAACAGCCTGGGCAAGGTCATTAATGATCACTTCATATCCTAATGTCTCCAATAGGTGCAAATCCTCTTGGGGGACTCTAAAATCGACAAAATCATTGTTTCCCTCCCACTGATCATAGGTCTTACGCATCTCCAAAATAAATGCCTTAGTCTCATCATTCATCGTCATCCGTACAATCTTATCTCCTTCATACTGTGTGAAGTCCAAGGCCCACATGGCCTTATCGATGTCCTTATATGTGGTCTTGGGTTGCTGATTGTTGAGGATGTGTTGAACAGCTCTAGAAATATCACTTAGGAGCGGGATTTGGAAGCCACTGACCACCAGGGCCAGTGAGGCGACTGACACGCACTGTACGAGCTTCATCAGAGGATCGAAAAACAGAAAGCCTGGAACTGTTCTGTTTGTTCTCCTTTTCTGTAGGGGTTGTCGAGAGGGCATTTTCTCCCTTCGACTGTCTGAAGATGGGGAAAAAGGATTATACTTCTGGATTAGGACAATTACCTAATCTGGATTTTGAATAATACGCTACATAATTCAGCATTGCTCATTGATTTTATTCATTTTTTATACCTTTAGTTAAATATACACGAATCAACTTTATTTCCACTTCAATTGGTTAATCAGCTTCCCGCCAAAAGACTCCACTGTTTCAGAAACTTCCTCACGGACCTCCTTAAAGTGCTCTAGAGACTCCTTCACATCGATTCTGCCATTCTCATTGATCTCCAATGGACCCTTCTTCACCATACTTGTAATCACTTCGAAGGCTATCTGGGCCGCAGCCAGAGTGGTTGTCTCTGCATGGTCATAAGCCGGATTAACTTCAACAATATCAGCACCAACAAGATTCAAATCTTCCAGCTTTCTGATCAGCTGGATCAACTCTCTGGTGAGGAAGCCACCAACTTCAGGAGTACCGGTACCTGGAGCTAATCCCGGATCAATCACATCTATGTCGATCGACAGATACACGGGCTCATCCTTTGGGATTCTTCTCTTTATCTTATCAACAATACCATCGATCCCCATTGTCATAATGTCATCTGCGTGAACTCTGGAGAAACCCTGAGCATCATCGTCTTCATAATCTTCATAACCACTGAGTCTTGTTCTGAGACCAGCATGAATGTTTGTGTTGTTTGTTAACAAACCTTCTTCGTATGCCATCCAAAGCATGGAACCGTGAGTGAATTGAGCTTGGTCAGATTTCCAGTGGGATGGGTATTTGTCTGGTAACCATGTATCCAAATGAGCATCGAAGTGAATTAAAGTGACTCTTCCGTATTTTTCATGGATTGCTCTCAATGCCGGCAAAATGATGGAATGATCACCACCAAGAGAGACTAATCTGGGAATATGCTTCTTATCTGGCGAGACCCTTTTCAAAAGCTCTTGGTAACCCTTAGTCATTTGCTTCAAGGCCAAATTGTTATCCATTGGAGTGATTGGCATATCACCACAGTCAATGATCTTGGCCCATGATTTATATGGGTTGATCCCAGCCCTGACATTATAACCTCTCAAAGAGGTTTGACGTTGAGAAGCGGCTCTGATACCACGCGGACCAAATCTTGCACCAGCTCTATAGGACACAGCAGTGTCAAATGGCATACCAATTAAAGCTATATCGAAGTTCTCCCCAGCTTCAACAAGACACTTTGTGTGTGGTAAATGTGCAAAAGTGTTAATGCCAGCGAATGGCCAGTCTTCACCCCATAGATCCTGAAGACTTGGTTCACCTTCAAACTCGATGCTTGGATCAAGGATGAATTTATCCTGTTTGTGGGCACCAACGAGAGATGCTGCAATTGCAATTAAGACAGTAATACTGAATCTCATCTCTCCTTTACCTCCAGATAAGGATCATTGAGAAAGAGAAAGACATCCTCCCTTACTTTTATACTACACAGACATGCGGATTAGATGCCGCGGAATTGGATTCCCAAATAGGAAGGCTAAATCCACGCTTCAAATTCCGCCCATGGAGTCCTTCAGACTTTAAATGCCGTTGGTACCTAGGGTGAACTGCTCGGCTCAGCAGTTGTTCATGTGCTTGTGATTGTAAAATCACATTGCGTGCGCGTCTAATACAAACACTATCAAACAGCAGATAGCGCAGATTCAACAGTGAACTTACAAGATCTTAGTCATAAATCATTAAATGTAGAAGTACATATCACTCCATCAATGCTTCCTCTACCCGGCTATGTTCCATTTCTTCATCTCTTATTAGTGGCTTCAACTCACCAGGCACATATACCAGAGATTCTCTATATTTTGGCTCAAACAGCTTATCTAAGCCCTGATCCACATCTTCCGGTTCATTCTCATCGTTAGTTGAGTTGGTACCATCAATTAGCTCGAAGAATGGACGAAACAGAAGAGAGCCATTGTCCAATTTCTTGATGACGTTACTTAATGCCTCCTTCAGCCCCGGAAGAAATTTACGATGCTTCATTGTAGGCTGCTTTAGCTGTTGCCGTTTTGAGCTCGGCAATGGTGATGTCCGCTGTGGTGGCTCAGTGGGCTCGAACCCCATTGTCTCCATATCAAGTGTATTATACGTCGTTGGATCTGTGTTCTTATTAATCTTGAAAAAAAGCTCCTTCGCTTCGCCAACAATACCAATCCAGTTGATCAAAAGACTTGTGATTTCAATTTTGTACTCCTCCATGTCAATGGACTCATTTTCGATGAGTTTATTCACCATGAGACAAACAAGTTTCACAATCTTGATGCATCTTTCAAGTTCAGTGACATTTTCAGCAGCACCACTTTGAGAAGACTTGTATTTATCCGTGGTTTTTGAGAGATAAATCAAACAGTTACTGAAAAACTCATGTAACAGCATGGATCGCTCAATCTCGGATAGCACCAACGGCCCTTGTCTCGAAAACCTGAATCTCTTACTGATTCTGATCTCTCCCCTCAATCCATTGACAAGTTCAAAGACATAATTCATCAGTGCAAAGGATAAGGCCAGATGAGTGATGAACCAAATTAACACACGTCTATACCCATTAGCCATGAACATTTCATCAAGCATTGAATAAGCAGCATCAGGATTGAGGGCCAGCATGGCTTCAAAAACCCATTCGGAGCTCCATTTGTCATAGATTTTATCAGTAGTAACAACTTCTTTTGGGACATCTTTAACATTATTGCCCACGCTTTTACTGATTTCTTGTTCAAGCTCCAATTTCACAGAACGTGCAATGGTCTTTATAACCCTCTGAGAGACGTCATCGGGGATAGATTCAGCAGTCATTTGATCAAAGATACTTTCCAATTCAGGCCAGTTATAGCAATGTGATTCATCCAATGGGAATTCTGTATTGAAGAAGATGTTACCGCCACGAGCAACGTCTCTCCAATCTCTGCCCATCTCATCAAATTCAATGCTCTGTTCGGACCTCACTGCCTGTGGGATATCGTTAAACTGCTCATTCTCTTCGCCATGTGATTCCATCTCTTCAGCTTCTTCATCATCGAAGAATTGACAAGTACATCTCTGTTTTACCACTCGATGGAAATTTCCATCTTGATCGACATACATGACAGGTTCGTCATCGACCTCATCATCCTTGTATTCTTCTGGGAAAAGTTGTTCATGATGGAAATCCTCGTATTCGTGAGAAAACATGTATTTGATATCTTCATCATATCGGTCATTCGGTTCCAGATCCACTAAGGTCTCAACGACTTCATTCAACTCGGATCCAAGTGCAAGCATGGCACCAACATACCATCTGACATCAGCATGTAAGGCGCCGGACCCACATCGTCTTCCATATGGCGAAAGATAGTCATGTATGTTTAAATGCTCGAAGTCATGCATTCTATTCTGGACATCATCGTTCAATATAGTTGCCAACACATATCTCACAGCACTGGAGCCTCTAATAATCTGCTTCACAACATTAGGGGTCTCCATGTTCTCTAATAGCTCGACTCTTCTATCAATCTCCAAGCCTAATAGCACGACATTTGTGAAAATCTTCCAAAGTCTGAGGAAAAATTCCAAGAATGGATTCAAGCATAAGTCTGGCTCGCTGTATGCATAGAGTTTGAAAATGGTATAGATACACACACAATCTATCATATATATTAACCTGAGATCTTGGTCATTGATGCCCCGTGGTGTCCATTCTGTCAATCTTGGTCTCCAGTCGACCTTTATATCTGAGTTGTTCAAACCTCGAAGTTTAATTTCATCATCACAGTTAAGAAGTTTGAGAGAATTCTCTACTATGAGAAACAGTCTTTTTGCAAGATCAAATTCTGGGGTTATCGATGAAGAATCGTATTCAAATGCAATGATCAATTGTGATAATAGTTCCAAACTGATGACATGTGCATCAGTCTCTTTCGGTTGTGATATTGGATCGGTGAGCATGGATACTAGTGAAAACAGAGGTGAGACTCCAACTCCTATTCCCATGAGATTCGAGAGCACTCTGTGCCTCCTTTCCGTATGTGATATATATGGGAGCTCCTGTTGTGGAAATGACATCATCTGCTCATATTCATACACTTGTTCCTCGTCTTGTGGCAGATGTTCTCCACCATCTTCATACAATTCACAGAATCCAGGATGTTCAGTATCTCTATGGTACATATCCATATGCATCTGATGGAATAAATCATCTGCATCAGCCTTAAGATTAAACGTTGGATCTTGACATGAAGCGGCACCACGGTGGAATTGGATGTAGTGTTGGCAATTAGTCAATCTTGGATCCCAGTCGCCAAACTTAGTGCTCTCTGATATATCTTGACGTCCTCTATCCAATGGCAAGACGTCACTGGGTTTTCTTGAGCCCTTTGAGGGCTTCTTCCTACACTTCTTCACTGGAATTTTTGCTGATCGTATACCTGCGGCCTTTCAAAGAGTGGAATATTTGGGTAGCTATGGATCAGCGGTATTGCCTTAGCAGGTTACTCGATGGATTAATCAGGAATTGGTGTTTCCGCCTTGCCTGTGTATGCCTTTTATGAGTGTTGTAGAAGTGATGTCCCAATTAGCCGCTCAGGTAAACCAAATGAAAAAATCCGCGAAGATTCGCGAACTCGTCTGACTGTTTGCTATTTTTTCCCGGGGGTTACCCGCTCTCGGCTCGCCGGGTCGTCTGATCCCTCTCTGCGCGTCACAGGCCGGTGTAAATCTGAGAAAGGGGTGTCATATCTCAGTCTCTATGTTCGGATTCTTTGAATGGAAGCCAACTTTGATCTTTTTGAATTATAGTGTTATTCATACCTACCACAACGATGCTCAAGCTCTCCAGACGTCAACATAATATTGCCATCGTTGCTAGAAGATGGCATTCCTCGTCTTCTACTCCCCCACAGAAAGATAACAGCAATCAGAACAATAATGAGTTGGAAACTGCGGAGGAAGAGGCTATCACTACGAAGAAAGACATGGTACCTGAAGCACTTACAAGAGGCTCTATGAAGAAGCGCATATCTGTGAAGGCCCAAGCTTTGGATTTCTCTCTTATGCAACGCATCCCTGCAGTGCCATCCACCCAATACCTTGATGGCAACGCAATGAAACGCGACATTTTCTACACAGGATTCAGACCTATCTTGACACCAGTAAGACGTCCAGTGGCTAAAGTGAAGAGACAGGCAACAAGACCTTTGGGTTGGAACCAATCAGCATGTAATCTAGAAACATTTGATGACTTCTCTAAAGTGCCACAGTTTGTCGCCGATAAGCTTGTCCCTTTCAAAGAACCTGGTGAACCAGGAAATGAAATCAGACTAGGCTATCAGAGTCGAAAGGAGCAGAAGGAGATGGAGAGATTGTCTAAAGAAGTGTATGATTTCATTAAACACTTTAGAAAGTGAGACATCTTATCAGTTCATACTCTAATTTATCTAGGTATCCGGGGAGCATCGGGAATCGCAAGGGGGGGAGGGGTTATAGTGGGTTTTATTGGGGTGTTATCTAGTTCTACTAATGACGAACTCTAGTTCATTGGTCTTTTTATATGGTTTTAGTTTACACTTATGGCATCACATTTTGACATTCGACGTTATTAGTAGAGGTGGGGGGGGGGATTTGAAGTCGAAGTTCGATAAAAACTGCCCGCTTCGGAGGATTTGCCACAATAATAGGGAACGAGGGACAAAATAGCAAAGGCTAGAAACAATGCAGTTCAGATCATTCTTCATTATCAGTGCATTGCTTGGGTTTGCTCTTGCCAGTATGTCACTTCTTCTCTTTTCTTGCTAATTTAACAAGGTGCTAACACCCTCAACAGACTCCTATATCCTTGTCTTTGAGCAAGGTCAAGTGACTCCAAACAAGTAAGCTTCTCAGTCGTGCAAATCAACCTCGCGCAATACTGACACAATAAAGATACGTTAACAGTGTCAAGGATAAGATCCTTTCACTTGGTGGTAAGATTAAACATGAATACAATACAGTCCTAACTGGATTTGCCTTCTCTGTTCCGGATATCGCAGTTGTTGATTCTATCAAGCTCTTGAGTGATTCTAAGTATCCATTCTTCATTGAGAAGGACTCTACTGTCAACGCTTACGATGAAGACTTGTGACTGTTATCTTGCGTTCCAATATAGGACGGTAGGATACAACTTTTTATGGATATGACTTGATGATATGACGGGATTCTATGGCAGTCTTAATCATGTAGGAAGTGGCTGTTGTGACTACTCTCTAACCCTCCTGTATTGTTGATTGCTGTAATTTACTAATAATTATGTCGTTCCCAGATATCTATTTCACAAATTAACGCTCCAAGTTGATGTTGTTTCCGAATTTCGTATACAGTGCCGTCTTCAACTCTTCTAGTCTTTGGTCAATCTTCTCAATATTAGACTCAAGCTCTTCAATGGTACCATCTAACACTTCAAGATCTTTTTCTAACCTCTCAACTACTTCCTCTTGTCTCAATTTCACAAAGGCGTTGGAGATCTTGTAATTCACTAGTTCGTCCTCATCAATCAACTCAATCTCCATGGAGACATCATCGAGGTATTCTTTCTCCTGCTTCTGTTTTTCTAGGTCTGTAGAAAGTATATCCTTCTTATGGATCAATTTGGAGAACTCGTTGATCTTTTGCTGATCAGAGAAGAGAACTTCCACTTGGTTCTGTTGGCCTTCAGGAAGCTTAGCTTGTTAGTACATCACTCCATATCTCCATCAGCCAATCAATAAACTCACTAGTTCCATTGTTGAAATTCGTATAACGATGTTCTGGCTCTCATGTTCTCTCCTGTTAACTATGGCAAGGCTTCTGAAAAGTTAACACAGTGCGCGACATCTTCTCTGGTATATGCACTCCTACATCAGCACTATGAAATTTTATTCGTTTTGGTAACTATGCCGTCTTCGACACTTCTGTGTAGAATCTAAGGACATTACCGACTTCCAGCTTTAATTGTTTATAATCTTTAGCGATATCGGTGTATTTCAACCTGAAATCGTCATTCAAAATCAACTTCTGGGTTTGATGCAAATCCATAGGATCATCAGGTAAATGCGACTGGAATGAATAGAATTGGAAAAAGAACCAAGTCTTGCGTAGTTTTTCCAACTGTGACACGTTCAAGTCGGTCTTGTTCAAGTCCACACGTCTCACCAAATGGTTATCAAGCCATTCAAGGAGGAATGATAATGAGTTGTTGAAGACCTCGAAGTATGCTCTCAGGTTTGAGTTCTTCAACTCTATAACGTTCAATTGCTTGACCATTTGTTGTGTCACTGGGGACTTAGCTCGTACTGCAGTTATCAACTCTCTGTTTGGCTCAAGATATTGCGTTAATTCTGTAAACAGTTCCTTGTAGATTTCTTCAATCTTGTCATGGAACATTGTCAATACTTTAAATATGACTGGCATAAACTCGCAACGGAATTGCAACGATGTGTTCAAGTTGAATAACAAAGCATTAAAGAATTGTTTAAACTCGACAAATATCCTTAAGACTTTCGTCGATTTCTGTTCATGTTCAACAATGAGAGTCTCCAATTTCGTATCTGGCTCATAGATCTGCAACGTTTCACCTTCCTCGACCTCCTCTATATAGTATGATATGACTTTCTCTTCCACGATAGGTAAGAACTCGTTCTGCATGAAATTGTTAAAGAATCTGAGGGGCTCTTCCGGCGCAGGTAACAAAAGAGATGAGCCTTGGATGAACAGTAAGAATGGCTCCAAGATGTATCTCATGTGTGTGACATCAGCTGGTATAATCTTGGATTGTTTGAGGAACTTGTTATCCTCAATATATGGGGAATCAATCTTCAGAATGTCATCAGAGTTGATGAATCCAGGGAAAAGATCTTGCAGAACAAGCTTTAACTGAGCAGTCTGTGTCTTATCATATTGGACTTTATAGAATTGGAATAGCTGCTTTTTGTTACTGGACAGCGATGTATTTGTATGCTTAGTGTTCATAGTGGTCGTATGAGCATCATTCGAGATGTATGTCATAATCAAATGCTGGGCTTCTTTTTTCACCAAACTCCAGAATCTTTCAAGAAAAGGCAGCGATTGTGCTCCCTCAAATTTATTTTGTTCAAACCTGACTTGGATTTCCACCATCACTCTCATGTTCTGCATCAAGAAAAGAGTCTTCTTGAAGAAGTTCCAAAACAAGTCCTGTAACACAACAGCGGCATAGCTATCCTGTGCCATCTTAGGCCCCATATCATCAGAGTTTAATACTTTGATCAACTTTGGGTGCTTTAACTTGGTATCCTCCACGACTCTATTCACCAATTGAACCAATTCACTAGAGAATCTCTGAAGAATGATATCAGCGATTGTACTCAATTTCCCTAATTTGTTCACGATAATCAAAAGCTGTAAGATTTGATTAAATGGGTTGTTCTCATCCATAGCGGTTGTCTCATTAAATTCATTCTCATCACGATCAGCATCCATTGAGTCAATAGACATGTTATTGATGAAAGATTCGACGGCAGAATGATTTATCGTTGCCGCCTGTGCAATATCTGTTTCAATAGAATTGGCTAAGAACTTCTCAATAGAGGAATAGTCACTGGACTCTGGAAGCTTTAGAACATCATGAACGGTATTGTATTGGGCAAACTGCCTCTTGGAGAAGATGGTGTTATGAAGATCCTCGACAATAATACCAAAGAGCTGTTCTTCCTGGATATGGAAATATTCTTTCATATTTTGTAGCGCTGGTAGCTCCCAGAGCTTGTATTCATCGGCATCGTCGTAGACCTTTTGTAAGATCTGCTGAACTTTTGCGTAGTTCCTCTCTGTGAAAGCAGTATCCAACTCCTGTGGCGCTCTCTTGATCTTTTCAACAACACCCAATATCTCAATCATCTCATTGTAGGCCCTAAAGTTCTCATTCAAAGCACCTACAGTGCTCATATCATTGTTCTCCTCAGTCTCAATGTCACGGACACGCTGTTCCACACTGGCGAGGACATTTCTCGAATTGGCAACGGAATGCACCACGTCTCTATAGGAACCTATGGTGACGTTAAAGGTTTCGAAGTGCTCATTCACAGCGTTTCTCAACGCCTGTTCAATGCGCTTTTTCAGCTCGAGGAACTCTCGCTTACGATGTGCGAGCCCCACAGAAGTATTATCCAACAGCGGTAGGGCAATATCCAACGGATTGGCGGAAGGCCCGGTGGTCTGCCGCCAGTCCATCTCCACCTCGTGAAGTATCGACTGCAAGCTGTCAAGTGAGTCTTCCATCGTCTTTTTTGGCTTTTTGCTTTTGTTTGTTTATCCTTGTTGTGCGCTTTTGTCTTTTGTTTTAGTTTCGATCAAAACTTTCTCGAGATCTAAGGGTGGGACAGCTACAGACCTTTTAAGGTGTAAAGAAGGGCATCAGGTTGCTGTGGAGCTCAAAGATCTAATGCTCTAAAGACTCACAGGGTAGTCCAAACTTCGCACGTACACGGGTAGCACGTCGCACGTAAAGCGGCCATGGAGAAGGAGTAGTGCAGCCGGGACATGAAGCCCTTTGAGGGATCAGTTCTTCGTAGCAATGGTCCCTCGCTAGACACGAGAGGTGAGACACACACTCACAATTGTGACAGAGTCCTAGAAGTGGGAATTCCTCGCCGTTCGCGTAATCCACGGATCTTTGACATATACCACAGGTGAGCTCACCAAATGTCAACAAGTTACCATACTTCTCAAGTAGTTCCGAGTCCTCGTCCTGGTATTTTTGCTTGAAATCAGTGACGTGTCCCATGTTCACCTGTTCGTCCCTCTTGGTCTCACCTACGTAGCTCACCTGGATCGAATCGCTCACTGTGATACCAAACCTGTTCTCACACCACACTCTATAGCACTCAGTAGAAAAGCATTGAACTTTTAACTGCATACGAGCAAAGAACTGAGATTTGCACAACAATCTAGCATTCCCAAGCTTATGTGCCAGGGATCTCCCACCTGTTTTGGAGCTTACGATGCAATCCTCTTTCTTTATATGACGAGTCACGTAACAATGCTGCCAGGCATGCTCAAACATCAACGCTGCAATTTTGGATGGGAATCCATGGACGAGCAAACACATCTCCCAAGGCCTTGTCCCTTCTCTCTTGGTCCTGTAAGCCCCTGCCTTGAGCTCCCCATTGTGCTGTCGCAGTCGCTATATTTTCTGCTGTTAGTACTCTCCTCGATGAGATAGTTGATAAACTCACCCTCACAGGATCAGGAGTGGATCCTATGTAGAAGCTCCCTGGTTTCGGTATTGATCTTAGGAGATAGCACCCGTAGAACTGTGGTGTTTCCCCCTGCTTCGACATTCTTTGTTGTGGGTTTGTTATGGTTAAAGATCTGGTTTGTTCGAGATCGTACGGAAAATATGACAAAGAATAAGAAACAATATATATACAGATCTAGACACTCTATTATCTATTTTAGTTCTCACTCTCGATGCTTTCGTAGATTCTCTGGACAACAGCCTCAACTGGCAGCTCGTCTAACGGGATACCGGTCCATAGCACCTGCTGAGCCAAGCCTTGGTGAATCATAGCTTCAACACCAGTGACAACTTTCCATTGGGCGCTAGTGAAGTCCTTAAAAAGTCTAGTCTCAATAGCAGGGTGATAGCACATCTCAAGAACGACACCAGGAGACTGCTTGAAGACATTTAACGTTCTCTTTGCCAAAATCTCGCCTTCGGTGGTTGGTTCAAAATCTGGCACAGTGAGCACTGCAACACTTGGGGTCTCGAGTTGCGAGGCCATCTCTGGATCAGTGACATGGATGATCTCACCGTCGAACCCATTTGCCTTCATGTCATCAATGACACTCCCCACTTCATCTGCGATTCTGTTGATGATGTAGACCTTCGAAACACCTAGCAGCTTATACAGGGCATACACAGCAGAACGACAGGCACCACCAGCACCATAGACGAGCCCTGCTTTACCGCTGGCATTGGCAACCTCCTTGGGAAAGCTGTGCAACAGCGATTGGCTAATACCAACGGTGTCAGTGTTTGTACCAACAGTGATGAGTTTCCCAGCATCATCACGCTTCACATACACGGTGTTGATCGATCCACAACCAGTGCCGATAGCGTCAAGCTTATCCACGCACGCGGTGGCTCTGACTTTGTTTGGCATCGTGACAGCACATCCGATGAAGTTCTCGTCAGTGAGATAAGACTCGATCTCCTTCAAGTCGGAGGTTTCGTGGATCTGGTAGCGCCATGGAATGTCCAGATGGTCGAACAGCGTGTTGTGAAGAAACGGCGCACGAGACTGCTGGATATGCTCACCGAACAAGCGAAATGTGTGATTCTCCTTATGTGAGCTGTTCTCCGACGATACTGTCATATTCCTGATGGTTTCTTAAAGGCGATGGGCTCTCTAAACAGGTTTTCTCACCGCTTTCGCTTCCTTTTTTGTTTAATTCCCCGGACTGAAACTTTAACCAAATCTCAGAGAAGACCATAAGCAAAGATCAGTTGGGAACCGATGTTCAGGCCAATGACCAAGCTGAAGCCACGGATGGGTGTCATTAGATGCATGTTCTCGACAAAGCCCGTGTCTAAGGGAAAGAGCTGGCGAGTCCCTGTCGCTGTTGGCTTCGTCACAGGCTCTCTATGTGGGTTCTATTGGGCACTTAACTCTACACTGGCTAACCCACCAGAGTTCTTATTCCCTCATTCTTCATCCACGAGGCTCAATGATCTTCCTTCACCAAGTTATGGGACTCAGTGGGACTTTGATCTTGCTTTGGAGAAGCTGAAAGAACTCCTTCCAGAAGATGCTGTTTCCGCTACTGAAACAGATATTGAACACCACACAACAAACAACTATACGCTCCACTCCCCAGAGAAACATCAGAGACCTCGTGTCATATTGTATCCTTCCACCACTGAGCAAGTGGTGAGTATCATGAAAGTGGCTCATGAGTACCAGATTCCAATCGTACCTTATGGTGGTGGTACCTCGATTGAAGGACAGTATATCTCAACGCGTCGCGGCATCACTTTAGATCTATCAAGAATGAACAAGGTCATTCGTTACAATAAAAATGACCTGGATATCACCATTGAAGCTGGTGTTGGATGGCAAGAAATCAATGAAATAGTCGGTCCAGATGGGTTAATGTTGGGTCCAGATCCTGGCCCAGGTGCCTCTTGTGCAGGTATGGTTGCCTGTTCATGCTCTGGAACCAACGCCTCGCGCTATGGTACAATGAAGGAAAACGTTGTGAACTTGACCGTGGTTCTCCCAGATGGTCAAATCATCAAAACTAAACGTAGACCTAAGAAGTCTTCAAATGGGTATAACCTCACTGGACTGTTCATTGGGTCAGAGGGCACTCTAGGTGTAGTGACTGAAGCAACCTTGAAACTTCATGTCAAGTCAAAATATGAGACCATTGCTGTTGTTCCCTTTAGAGATATTGGTGATGCCACTAAAGCAGTCACGAAGTTGATTCAAGAAGGTATAACTGTAAATGCAGTGGAACTATTAGATGAGAGAATGATGAAAGCTATTAACTTCTCAGGTCAAACTTCTAAAAAATGGGAGGAGAAGCCAACGCTGTTCTTTAAGCTCGGTTCAGGAAACAAGAAGATCCTCAATGAGATCATAAAGGACGTTAAGCAAGTCACTAAGGAGTTTGGATCCCAAGGGTTTCAAGTCGCAAGGAATCAAAGAGAGTGTGATGAGCTCTGGAGTGCTAGAAAGTCCATTTTCTGGTCATCCATAGATTACGGAAGAGCTACTATCTCACCAGATGTGAAAGTCTGGTCCACGGATGTTGCAGTGCCGATATCTAATCTCTCCAAGGTTATAGACGAGACTGTTGAAGATTGTGATAGATCAGGTCTCTACACTACTATCGTGGGACACGTTGGTGATGGTAACTTCCATTGTCTTTTGATGTACGATGAAAAAGATGAACCAGCTGCTATGGCATTGGCTGACAGAATGGTGGAGAGAAGTTTGAAATACGAAGGAACTTGTTCAGGTGAACATGGTATTGGTACTTCAAAAAGACATCACCTTGTATTGGAATTAGGTGAAGACACGATTGATGTGATGAGAAAGCTCAAGATGAGTCTGGACCCACTGAGAATCATGAACCCTGATAAGGTATTCAAGATCGACCCACAAGATAAAGCCAAATAGAATCTACGAATTTAAGATTAGACTGTATTTATTTATAACATCACTAAATTACAAAGCTGTTTGTTTGGTATCAAGAGCCACAGAGGTCTCAATGGTCTCTGAAATTTCCTCAACACCGCCATCATTGTTGAACTTGACGTCTTGCTTGACTTGTCTGAACAAATCCTGCTGTTGCTCCTCTGTCAACTCCTTTTTGTACTTGCCCTTTATCCAGTACATTGGGTTCAATTGTCTGAGCTTCAAGGACTTGCAGAATGGCAAGTGGCCGTTTCTCTCTTCGAACAACATCAAGAAAATCACAATCATCAAAGCCAACCAGTACAGGTTGTAGGCCAAGACGGATCCGAGATATCCAGTGTTTTGCCATCCCAAAAGTGCATTGAACACATCCCAACCATTGTCCAACTCTGGATTACAACAGTTAACGTGGTAAACAGTCTTGGTGATATCGTAAGAACCGTTACCAGAACCAGATTCAGATGCATCTCCACCAGTAGCCTTGTTAAAAGTGTTAGTCTCAAAGAACCAAACACCTCTGGAGAACAAACCAGCAGCAATCAAGTAAAGGATACAAGTAGAAATGACCAAGAAGATCTGCATGGAAGTGAAGGAGACACCGTAGTAAAGCAACATACCGGCGAGAAGACCACAGACAAGACCAATGACAACTGGCAATGGGTAAGATCTGGCGTTAGCACCCTTAGTGGTGATACCAGCACCAGCGACGAAGACAACACACTCCAGGCCTTCTCTAAGAACGGTGATAAATGGTAACAGGAACATGGCGTACTTCTTGGTCAGGTAACCAATTTTGTATCTGTCTCTCTTTCTCTTTGGAACCGCAAGAAGAGATTTGGCAATCTTAACTCTCCATTTTGCTTGCATCTTGTTGATTCTCAACATAGCAATACCCATAAAAGAAATCATCACAGTTGCAATCATACAGAAAACACCTTCCCAAATCTCTTCAGAGTTTCCGAAGATATCATTCTGATAACGGTAGTAAGCAGCAATGAAACCACCACCAATGGCTAAACAGATGATCAGACCCACAAGAGCACCAACCCACACTTGAATAACCAACTTTCTGTGAAGAGCCTTGTCTTGATCACCAATGGCTTGCTTCAAGAAAGAAAGCAAGACAGAGATAACGATGACGGCCTCGAGAGACTCTCTGAGCACGACGAAGAACACAGAGACGTTGAAGACCGTACTACTCATTTCCAATTGGCCACAGGTGTACTTACGAGTGTAGCAGGGGTGGGCGCTGCAAAGGGATTTATATAAGGTGAATTTTTCCCCCAGCTACTACGTCAAAGTGGAACCGAAGTTCGAACGATCAGATAATTTTCAATATGCATATTTAGCCCCCAGGATCCGCATGAGCAGGACTAATTAAGCTCGCTGCCCGTGATCTCATTGGCCGTTTTTGAAATGTGGACCTCTCTGGGTGTTTTGGACTAGAAAGCCAAGAAATCCCGAGCAATCAAGCTTTTTCATTGACTGGCCTATTGAGTCTTCGTCTCAAGACTGTCGGTAGGACATTCGCAGAATTTGTTCTCCCTTGACACCCGATGCTGAGCTCGGCCAAGTAAACTCAGTAGGAGATCGAATACATTAGACATTCTAGCTGTCTGTACACATCTTGATCATATAAATCGAGAATATGATGATCAAAATAGGTCTGATTGCAGCTGTAATTGTTTGTTGAGTTGTCAGGACCTACCACTGGAAAGATCTGAGCCCTTCGAGCAGAACATAATAGTATACTTAGACAGAGACATATATACAGAAGTCTAGTACATCAATAAGCTTGTTGTTTAGACCTAGAACAATCACCATCCATAGGACTGGGACTCGAGAGTAGTCGCTAGACCGCACGCGGCATCAACATGCAAGACTAATCAAATGCGGGTGTCCAGGGTGTGGGGACTAGGTACATTGAATTAATGATGATGGCGCCTAGCTGGGTGATTCAACCAGCACGTAGACTAGTCTAGTCTAGATATTAATTAGTTGATTGATCGATCGATCAGATTATGCAGATAGTAATCTCAGTGGACATTCATATATATATATGTGCGCAGAGTCTGGACTCTGAACTGTTATGTACTGTATGACCAGCGCCGTCTTTACGTCCTAATACTACTACTAAACTCACAAACTCCAAGATTAATGCTTTATTTTCTGTATTGATGATAGTATTAGTGGCGTGTTGTAATGAATACTACTGTATACATGATGGTCATGACTCAACGGTCATGATTGGTTTTCTACCATCTAGCCCTGGGCCCCTTTTCAGTTGTAATAAGTTTTGGCTTGCTTTCATTCTTACGATTGGCTGGATTTCTACTTGGCGGGTGCTGTGCTTCAGCTATTTCAATGCATTGAGAATGTGAAGCCTCGGCGCATGGTGCATGCCTGGCGCTCATTTGATTAAGGTCCACACTGTAGACAGCATACGATCAACTAAGTAACAGTAGTCCAGACAGATTCACTGGGATTACGAATCATTTCTAATTTCCATCACAAGCCGCTTGGATTGTAGTTACTTCAGGACAGACATCAGAACGTTTTGTGTCACAAAGAACTTGAGAATCTCAACAAATAACAGATACTTTGAGTACATGAGGTGGGTGATCGGGATATGGGCATCGGGTACACGAAAGAAGTTGTCACTTGTCTTCGTTTGCTTCTCTTGATTCGCAGAGGGAAATTAGATTATCCCCAATTTCAGCGCACAAGCTGAAAGTAGTCATTTTGCATAAAGCAGCTACATGTCTATTGAGTGTTTCGGGTCAGATCTAAAAGCATAGATTTTGATGTCTAAATTCGAGAAGCCATATTCTTGAAAGGCATCGAGAGAATCATTTTCAAGTACTCAATACTCCAGAGCTCATAGTAGTCCATCGATTCGATTTCTTCGGAGTGAAAGACCTATACAGTTTGAACTTTGGGGTACTTAAATGGTCAGGCCTTCTTCATAGACAAGTTCAATGTCCTTACTAAGAACGATGTGCTCGCTGACCACTAACGATTGTAAACTTCAAAACCGAACATCTCATCGCGCACATCACGGCATATCAGTGAATATTCTCGCTGTTCATAGGAGTCTCATCCATGCGCAATCACTCTACTTCATCTAGCGTCCTTTCTGGCATCCTTCCTGGCATCAAGTTTTCCCTTCAACAACAGTAGCATGAACTTGATTTGTTCCATTCCTTCATCGTTCTCTCTGTTATCATCAAAGAAACCATAGAATTCTGTTAATGTCTTTGCAAGATGGCTCATGATTTCCTCATTCTTTATAAGTAAATGATATGCATCGTATTCCTTCTTTTGCGCATCTTCTATCCTTCTGTGTGCTTCCTTCATCGCAGTCAACCTTGCATGGTCATAGTCTTCTTTCATATCTCTTATCTTATCCATCAAGGTATCGATGCTATTCTCATACTCTTTGTTGAGTTTCATTAGTTCGATATTGTATATCCTCTTGGACTCCAAAATCTGCTTCAATTTCTCGTTTTGCGCTTCTAGTTCCTCTTGTTGCGTCATGAGGTGCGATGTCTTCACAGAGGCGCCATAAGTCTCGAGGAAGTTATTCAATTGTGATGTCACCGCACTATGATCCTCTTCGCCATTAAGATCATGTATCAGAGAGTCAACACTTGTAACGATCTTGTTCTTAATATCAGTGTTCCGTTGTGAGATGGAATGAAGCTCTTCTATCACACCTTTCAAGTACTCCAGGTTCTCTGCCTGTGGAATGTAATTCTCTGAGATAGCCATCTCTACAACAGTCGAGATACTGAAGAACAAAGAGATTGTTCTATTCTCCCCTCTTATAGCGACAACTACAGTACAACATTTTCATGAATTAGGTAACATCTCCACCGGATAAAGAGCATGTTGCCCGTAAACCATTTCGCAAGGGATAAACGCCATTGCTGTCCGAACCTCTTTTTGATTTTCGGGGTTTGAAATTCTACTTGGTAGAAGGGAATTAATGAGGGATGGAACACTTCACAGGGCAATTTTGTGACATTATAAAGAAGTTAGATCGTTGTCAATCGCCACCGTGATACCTATCGAGTGCTTATATTACTGCCACTGCAATCTGAGGCCCTCTTGTTCCCGTGTTTTTTCTCTGCTGTTGACCTTCTAACGGCCAAAGACCCTCCTATACAAAAGCTGGCCACAAACTTCAATGAGTGAACTCCAGGTAGCACCTCCCCCGGTGCCCAAGCCAAATGCTAAACATGTCTCTCGTGCTTGTCTCGAGTGTCGTCATCGCCATCTGAAATGTGATGGAGGTTCTCCTAAATGCTCGAGGTGTTCGAAGACTGGGAAAGACTGTTCATATGTCAAAAGTCATAGAGGTGGTTCCCGGAAGAAGGGTGTCAAGAAACTGAAACTGAGCCCTGATTATGACACTTCTGAGCTCGCTGCTCTAAACCTGCCTTGTGTTGGAACTGACGGTAAAGTTGGCTCTTGTCCTAATGGTCATACAGAATCCACGTGTGGACTATTGGGTGGTGATGGGATGCAGAACTTACATAAACTGCCCTGTCATTTGAAAGATAACACTGCAAGAACACAAATCTCCTTAGACTCTTCGCAGAAGATGCTGTCAAGCAGCAAGTACCTAGACCAGAGTTTTGATGTTGACGCTATCATTCGCAATTACTATTCCAAGTTCCATAATGCACACCCTCTATTGCCTCCACTGAACCATATCAATGAGTTCCTGCAAATTACGGAATACCCAAAGGAGCTCCTTGGAATCATGAAAGTCATTGGTGATGGTTACACTTCCTCCAAATACTCTAAAGATATCAATCTGGTCTTTGACATTGCTGTGGAGATCCATAACCTCATAAATTCTAAAATTAAAGATGTCATCTCGTTACAGGCCCTGATACTACTTTCATTGGTGTGCCACATATCTGCACTTCATGATTTGAGTGCGTCTTTGAGAAAGCAGGCCATCGATTTAGCTTTGAGCCTGGATATAAACAACTTGGATATTGAGAACTTCATTGGTGAGGATATTAACGGCAATTACGTGAAAGGCTTCCACTCTTCCCAAACTCCTAGTGCGCTAACTCCCTCTGGGTCATCGACGGATGAACTTAACATCAACTTCTTCAATACAAAGAGAGTGCGCAATTTGAATGAGCCGGCTTTGAAAGATAATGCAAGGCGTTGTTTCTGGGAGTTATTCTTTCTGGATATCATCATTGGTTGTGCTGACGGTAAATCTCTCTCCACTTTAGCGCAACAGAAATGTTATGTGCATTATCCAACTGTACCCCAAAGATCGGAGTTCGACTATGAGACCAGATCGTGTACTTCTAAATTAGTTGATGAATCAGTACGGCTTAACAATATCATTTTTGCAAATATGTCCATTGGCCAACAGTATACCAAACTCACAGCTTCTCTGTCTAATTGGGAGTTGAAATTTTCTAACCCAGACTTCTACAAATTGCCTTACTTGATCGATGAGGCTGGGTCTGTCAATGAAGGCGTACACCAGGGTATCATCATGCTTAACTATGCTAAGATTTTCACTCATAGACCATTGTCATTCCTATGGAGATCAGATATTCCGAGAAACTTGAAATGTGTTGAATTCTTGAGCGATCAGCTAAAAAACGATGATGACAACTGTCAAGATCTCCCAAATCAGAAAGACATGATCAATTCGAGAAAGATTATCGAGACAAGAAAGACCATTGATGCTGCTAATTTGATAGCCAAGACCCTAATTGATACCAATCCAACTGATATCTTGAAGAGAACACCATTGAGTGCATGTTCGCTGGCATTTGCTGGACTTGTCCATGTGTCTGCATACTTATGGTCAACTCAGGTCACACAGACGCAGGAGCAGCCCAATTTGAACCTGTGTGACTTGAATATCTATGAAGAGTACTTGAAATTGGAACTGTCTGGTATCTACCAAATCTCATCGCATTTCTATCTCAGTTCCAAGATTGCCAATTATTTGATGGAGAATGTGTCTCGTCTCCTGCCTTCATTGTTCAACAAGATGCAGCATCATTTCAAACAATACACTTCTAAGAGTCAACCATCGAAGATTGCAAGATCTCCACATTCTTTCCATTCTGCACCATTTGAACAGACATCATCAGTGAATACTAGTACTTCTAAGGAAACACCTCCAAGGATGAGCATGTCCTATAACTTAACACTGGACGGTCCAGCCATGACATCTTCATCTGATGAGCCATTGAGTCCTCAGAGTGATACTGGTTGTGATTGGATTGATAAGAACCAGATGGATTTCGATTTCACGAACATGGAATTCACAGGGTTTGATATGGATTCGCTGAATGCCATTGATGATTTGTTCAAGGCCAACACTTCTGCTCCATGATAAGTATGGTCTGTTCGAAATATTTAAATGATCGATTTAATGATTTTTATTGAATCATCCTGTAGAGATCACGAGTCAATTTTGACATCATCGGAGGCTAACTACCAGTTCCGGCGAGGCCAGAAGGAAAAAATAACGACAACTGCAGGATTCGAACCTGCGCGGGTAAACCCAAAAGATTTCTAATCTTTCGCCTTAACCACTCGGCCAAGTTGCCTCGCTGTGAATTTTAAGCCAATATTCTGTTTGTCGCTCAGTAATAATTCTTTGCTTGAGCATATCTAATCCTGGTCAGCTGCTGAATGGTTGGCTGAAAGCACAGATGGAGCTGAGCTTTTTGTTTTTGACTAGATGCTTGAATTATAATAAAAATTCCATACCGTTAAAAAACAGGGTGCTTCTACCCCAGAAATTACAGGTACTGCAACTCTTTGCTATAACTTACAAAGCATTGGACGGGAAATTCAGAGATTTTATGTGACCATATAAATTGCGAAATTCGAAATTGATGCTTCCTGATGTTGTTTTGCTATTTGGAGCAAATTTCTTCGACGATGAGCTGGAACCTTCAGAAGCTGTTTTGTGTCAACTGAGAGTTTCTTTTTTGCCAGCAGCTTTTTTTTTTTTGACTCATCCGAGACATGAAAAAAAACCTCAAGATTGAAAACCACTCTGCTTCTGTTCTAAGGATAACTCACATTCATTGTGGTCAAATCTGTTGAAAAGTACTGAATCTGTTCTGCCTGTTGTCACATTGGTCTCTTACCTCTCCATCAAATCGAACATATACACTGGACGCATATAATACTCACAAATGACTCTCGATATGCCAAAGAAAATCCTCCTCATCCACGGCCCAAATCTTAATCTCCTGGGCACCCGTGAACCAACCAAGTACGGTACCACTACTCTCTCACAAGTCGAGGCCAATGCTAAGAACCAGGTATTAGCACAACATCCACAGAACACTTTCTATGGGTATCAATCCAACAGTGAAGGTGCCTTGATTGATCGTATCCATGAGGCCAAGGCCCAAGGTGTGGATTTCATCGTTATCAACGCTGGTGCTTATACACATACCAGTGTCGCTTTGAGAGATGCCCTTTTAGGTGTTGAGATTCCATTTGTGGAACTCCATATCACCAATGTCCACGCTAGAGAATCGTTCAGACATCTTTCCTACTTAAGTGATGTTGCTGTTGGCGTGATCTGTGGCCTTGGCCCAATCTATGGTTACAAAGCTGCCATTGACTTTGCCTTAAACTATGAGAAGTGAAGACGCCGTTGTTAGGAGACTCTTGATGATTTTTGGAATGAAAAGTATACGATGTTAAATATGGTTTTATGACACCCTTTTTCTATACAATACTGTAATAATGTGGAAATAATATGACTTCGGTGGTTAATTTCCGTCTTCGTCGTTAATAGGCCCAATCACAACAGTATTGCATTAGCCGAGTCTCGCCAGGCCGTGGGTCCGCACATTAAAAAATTCCCAATGAAGAACGGACTAGTCCCTCGCTGATAAAGTAAACAACAAAGCACAACGCGAGATCAGCATTGAACAACATCACCAAGCATGGACCCGTATAATATGTTGCAAGAGCAGATGGTGAACCTCTCCAATTCGCTCCAGAATTCGTTGCAGAAGATGAGTGATGATATTGCGCAGGTGTCCCACCGGGTGGATCAATTGGAGCAGAACCAAAGGGGTCCTTTGGATGGGAAACTCTCTGAGATCATCGCCAGATTGGAACTGTTGCCTAAGCTGTACAATAATCAGGTGAGCACGCTGGAGACGTTACTAGTGGGGCACCAGTACCAGTTCAAGAGACTTGCGTCCATTGTTAGCCGTGATCAAGAGTTTTTACCTGATGGGTTCCCAAACGGTCCGGTTCATGGCCAAGATAACGATGCAAACGATGGAGTCGCCGTGCAAACCCAGCTCAGCGGGCCATCACAGGTACTGAATCATGTCAGCTCTTCTTCAAACAATGTGCCTTCTCAACAGGTTCCACAACAGGTTCAACAAGTCCCTCAGCAGGTTCCTCAACAACAACAACAACGTCTACCTTCCCAGGGTTCCCAGGTGGCTTTGAACAGAATGGTATCGCAATCCCGTGTTCCTCAGAATTCAGTTAACTTGAGTATGATCTCGTCACAGGCACAAGCACAAGCACAAGCACAAGCACAAGCACAAGCACAGGCTGCTTCAAGAAACAATGTATCTCGTCAATTCAACATCATGTCTTCACTAGAGAATGATCAGATCATTCCTCACCTACAACGACAACCCACCCCTAATGATGATGCTCTGAACAGTCTTAACGAAGTTGTTGAAGATGATGCTCGTCGCATGTGGGAGAACGTCCAGTTCAGAAGATTGAACCCTCATCCAAAGGATGTTCGTGAGGTATTGGATGAGTTCTACTACGGTCATGAAGGCCAACCTCCTTTGAAGTACTTGGAGAAACATAGAAAGGACTGGAGAAAGGGCAACAAGAACTTGAGCAAGACCTTTTGCAGACGTTATCGAATTGTCGTGGCCGTAGAGAACGGTGTTAGACATTATGTGCGTGAGTTTGGCCTAAGTGAAAGCGTCGCTAGAGAAAGAATCGTTAACGAGTTGGAGAGTCTCCGTATAAAGGAGAACGGAAAGAAGGAAACGATGTACTGGTTGTTTCACCACATCCCCCAAAACTTAAAGAGAAGATGATTTATGCTATATATGTGTGCGTGTGTTTTGTGTTAGTTTAGCTTGTAATTTTATGGTTGTTTTGCGTATGGGAAAAGAACTCGTAGTTTAGAATGGAAATTATCGTTGTGTGGCGCTTTGTGATTCACTTTCAATCAACAGCAAAGATGGCCAACCCTTCCGAAAAGCAAGTGAGTGGTCTGAGAGCCTCATAATTGTATGAATTAACACGTATCACAGCAATTGAAGTCTTTTGAGCCAAAGGAGTTCAACTTGACGCTTCCCCCAAATCCACAATGGCTCGGTGGTATCAATTCGCTGGAACAACCTGAAGAGGCTAAGACCACGATTGACCCCTACTGCGATGGTAGAACACCTGTGGATAACTATAGGTTACTCGTCTCGGCGGTGGTGCCTCGACCAATAGCCTTGGTCTCCACGGTAAGCTCCCAGGGAAACCGCAATTTGGCGCCTTTTAGTTATTTCAACTTAGTAAATTCTGACCCGCCGATCTTTGTCATTGGTCTCTCCCAAGGTTCACAGGGCCCAAAGGACACTTTGCGGAACATACTTGAGACAAAGGAATGTACTGTTAACATTGTGAGTGAATGGTTTGCTGAAGCTGCTAATCAGACTTGTGTCAATGCCCCATCTGATCAGGACGAATGGAACATCGCTGGGTTGACTATTGAACCTTCGCAAAGAGTGAAAGCTCCTATTGTGCAAGAGAGTGCCTTCAGCATTGAGTGTAAGTTGCTCCATCATCATGATTGGTTCTCCAAGAAAGTTGAAGGTAAGCATACAGGCACCATGGTGATCTTGGAAGGTTTACTCTTCCATGCAAGATCTGAAGTCCTCAACGATGAACAAAACGGGTTGGATATCGACAAGTTGAAACCAGTGAGTCGTCTAGGTGGTGTTACATACGGTAGAACTACTGAGGGCTACAATTTGCCTAGAGTAATGTGGGAGAAATGAATAGAAAGCTATGTTCAGTTAATGAGATATTTACAATGTTCTTCTGGTTTTGACAGCAGCAGCGAGCTCTCTCAGCACATCAGCAGTGCTATCGATGTCAATACATGCGTCAGTGATGGAACAACCGTAGATCAAGTCTTCCTTACCTGTGGCTGGGATATCTTGTCTGCCTTCAACGAGATTGCTTTCAATCATCAACCCACAAATGGACTTGGAACCCTTAGCAATTTGTTCAGCAACCACCTTAGCGACCTTTGGCTGGTTTCTGTGGTCCTTGTTAGAGTTACCATGGGAACAATCAACCATAATTCTTGGTTTCTGACAAACGCCCTTAGCTTCGAGCTCGACCTGTGATTTCCTCACGCTATCCTCGTCAAAGTTTGTACCTGACTTACCACCTCTGAGAATAACAAAAGTGTCTTCGTTACCCTCAGTAGCCACGATGCTGACGATACCTGGTTTGGTGACGGAGAGGAAGTGATGAGAATGTTGAGCAGCTCTCATGGCATCGATTGCAACAGCGAGAGAACCATCGGTACCGTTCTTGAAACCAACTGGAAAAGAGAGACCAGAAGCTAACTCTCTGTGCAATTGGGACTCGGTGGTTCTAGCACCAATGGCACCAAGAGAGAACAAATCAGAGAGAAACTGTGGAGAAATGGTATCCAACATTTCACCAGCGATTGGTAACTTTTCGGTGAGCTTGACGAACATGTCTCTGGCCAAACGAAGACCCTTGTTTATCTTGAAGGAGTTGTCAAGATCTGGATCGTTGATCAAACCTTTCCAGCCGACGGTGGTACGTGGTTTCTCCAGGTAGGCTCTCATAATAATAAGCAGTTCACCCTTGAGTTCCTCAGACAATGCAGCAAGCTTATCACAGTACTCAAAGGCAGCTTTGGGGTCATGAAGAGAGCATGGACCGCACACGATGATGAGTCTATCGTCTTCACCCTTAAGAATCTTAACGGCCTCATTTCTACCTTGGAGGATCACTTTCTTATTCAACTCTTGCAATGGGTACTCGTGCTGCAACAGCTCTGGAGAGGTCAAAGGGCTGTACCCTTTAATTCTGAAGTCCTCCAGTCTGGTACGATCACCGACGTGCTCGTTCTGTAAGTACAAGTTCGCCATCTTTTTTTTTACTGTGTTCTATGTATCTGGTTGTTCAGAAAGAGAAAGAGGAGTGGAAACTTTTTACTTGAAACTCGGAAGAGTCATCTCGCCAGTGGCCACACATTTGACATGTGCGCGCGTCAACTAATCGCGGAGTCATAGACACGGCATCTTATTGGGGGGGAGGGTAGTTTGATACTGAGGAAATGAATATGTCTGCTGTTTACTTGCTTATTATCTATTCTATCCTTAATGATTACTTAAATCAACTCAACTTTTTTTCATTTTTGTTTATTCACCGAGCTGCTACAATCGCTTACGAAAATTGCGTTTTGGAACTTCGGATTAATGCTCTATTATTGCCTAGAATCTGGAAAAATTATCCGATACCGGAACCTCACGCTCTTTCCCACAAATAAACGTATCCGTTCTTTTCAAGTTCCTGCCAGCTCCTAGCGTCACCGGTGACATCCACTACTTTCTCATCATTAAACAGAATCCAGCGATCTCCCTTCTTGACGAATGCGACGTAGTGGCCAGAAGTAACTTGTGTACCTTTGTGACAAATGACCGCTTTCAAACTATATTCTGACGATGCCTCTTTAGCGAGGAAATTATCAATAGATTTAGCAGTTGATGAAGACTGTGGTAGCTCGCCATCATCATGTGGATTGCTAAACAGCCATTCTACGGCGGTATTGGCATCTTGATTGTTCAAAACCAATGCCTTCAACACCAACTTGTGAGAGAATCCCATGTCCATCAGTGATTGCATCTTCTCTTCGTCAACTTGGCTGTGGTCTTTCTTCACAACCAATGGCTCATCGATTGTAGGATCGTCCATGTGCTCAAATAGCCAATTCATAGCGACTTCCATTGAGCTGTTACCAGTCGAATATAAGGCTTTCTTGCATCTATTTTCAGGGAATCCGATCTGTAATAATTGATTAAAGGCCTCCAGATTTGGCGAGAAGTCCTCATCTTCTTCAACTTTCTCAATTTCATCTTCCTCTAACAACTCATCTGGTTGGAAATCTGCAATGTTGAAAGACTCAGGTAATGACAATGGAACATCTGTCTTGACTGGGACCCATTTCTCCAATTGGATTCTTTGGATCGCTGTAACTAAGTACTTTGGGAAAGACTTAATGAATGTGGTTCTGATAGCTTTACCACCTTTCCATTCGATCTCCTCTGGTGACAGGGATTGAATCAAAGAATCAATGAAATCCTGTGCTTTGTAATGTTTTGTGCCATCTTCGTCCACATGGTCCAATTCAATATTCACAGGGAGTGTCAAGTTCTCAGTCACTTGTTTTTTTAGCAGAACCTCTCTGTCATCACTCACTTTGAACTTCTCCACAGTGACAAATCTGAAGATATCGTTCAAATGTGGATCCAAGGTATCAACTTTATCCAAGAGATAGTTCCAGAATTCAAATGCATCTTGCTGTCTCATAGAACTGAATTCTTCATGATTGGCTCCAATTACATTCTTAAAAGACGTTGGAGTGATACCAACTTGACATCCGTCTGCATTTGGTTTGGAGAAATCACCAGAGATTAATCCCTTTGCCAATTTGATCAATTGTAATTGTAACCCATCTTGTTCACGAAGTGATTCCAATGGTACTTCAGCTAATTGCTTATACTCTGGTAGAGAAAATAATGATTGTGCAACACTAGAGAGATAACAAGAGTTGCCCAAATTCTTCAGACCCGTAAGCTCTGGGCCGAAGACAGGTGGCAGCTGTTCACCCTGGTCATTTACCATATTAAACTCCCACTTCATGTTCTGTTCGATCTGTAACTCCACTAGACTTTTCTCAGTCTTCTTAAAGTTATTTAAGTCGATGCCGAACGTCTTCAACTTCTCTTGAAGTCCTGGGAACAGGATCTCATCGCTACATTGATAGCAATAAACGTCTGTGATGTCTTTGCTCAATGAACCCAATTTAACAGCAATTGGATGACCAGCGGACTCATAATGCTGCAGCGCATGTGTGTTACCAGGAACACCACCAAACTGAGCACGGCCACAACCTAGTTGACCACATGTGAGACAAATCCACAAGTTTTGATCCAATTCACAATCATGACATTTCTCCAATTGGATGTCAAGCATAGGTATCTGCTGGAATTCAATCGTATGTTCACATGGTGCAAACTCCTGCGTCCATGTCTTCAGTTCCTCCTTCTTTGCCAGGGAGTCGGAATTCACGATCCTATCAATGTTGATGGCATCCTCCGGAGTTGGACTGACGATATTGCCCTCATGATACAGCTTGGTCTCAATGTTGTAGAGTTCAGACTCAGATTGTTGCTTGATCTCAAGCTTGATGAGCTTAGCAGGAGGCTCCTGTGGCGCCTTAGCGATCTTCCTGATGTGGACACAGTCTACGTCCTGTGGTTGGAAATGTTGATGCAATGGCAAATGAGTGGCGCAAAAGGCACGATGGGCTTGTGGAAAGACGAAGAGCCCGTCAAACAGCGTCTGGAAGCAATAGAAGCACTGATCTTTATCAATTGGCTTCCCGTCGTAGCTGATCATCGCTGTGCTTCTATTTCTTTTATTAGTTAAGTGTGTTGTTAAAGTTGAAAGCCTTGGAGTGGCAATGAGGATTTGATAACAAGAAAAAACACGAAAGCAGAGGTCAAAAAAGGCCACAACCAAAAAGATGTTTTCAGGCCAATTCAACGCAAGGGGAAAGAATGTCGTCATCACCGGTGGTTCCCAAGGGCTCGGTGCTGAGTTAGGTCGTCAGATGGTGGTGAAAGGTGCCTCCAGCGTTGTGCTCATCGCCAGAACAGAGTCCAAGCTCAAGGAGGCTGTACTGAACATAAGCAAGTTCCGTGAGGATGAAGCTCAGCGTGTCTCTTGCATTTCGGCTAATCTCGCTGACTATGATGAATGCGTAAGAGCAGTGAGTCAATTGGATGGTGCTCCTGATATCGTCTTCCTATGTGCTGGTTCTAGCATACCAAAACTCTTTATGGATTTGACACCCATGGAACTTCAGAACGGCGTTTCCATCAATTACAATACGTCGTTGTACTTCTCACATGCCGTAATGAAGCTTATGACTTCTGAAACCGTGGACTATAATCGTAATTTGGTGTTCTGCTCCTCTGTTCTTGGTGTATTCCCATTCATCGGATATGGTCAGTACGCACCATCTAAGGCTGCTATCAGATCGCTATCCGACGTGTTGAGACATGAATCTGAACACTATAACATTAGAGTCTCATGTGTATACCCGGGAAACTTTGCTTCTGAAGGTTATGAGGAAGAAGAGAAGACCAAACCTGGGATCACCAAGGCGATTGAAGGGGCCTCTGAAGCCATCTCTGTAGAGAAATGTGCACATATTGTTCTTTGGTGGTTAGATCGTGGGTATGACACGGTGTACACTGACATGATTGGATGGTTTCTTGGGTGTGGTATGCTTGGAATGGGCCCTCGTGTGTTTGCTCCTCTGCAAGTGTTGATAGCGCTGCTCTTAAGCATCATTGGTCCAATCTACATATGGATAACACGCAGAGATATCCGTAACTACTTCAAGTCGAAGAAGACGGATTAGAATATAACAAGCATACATTTTTTTCATTTCTTACTTATTGCTTAGTGATTTTCTCCACACCTTCTTGAAGGGCACTAACAACTCTGCCAATGCTCTTCTCAACATCAACGCCGTAGATCCATTGCACACTGCTGAGCACGGAGTCATCCCACAGGTCAGCGACTGTCTGTCTTATCGAAGGTCTGTACTGGAACTCCACAGATCTTGGAGTCTGGCCTCTGTCTTGTGGTTCTTGATTGATGATCCTCTCCGTGTCCCTGAGAGTCTTGGAGATGAACTCCTGATTCTGCTTGAACTCTTGCGAGGTGAAGTAAGCGACAGTAGTGGTCAAAAGCACAGCACCGAGGAATCCCTGGATCTTTCCACCCATCTTTCTTTGAGTCTCTTCCTAGTACCTTCTCTTCCACCCTTCTGCTCCCTCATTTGTTCCCTTCGTTGAAGTAAATTGGACTCTCTCCTGGCCGGTGCGTGCACGCAGTTTCGCGCTCTCAAAATTTGCGGAACTTCGACAACGACGAAGAGAGGAAGAGAGAAGGAGACCAGACAACAGAGCAAAATGGGCGCCACGAGACATCTTGGAAGGTATGTCCGCTGTTGGACAATTATTAGAAATTCATATTAACGATTTACCAGAGACGCTAAGCACAAAAGGGCCCTCCTCAGAAACCTCGTCACTGCTCTCTTTGAGCATGAATCCATCACAACCACACATGCAAAGGCCAAAGAGACGCAGAGACTTGCTGATAAGTTGATCTCACTCACGAAGAAGGAAGATGTGGAACATGCTAAGTCCCTGGCTTCATCGGATGTATTCAAGCACGGTGAGATCCTTCCAAAGCTCTTTGGTGAGCTGAAAGATCGTTATGCCTCCAGAGCTGGTGGGTTCACTAGAGTGCTCCATTTGGAACCAAGATTAGGCGATAACGCTGAACAGAGTATTGTTGAACTCGTGGACGGTACCAGAGAGATGAAATTCTGGATGACAGCTAGAATCGTTGCCAGATTACAGAAACAAGGATTGGAAGTCGATCAATTGACACAACATAACATTGATAAGTTGACAAGACATAGAAAGCAAGGTCAGGAGGAATTCGAGTCTCTAGTGAAGAGATTGAAAGAAGAGTTCTACAAGACAGAAGAAAGTCTTGCCAGTCTACCATCCAATAATTTGAAATCACCAGTGGAGCCTGTGATTAAGGAAAATATCAAGATAGTTCCACGTCCAGCTAGGGAGTGAAGTGCCCTTAACCCCTGTATATATACAATGATACATCTGTACATGTGTTAAAAAATAGGAATTGTATTTCATTAAAACATAGCTGAGGTATAGAATCTTAGTTTCTAGTCTTCTTCAGTTGCTCGTTCTCTCTCTTTAGCTCCTCGTTCTCTCTCTTTAGTAGGTTCATTTCCAGTTCCATCTGCTTCACTTTGCCAAAGCTTAGTTGTCTCATCAGCTCCTCATTCTCTTTTTTCAAGTTCTGCAACTTAATCAAAATCTTGTGACTTATTTCCAATTCATCATACCTGCCGTTATTTGTAATATTATTAGAAGGATTCAGAGATATCGCAGTGATTAGGGACTCTAATCTCTGTTTAGTATCCTCTAATTCTTTTAATGCCTTCTCGTACTTGGAGCTCATGCTCACAAACATCTCATTGATGCTCTGTGGCACCTGGACTGGGATCCTAGAATTAGCCGCATTGGAACCTCTGCTCAAACTCTCATTCAATCTTTGGATCTCGCCTTCCAACGACTCAATTTGGGACTCTTTCACTTTCATCTGCAACTTAAGCTTGTCAGCTTCAGAGTCATTGGCATAGCCGCCACTAGTCATAGAAGTGTTGGCGGTACCTGAGTTGTTGATAGAAGTATTTAACGAATTGCCCATTGAGTGTGGGGCATATTGGTTCTGCTGTGGTTTTCTGGTCCAGAACTGTGATGAATAGTTGTTGGAACCAGACTGTGTGTAGTAGTTCATGTTAGACGACGATGGTGCTGTGGAAAGGTCAATCGGACCATCCTGGTGGTAGTTGTAATTCATGACAATGTACGTGATGGACAGTGGAAGACAACGCAAAGGTGGAAGACACGCTCTTTATTGCCTCTTTACTGCGCAAATGTTCAAGTCTTCTTACATGAAAGTGATACCTCAAGTTCGTCTGTTCACGTTTGAACTTTACTTCCTGGTGTTTCAACTGCCTGAGTACGGTTGGCACACAAAAGTCATCGCCATGGTGATGGTCGAAACTGGGGGGTGAATTGCATGCTGGAAAGCTGCAGGGTGGAAATTTAAGAGTAAACCGTGGTGAGATACCTGTCTCTATTATGTGGCAGCCTTAAACAGAGGGTGTATCGGGAAATATCATGCACCTGGGGATACATCTAACATCGGTTCATGTTGGTTTCATGTCAGATCTCATCGTCAAAGGCATGCCGGCGGAATCTAGTCAACAACGTCTGCTCAGAGTGCGGAGATCGAAAAAAAATACTCCGCGACGGGGAATTGAACCCCGGTCTACCGCGCGACAAGCGGTAATTCTAGCCACTAAACTATCACGGATTTTCTTGAAAGCATTTGCAAGCTTCTTTCTCAAGTACTATTTTCTTGGTTTTCGGGGGCTCATAACTACAACAGACAAGGCTCATAACTATAGCAAACATCTTTCTCATGTCTGGCCATGATTTCGTTATTCTAATTCTAACCTTAATGTTTAAATGAATTGCATCAAAGGGTATTAGCTCAGTTGAGAGCGATATTCGCTGATTGTCCCCCGCCAAAAGCGTATCTGCCACAGTTTTACAAATCAACTGACTAATGATGCCTGCACCGGGGTTATCTACCGATCCAGATATTTAAGGCCATCGAAATCCTCGGATTGTGCTCTTGTGTCTGCCATCACACATGCTAAGAAGACTAGCAACAAGGCCAATGTCAACATTCACAATTCCATCTACACAAAAGGCTATCCGTATCCATGAGACCGGCGAGAGTTTGGATCTCCTCAAATACGAGGATGTTCCTGTCCCTCAAATCTCTGATGATGAGATTTTGATCAAGAATAAGTATGCCGGTGTTAACTTCATCGAGAAATACTTCAGAATCGGTCTCTATCCATCTCAGAAACCATACACTTTGGGTCGTGAAGCAAGTGGAATTGTTGTTCAAAAGGGTAAGAACGTTTCAAACTTTGAAGTTGGCGATTATGTCGCCTACGGGTCAGCTTCAACTTTTGCCCAATACACTAAGTTCAATCCATCTTCTAAAATCTACAAGTTGCCAAAGGATACTACCGATGAAAAATTGCAATTGTACGGTGCTCTCTTCATTCAAGGTTTCACAGCTTTAACTTTTATCAACGAAGCTTACAAAGTGGAAAAGGGTGACTATATCCTTGTCCACGCTGCTGCAGGTGGTGTTGGTCTGCTCTTGACTCAGTTGATCAAGTTGAAGGGTGCACATGTAATTGCCACTGCGTCTACTGATGAGAAATTACAATTGGCTGAGGAAGCCGGTGCTGAGTATTTGATCAACTCCACGACCGATGACATTGTCAAGCGCGTCTTGGAGATCACTGGTGGCAAGGGCGTCCAGGCATCATTTGACAGTATTGGAAAAGATACTGCCCAGATCTCTTTGGATTCTTTGGCCAGAAAAGGTACTTTTGTCTCTTTTGGTAATGCTTCCGGTGCCGTGCCACCATTGTCCATCTCCACATTGACCGCTAAGAACTTGAAAGTTTTGAGGCCAACAGTGTTCAATTATCTCGCTGAGCCTGAGGAGTGGGAGCACTACTCTACTGAATTGAAGAATCTTGTCGAGAATGGACAATTGAAGGTTAACATCCATAAAGTGTACCCACTTAGCGAGTACAAGCAAGCAGCTGCTGATTTGGAGGGCAGAAATACCACTGGTAAGCTATTGTTGAAGATTCCAGAATGATTTACTTTCTCCGAATTCCTGTTTTTATTATTTCAAACCATTTTCAATGTGATTTGTGTCTCAATTTGGAACATCTGTCAAAGTCTATTGTGTTTTGTAAGAAATTACGTAAATTCTGGGGGGTGCTTTCGTTCTCCCGCTGACTGGCGCCACCAAAACTGTCTCGAATTTTCTCATAGAAAGCTGACAACTGCGCAAAACTAACATTAAATAGTTGTTTGTCAAAGGGTTAATATTGAAGTGAATCATCCTCAATTGTTGAATTCCTGCTTTATTCTGGAGCTACACTCAACGCAACGCAGCATCCATACTAAAAAATACACCAACACAATGTCTACTGCAACCTCCCCTGTTGATACCCTTTCCAACAAACTCTACGTTGGTAACATTGAATACGCCACTACCAAGGCTGAGCTTCAAGACCTATTCAAAGACTATGCCGTGTACGTATTGATTGGTGATTGATTAAATGTATGACATACTAACAGGATTATTCAGGAAGTCCGTTTCTCTGCCACAGAGAGCTTTTCGTTTGAAGAATGGTAAGGTTATCTATAAGCCAAGAGGATATGGGTTTGTCACTTTTGATGATGAACAGAAGGACTTGGACTCTATCATCTCAAAGTTCACTGATTCCGAGTTCAAAGGTCGGAAGATCTACCTGAGTCATCCAAAGGAGAAAGAGCCAGAGGAGAATAAAGATGCCAGTGCTGATGAGAACAAGGAGCCAGAAACAGAGGCCAAAGAGGAAAAGAAACCACAAGATTCCAAACCAAAGAAAACTAAGGTTAAGAAGTCCGCAAAAACTAGATTGCCATTTGACCAAGGGATCAAGTCCATTGATACTTTACATGTGAAGAACTTGGACTTCACTATCAAGAGAGCTGATCTTCGTGAATTCTTCACTGCAGAGGGCGAAACACCAAAATGGATTTCTGTTCCATTCTGGAAGAGCCCAAGAGCTGTATTGAAGAGACTAGAGGCCGAGGGTAAACCTGTAGAGAAGAAGAACAAAGGTTATGCCTTTGTGAACCTTGAGCTGAAAGAAGGTGAAACTCTTGATGATAAAGTTGAGAAGTTCCAGGGCAAGCTGCTGAAAGAAAGAGAACTTCAGGTCAGCGTTGCCATCGATGTGAGACCAAAGGAGGAAGAGGAGTCTAAAGAGGAAAACAAGACCCTGGAGAAGGTTGAAGACGAGGGTGATGACAAGGTTGATGACAAGGTTGATGACGTGGTTGATGACGTGGTTGAAGACAAAGTTGAAGACATAGTTGAAGACAAAGTTGAAGAGAACGTTGAGGAGAAAGTTGAGGACAACGTTGAGGACAACGTTGAAGAGAGCGTTGAAGAGACAAAATAATCCCTACCAGATCTAATAAAAGTCTGAGCTCTTCGTATTAGCTGTTGATCAAACGTTCCAATGACCTCGCCGTTATAAATTTCAGAGATGAAGAAAATGCCGTTCAACTCAGCCCGTATACAGATAAGTTTTGAAGTTCTCAGCAGAGCCTGCAATCGTTGTTAGAACGGTTTGACATCTGCGAAAAGTATTTCAAGCGGTTGCTTAAGGCTCGATAATTATACGCAGCAAGAAGAGATTTCATGGACCTTTGTAGTTTGATTCACTTGGCTATGGCTTATTAGGTACAGCCCTTACCATTGACTTCGGCCACAGCCTGATATCCTCGGACTAACTGTTTTTTCTTCCAGTTCATGCAATATTGCGCGTAGCGGGTGTTGAGTTCCCAGGTTGATAAAAACCTGCAAGGCTGCTCTCGCCTTGCTAGGAACCAATTGGCCATACAAACAAAGCAGAACTACCGCACATTCACAGAGATGTCGCAGCTACGAGGGCGATGCCCAAAGCTTTGGGACTTTGACGATATCTCAGAATGTGGCCGTATAGTGTACATAGAGACACGATGGCCTCTTGCTATTCTTGTGGTCTCGGCCGCCACCATTATACTGAAGGCTGGCTACAACTTCTACACAAACAGAATAATCACGTTGGGCAACGATAAGGAGAACGAGCCTCTACTCAATGCTACGGAGGCTTCAGACTACACTGGTATTAGTGAGGAATTCACTGAGAGCATCAAGAAGAGACATTTTGATACCGCTTCTTTGCCGCCAGTAAAGCTCAATGGTGAACCACATGGGCATGAACAATTTTACAAAAGATCCGCCTTGGAAAAGTTCAAAGTGGTTTTTGAAGAACTGTTAATTCTTGTGCAGATAGGATTATACTCGTATAGATTCCAGACAGGTTCTGGCGATGAGTCTGCTGCCTCTCTTGTTAATTTACTATTGTGGTTGTGGCTCTTGCTTCCCACCAGTTTCAGAGTATTCAACCTCAACGACAATTACTACAGAGTCCAAAGTGTCATTCCGAACCTATGGATCAACAATTTCGTTGTCTATGTCTCTCTGTGGTTCCCAAATGTCCTTGTGTTCAGATCTGCTCTTTTGGGTCGTACGGGTTCCCAATTCTTTGATATCTTGGATTTTGCTATAAACACCATTCTTTTGGTGAACCTACTCAGTTCTCATGTCGGCTACAGATGTCCAGCGGTGTATATATCTGATAAGGACCGCATCCCTGCTCCAGAGCCATACACCGACTTGTGGAACTTTATCACATTCTCCTGGGTGAATCCTATGATGTGGCAAGCTTACAGGGAGCCATTGAAACAGGAACAAGTCTGGGATTTGAAGATGGATGATTTCTCCTATTATGTCTTGAAACGATTTAGAAAATTCAGTGAAAAATCCAAGTTGAGTTTCTCTCACAGATTGATCATGTTTTTCCTACCATTCCTGCTTTTGCAGGCCATGTGGGCTTGTGTCGAGTCTTTTATCCTTTTTGCACCAACAATCTTGCTTAAGAGAGTATTGGAATTTGTTCAGGACAGATCCACTGGAACATTGGCGCTTGCTTGGTTCTATGTGTTTTTGATGTTTGCCTCCAAATACTTCTCCAATTTGGCTTCAGGTCAAGCCTTGTTCTTCGGGAGAAGAGTCTGTATTCGCTTGAAATCCGTTGTTATTGGTGAGATTTATGCGAAGGCTTTGAGAAGAAAGATAACAACAAAATCCAAGTCCGAAGACAAGGCTGACGCCGGTTTGAGTGATACCCCTTCTGTCTCTGAAACCCCAGCTGAAGAAAACAGACCTGAAAATGAAGAAGGAACCACTGCTAACTTAGGTGCTATTATCAACTTGATGGCTGTTGATGCCTTCAAGATCTCTGAAGTTTGTGCTTATCTGCATGCTTTCTTCGGTGCAGCTTGCATGATTGTCGTGTCTATCTATTTACTTTGGCTCCTTTTAGGATGGAGTGCCTTGGTTGGTGCTTTCTCTATTATTGCGCTTTCTCCATTGAACTTCAAGTTGGCTGCTAAGTTGGGCGATCTGCAAAAGCAAATGCTTGCTGTCACTGATAGACGTATCCAAAAATTGAATGAAACTTTCCAAAGTATCAGAATCATCAAGTTCTTTGCTTGGGAGAAGAAGTTTGAAGATCAGATCCTCAAGATCAGAGATGAAGAATTGTCGTACTTGAAGAAGAGATCTATCGTTTGGGTCTTTGTTGTCATTGTTTGGTGCATTACTCCTACTATTGTTACATTGGTCTCTTTCGGTTGTTACATCTTTATCGATGGTAATCAGTTAACAACTCCGGTTGCTTTCACTGCCTTATCACTTTTCAACTTGTTGAGAAATCCATTGGATCAAATCTCTGATATGTTGTCTTTTGCCATCCAATCAAAAGTCTCTTTGGATCGTGTCCAAGATTTCTTGAATGAAGATGAAACTTCCAAGTATGAGCAATTGACTCAAGCTAAGAATAATGGAAAAATTGGTTTCTCTGATGCCTCTTTCTCTTGGGATTCCTCATCTGATGTTGACTTCAAGTTAAGAAACTTGAATGTTGAGTTCAAAGTTGGCAAGCTGAACGTCATTATTGGCCCAACTGGTTCTGGTAAAACCTCGTTGCTTATGGCTCTCTTGGGTGAAATGGAGCTATTGACAGGTAATGTGTTCCTTCCAGGTTTCCTTCCAAAGGAGGATCTGGAAGTTGGTCCAGATGGTTATACTGAATCTGTCGCTTACTGTTCTCAAGCTGCTTGGTTGTTGAATGACACTATCAGAAATAACATTATTTTCGGCTCTCCATTCAATAGAGATCGTTATAACAAGGTTGTCAGTGCCTGTGGTCTCTCTAGAGATTTCGAGATCTTGAAAGCTGGTGATCAAACTGAGATTGGTGAGAAAGGTATTGCTCTTTCTGGCGGTCAAAAGCAAAGAGTCTCGTTGGCGAGAGCTTTGTACTGCAATGCTAGACATATCTTATTGGACGACTGTTTATCTGCTGTCGATTCTCATACTGCTTTGCATATCTATGAGAACTGTATTGCTGGTCCACTGATGAAGAACAGAACTGTTTTGTTGGTGTCCCATAATGTCGCTTTGACAATCAAGTCCGCTGATTACGTTGTTGTTTTAGATAACGGTAAGATCACAAATAAAGGTTCGCCAGAACAATTGTTGGCTAATGGTGCTCTAGGTGACGATGAGATGATTAAATCTACCGTTCAATCGAGAACTAACTCTTCTGCTAACTTGGTTCAAAAGGCTGCTGACAACGAGCTGGTTCATAATAAGATCAAAACTATTGTTGCTGGTTCTACTTCCATTGAGAACCCTGAAGATGAAGAACTCGAGAACTTGAAGAAGGGTAAGTTGATCGAAGAAGAACAAAAGTCTGATGGTGTTGTTTCTTTTGAAGTTTACAAGTGGTTCTTTGACTTGCTTGGTGGCTGGGCCATTGTCCTTTCTATGCTTTGCTTTTTCTTCATCACAAACTCCTTGAACTTCGGTCAATCTTGGTGGGTCCGTACTTGGGCTAAGTCTGTAGAGGATGAGAACCCAATCGGTATAATGGGTACTATTACTGAGTCCCAGTTCTATGGCAACAGTGCTGCCCAGTTTGTGACCAAGCCATTGAGTTTATTTGTTTTGAAATACTTCCATTTCCAGGACCAATTGACTGTCTTGAAGGAGGCTAACAGCTCTGTCTATTATATTGTCATATATGGTATCCTTGGTGTCGCATATTCAAGTCTTATCGGTTTCAGAATCCTATACCTATTCTTGATGGGCATCCGTGCTTCTAGGCGTGTCTTTGAGAAAGTATTGCAGAAGGTTCTTAGGGCCAAGTTAAGATTCTTTGATGCCACTCCAATTGGTAGAATCATGAATAGATTCTCTAAGGATATCGAGTCTGTTGATCAAGAGCTGGTAGCATTCGCAGATGGTGCTCTTGCTTGTGTGGTTACTGTCCTGTTGACTTTGGTCATGATCACTTTCATTACTCCAGGATTCTTGTTCTTTGCCATTTTTATCATTGGTATGTACTACTTGATTGCTGTCTTCTACTTGAGCTGCTCCCGCGAGTTGAAGAGATTTGATTCCATCACCAAGTCCCCAATTCATCAACATTTCTCTGAGACTTTGGTTGGAGCCAGTACTATCCGTGCCTATGGTATCGAACGCAGATTCTTACAAGAGAACTTAAACAAGATCGATGAGAACAATAGACCATTCTTCTACATGTGGGTCTCGAACAGATGGTTAAGTTTTAGAAATGATATGGTAGGTGCTCTTGTTATCTTCTTTGCTGGTGCTTTCATCCTGTACTCTATTGATACTATTGACGCTGGACTTGCTGGTATTTCTTTGTCCTATGCCATCGCATTCAACGATAGTGCCTTGTGGGTTGTTAGACTTTATGCTAATGTTGAGATGGCCATGAACTCTGTTGAAAGATTAAAAGAGTACATGGATATCGACGAGGAGCCAGCTGCAATCATTCCGGAGACTGAGCCGCCGTCTTCCTGGCCAGAACACGGAAAGTTGGAAGTTGACAACTTGTCTTTGCGTTACGCTCCACAATTGCCAATGGTTATCAAAAATGTGACTTTCGAAGTTGATCCAAGCAGCAAGATTGGTATTGTTGGTCGAACTGGTGCTGGTAAGTCCACTATTATCACTGCATTGTTCAGATTCCTGGATCCAGAAACGGGTTCCATAAAAATCGATGATATCGATATCACTACTATTGGTTTGAACACCTTGAGAAAGTCTATTACTATCATTCCACAAGATCCGACTTTGTTCACAGGTACCATTAAGTCTAACTTGGATCCATTTGACCAATATACTGACCACCAGATTTTCGAGGCCTTGAAGAGAGTTAACTTGATTACTGAATCTGATATTTCCAAGCAACAAAGGTCTTCTGCTACAGCGTCTTCTGATGAAGAAAACGCTAATAAGTTTCTGAACTTGAACAACGAAGTGTCTGAAGGTGGTGGCAACTTATCGCAAGGCCAGCGTCAATTGATGTGCCTTGCCAGATCGCTTTTGCGATCTCCAAAGATCATGTTGTTGGATGAGGCTACCGCATCTATTGATTATGATGCAGATGCTAAGATTCAACAAACTATCAGACAGGAGTTCTCCAACTCTACTATCTTGACAATTGCCCACAGACTAAGATCTATTATCGATTATGATAAGATTCTTGTCATGGATGCAGGTGAAGTCGTTGAGTTTGATCATCCCTACAATTTGATCAGCAACAAGAAGTCCACATTCTACTCTATGTGTGCCGATAGTGGTGAACTTGAAATTTTGACACAATTGTCCAAGGAAGCGTTTGGTTTGAAGTAGCCGTTATACTCTGATTGGAATACGGGGAAAAAGTATACAATGATAATACAGATAAGATATCAATCACCGCACGTAGTTCATGGTGAATTGATGGCCATTAATATACACACAGGGTGGCGGATCTATTGCACATTGTCCTGTTTCTGCAAAGCGGTGGCCAATATTTGGTTGGCCTTAAACGAGAGACCCTTTGTCTTCTCAATGACTTGTTGATAAACGCTATTTTGTGGATGGTTCAAAATGACAGTACCTTCGGATTCATCAATTTTAGCATCCAGCTTAGTCTCTTTGATCAAATTAGCAATCCATTTCTCACCTTCTTCTCTTGACAAGTTAAGAGACTTTGAGAAATCGTTAAGGTCAATCTTTTGGTGCACACGACAATAAACCTCAGAGATCAAGTGTCTTGCGTTCTTCACAAAGATGTCAGAGATGTTTGACAAGAAGAAATCCGTCTTCAAGATCACGAGAGACTCGTTCAACTTGGCATTGGCCTCTTCAAAATCGAAATCAATGTACAGGGCCTTGACAAAGTCAGTCAATGGGTCACTGTACTCGTACTGTTCTTGACCAACAACTCTGATCAAGTCTTTGAGTCTCTTTTGGAAGTTAGGATTGGACAAGTTGTTCTTTGTCGATGATTCAGAGCTCACAACGGCTGCAACCAAGTATCTCAAGATCCATGGAGAGGCAGCTTGGATCGTGGACATGTAGGAGGAAGAGAAGAAAAGGTCCAAGAGTGATTCCAAGCCGTTCTCAGCATTGTAGAATGGGAACAAAGACCAGTGGATTATCCACGTTCTGTGGTGAAGTTGGGTCAATGGTTCAGCGAAAGATCTGGAGTCAATGACTTCTCTAAGCTTGCCCAGCTCCTTCAATGCACTATCCCACTCGGTTCTGATGATATCGCATGCAAGTTTACCCCAAGTAGCGTTCAACACTTTCTCGGAGTTTGTAGAGAGGGCTCTAAAATTGGACAGCAAGTCTGAAGCCATCACGTAGTCACCGCTGTTGTATTGGAACTGACCGAACTCGTACAATTTATCGACATCGGCCTCAGTGATGCTGTGGTTTTTCAAGAGGTATTCTTGGTTTAAGTTTTTATCTTGTTTCAAGTGATCTTGAACCTCTTGTTGACTCAACACGTCCAACACTTTCTTTGTCTCTTCGCTCAATCTGGCAAACTCCTTCTCATTCTCCTGCTTTCTGGCAACAATCTCAGCTGGCAACCCACCACCACCGAGAGCCTTCCACTGGGTCTCCAAGAAGTTAGTCATATTGGTCTCCTTGAACAACTCGAATGTGAGCTTTGTGATTGTCTTCTCATCGTAGATGTCACCAAGGGACTCCAAAATTGGGTACACAAGGTGACGGTCGAAGAATGGGATCATCTTCTGGACCAAGTCATATTTGGTGGCAATGTCGAGCTCACTGGTACTCAAATCACTCATCTTTAGGTCTCAGATATGTATGATTTCACTGTATTTTCCACTACTTTTCCACTGCCCTTTTCCACTTCTTTGAAGAAATTTTTCCTTTTCGCGAATTTTCACATCCGAACATTTTCCTGTGAACGCAAAACGAGTTCGCGAACTATTCGCGAAAATCTCAGAGACGCGTTCGCTTTTTGACGCGTGCGCCTTCTCTCTACAATGATGGGTCTTGCAGAGTGAGATCAATAAGGAGATCAAGCGAGACAGGATGAGCCTATTGGATAGAGCAACTGATTTATTGAAAGCAAATCTCCTGAAGGAGAACATGCCGGTGAGTATTGGTCGTCCTGAAGGTACAAGAAAAGACAAATACTAATCATGCGGATAGTACACTTATAAGCTGCTATCAAGGGAATTGAATATTCATGTATCTGACTCTAAGGGCCTGTTATATTCCTTTTACCTAAATCACAAGGATGAAGTTGAAGCAACGTTTATCATCCTAGGTCAATTACGAGATACTACAGATCAATTAACGATCAAAGTGACAAAGGACCTGAATGATCAAATCGCTTTTGAACGCGTTGATTCTGTACAAGTGTATGCCCTTGGAACAAAGAATTTGACTACAGATGAGATTGCACAAACAGCAAGACCTTCAATTGAAAATCATCTAGCGACAGACTCGAAATTGAAACAATGGGGGGTCATAAAGGGTCCAGAGTTGGTCCAAGTGGTTGAACCTAGTCGTACGAAAGAAAAATCAAAGCCTACGTCCAACTCTAGCCTAATGGACTCCATGAAGTCGAAACCAGAGAATAAAGCATCCTCGCCGTTCCCAGATATGGGTTTGGCTTCCGCGCGGATATTGGATAAGTACAAGAAGAAAGAAGTACCCAAGAAGAGTGATCAGCCGACGATAGGAACATCTTTCACTAAACAGGATATGTCAAAGTCGAAGCGTGACATTAGGAAATCAAAGATTGAATCATCAGAACCAGAAGTGATTGAAGATGAAGATCTGAATGACGAAGAGTATATCAAGAAACAACAACAGTTGAAAGAAGAGAAGGATAAGAAGAAAAAGGCCCTGGAATCTATGTTTGATGATAATGACGGGTTTGAAGTTGTCAGTTTCAATGAGATCAAACAAGAGAAAGAGCAGAAAAAGGAAGATCCTAAGAAAGAAGAATCTCAATCGAAACATGCGGATCTGGAGGGATTCTTTGACAGCAGCTTCTCTCAGTCCCAGTCTCAATCTCAACCAGTTGAAGATGAAACTATCGAGAACAAAGAAACAAAAACGACTTCCACGAAGTCGGTAAAGGAGGAGACAGTCAAAAGTTATTACGATGAAGATGGCTACTTGGTTACAAAGGTGGAAACGTCTAAACCAAACCCAAAACCTAGGGCATCCACTGTTCCATCTGCGGCGCAGCCTCCAATTAAAAAGGCCAGAACAGGTCCCAAACAGCAGAGTTCTCTAATGAACTTCTTCGGTAAGAAGAAGAAGTAGCTATGATCAATAGAACGATGTTCTTGATTGGCCTAGTTTGCCTTGTAGATCTTCATGCTCAGCAAAATCGCGAAACATCGAAAGGACACAACAGAGAACTCTACCCACAACAGAGAAAGCAGAAGGCCGTCGACGATGAGAGGAGTGGAAATCCTTCTGTGCATCTTTGCACTACTCCAGTTCACCGCTGCTGTGAAGAAAGAACTGTTTAAACGGTGTGATCAGTCAGGGTTCTGCCATAGAAACCGTCACTACGCTCGAGAAATCGAGAAAACTAGGAAGAACTACTACTCAATTGAATCTAAATCACTTAATTTCGGTGACTGTGTTATATTCGGTGATATAGTGAAGTCTGTCAATGAAACTCACACGGTGAAGCTGCCCTTTGAGCTCGATATCTTGCAGAATGATAACATCCGGATGCGGATAGATGAGGATCGTTCACAAGTCCAATGGGATAGCAAGTTGATTCAGCAGGAGAGGTATTCAAATGCGCACAAGTGGGCCTTTGTTGAAGAGCCTAGACTGTCTTCAAATTATGAATTGAGTCAATCAAGTGATAAGTTTACAGTGAAGTATGGTGAGGGTAACTATGAAGTGGATGTCTTTACCGATAACTTTCAAATAGTGGTGAAATACAAAGGTGAGACCCAGTTGATCTTGAATGAGAGGAACCTGTTAAATGTTGAACATTTCAGAGTGGAAGAAGATAATTCATTTCATTTACTACCTGAAGAAACGGATTTTGACAGTTTCTGTGACTCGTTCAAAGATTCTAAGTCTGATTCTCTGCCATTCGGACCGGAATCTGTGGCACTGGATGTCACTTTCCAAGGATTTAAATATGTATATGGTATTCCTGAACATGCTGACTCCCTTGTCTTGAAAGATACTACACAATCTGAACCATATCGTCTCTATAACGTTGATATCTTTGAATATGAGACGGATTCAAGACTGCCCATGTATGGTAGCATTCCTTATTTGGTTGCTCATAAACCTGGTCTTTCCGCCGGTATCTTCTGGGTCAACGGTGCAGATACTTATGTCGATATCGAAAGACAGGAGCAATCCTCTGAACAAGTGATGTCTACGACTGAATCCACAAAATCTCATTGGATGTCTGAGAATGGTCTAATTGACCTTATTATCCTGATCGCTGAAACTCCAGAACAGATCACCAAGAATTATGCCTCACTCACAGGAATGACATCTTTACCACAGCTATTCTCCTTGGGCTACCATCAATGCAGATGGAACTATAATGATGAAGAGGATGTCCTGGGGATAACTAAAAACATGGACAAATACCAGATTCCATATGACACCATATGGTTGGACATCGAGTACACTGATTCCAAGAAGTACTTCACATGGAAGAAAGAATCATTCCCTGATCCGGATGGTATGATGAAGAGACTTGCAAAGACTGGCCGTAATCTCGTTACCATTATCGACCCTCATATTAAGACAGATTATGAAATCTCCAATCAAATAGAATCCAACGATATGAGTGTTTTAAATAAAGATGGTAATCCATTCCATGGACACTGCTGGCCAGGTGAATCAATATGGATTGATACTTTTAAGCCTGGTGCCGTTGAATACTGGAAGACCTTGTTTGCTAACAATACTAAATTCTCTGGTGATGCTACAAATTTACATATCTGGAATGATATGAATGAACCTTCTGTATTTTCTGGTCCTGAGACAACATCACCAAAGGACTTGATCACACATGAATCCGTTGAAATCAGATCAGACCATAACATCTATGGTTTATCGTACCATGAGGCCACATATGAAGCCATGAAGACGCGATACGTGAATAAGAGGCCATTCATCCTTACAAGGGCTTTTTTTGCCGGTTCACAAAGATCAGCAGCAATGTGGACAGGTGATAACATGTCACAATGGTCCTATCTCAAGATCTCTCTACCGATGATTTTGACACAGAATGTTGTGGGAATGCCATTCTCTGGTGCTGATGTTGGTGGGTTTTTCGGTGATCCTTCAAAGGAACTGCTAACAAGGTGGTACCAGGCTGGTATTTGGTATCCATTTTTTAGAGCACATGCTCATATCGATTCAAGAAGAAGAGAACCATGGATGGTTGGTGAACCGTACACTTCCCTTATGACTGATGCTGTCAAGATGCGTTATGCATTGTTACCGTTATGGTATACGAAGTTTTATGAATCAAGCAAGGATGGAAGCCCAGTCATCACACCGATGTTTTTCAGGTTCCCAGATAATGAAGATGTCTTTGGTATTGAGGATGCGTTCTTTCTTGGTGATTTGCTCATCAAGCCAGTTACCGATGAAGGGTCAACCGCTCAAAGCGTTTATCTCCCAGATGATTCAACATATTATGACTATGAAACTTATGAGCCGCTTGAAGGCCGTGGTGAACATCAAGTCGAAGCGCCGCTCAGTAAGATCCCAGTTTATATCAAAAGTGGTTCGATCACACCCAGAAAGGACAGATATAGACGATCTTCTAAATTGATGAGATTTGATCCATACACTTTGGTTATCGCATTAAATTCCAATGGTGAGGCTCATGGGAATCTATACACCGATGATGGTGAGACATTTGATTATCAACATGGTGAGTTTGTCTATTTGACCTTGAATGTTCGAGATGGTATTATATCCTCTAGGGTTCTTGATGGCTCTATGAATGTGGTTAATAGATTGGAGAAGATTATCGTAGTAGGTGCTGATGTTAAGAGTGCTACTGTTACACAAGATGGTGAGTCATGGGATGCACAGGTTGAAGCGAATGATACACACACCATCATTAAAAACCCTAAAGTGATTATGGGCAAACCATGGTCTATAAAGATCTGAAAGATGTTATGAACCTCTAGTTACTGTACGTAGTGTTTAGCTAGTAATGGTACTCATCAGTAGGCTCCCCAGCTGTATTAGGGAAACCACACTCCTTCAAAATCTCCAGTGGCCCATCTTTCAAGATCAAGTCATTCAACTCTTCATTTTTAGCAAGGATCAACCCTGTGTATCCAGCGGAATTGATACCTAATTTTTCCTTATAGTAAGCTGCTGATCTTGGGATGAGCATGAGCCATTTCGTGGTGAAAATAACATTATAAGCCACTGGCTTCTCTGAATCCCTCAATATGGTCAAAACTCTCTGTAATAACGAAGAGAATGCCAATGCTAAGTAGTCTTCATCGTATAATGTCTTTCGATCCCTTGGTAAAGGTAAAATGAAATGAGCAAATGGTAGCTTTTTGCTTTGCAAAGGTTCCTTATTAGCATTAGCAATAAAGGCCTCTTCACCAGCTGCGATTGTACCAGGGAATGGGGTAAAGTTGTTCGGATATTTCAAGAATTGAAGGTGCTTATGAGGTTGCGAAGCACCGGAATTCTCACCACAGTTATAGAACCCAACGAACTTTTCATTGTTCTTGGAGCCCTTCTCGAGGGCCTCTAAGATCTTTAAAGACGCAGCCAAGTCATCAGGAGACAATGGAGAATTCTGAGATTTGAATTTCTTTGTTGTCAGCAATATATGGTTTGGAGTGATAGGGAACTTATTTAACAAAATGTTATAATCCTCCGCATAGTCTGGTACAACGGTAAGCTTTGGGTCTGGGTTCAAGAATGGGTTGAAGTCCTTTGGACGTTTGATCTGTTCAGGTGCCTCTTCTTGGGTTGGCTTCTTTGCTAAACCTGGAGCCAGTGTGATAACAAATTGGAAGTCGTCCACTTCGATGTTGTCAGAAGTCGACTCTGTGAAGACTACTTCACCGTCCTGGTGAGCGGTGTTGTAAGTAGTCTCAATGATATCTGTGAAGCTATCTGGAAGGTCGAATTTGGACATTCTAATAATGGCAGTCGTTGTTGTTGTTGTTGTAGTGGAGGGGGAGGTGATAAGTGGTGAGTCCTGTCTCTGATTGTTCGTTGGCATCACAAGATGACAGGTCTGTACTATAAATCAAAGCTCTTTTGGATAGATTCGTGGATATATAAAAAGAGTGTTACCACTACAGTGCTAGTACTAAACTGAGCCCATTATGATTTATTCAACGTACTACGCTCTCATACTTCAATTGGGTCTTCTGTTGTATGACTAAACTCCCACATAGTTAAGACTCGTTCCGTAGACTTCCCGATACGGGAATTTCAGTAACAGCGTTCCCAAAATGTCACTCCTAGAACATTCCAGTGTTGGGGCAGCGGAGCGGTCTCTGGCGGTGTGGGGAATTTGGGCTGATCTCCCGCCGGTTGTTGGGCAAGGCGGCCCAAAGGGGAAATCAGACCTTCCTGCCCGTCTGCGCGAGGTCTCTAGGCAGAGATGGAAAAAAGCTCTGGGCAGAGAACTGTCATCTCTCTAGGCGGGCCCGGATCCAACCCAATGAAAAAAAAACCACCACCGATGACCAACTACCAACGCTCAAAACGAAGAATGAGAGATCTACCGAGGAAGCGTGAAGGACTTAAAAGAAGGATTGATCCATCTTAGTTGTGCAGACCAGAGGAAAAGAGCAAAATAGAGGTTCTAAGGGCAATATTACTCATCTGCAACACCATACCATACCCACACCGCATCACAAGACCAATGTCTTCAGTACCTCAATCGCCAGCTCTCGAGGCAATGGACACCAGAATCCAACATCCAGGCTCGATCCTCATCAAGACAACAGGTGCATTCATCGTGGATGATATGCTATACGAAGATTCAGAAGCCATACCGGAAACAAGTGACATTGCATTGCCCTACCAGACCCATGATATTTCGCACATTGCTGTTGATATCGGTGGTTCTTTGGCTAAGATCGTCTACTTTACCAGTAATGAAAGTGTAAACAACAGCTTGGAAGACTTGGGGCCACAGATTAATAAGAAACTGAGCTTCAGTTCGTGTTCCTCTGATTCTGATGACGATCAGAGCTTAGTGGGATCCCTAGATCCAATGCAAGGTGGAAGATTGAACTTTTATAAGATTGAGACCGAAAGAATCGATGAGTTCATACAATTTATTGCCAAGTTGATCAAATTCTATCAGAAAAAAGTCCATATAATGGCTACAGGTGGTGGGAGCGTCAAGTTCTATGACCGCTTGAAATCAGAGCTCGACGTCAATGTCACAAAAGAGGATGAGATGGAATGTCTCATCGTTGGTTTGGACTTCTTCATCACAGAGATACCCAATGAAGTGTTCATGTATACGGAGCAGAACCCTATGGAATTTGTCAACGAGAGACCTGAGATTTATCCCTACTTGTTGGTGAACATAGGTTCTGGCGTATCTATGATCAAGGTCACGGGCCCTTCAAATTATACCCGTGTTGGTGGTTCTTCTCTCGGTGGCGGTACATTATGGGGCCTTCTTTCACTGCTAACCGACGCGTCATCATATGATGAGATGCTAGAGAACGCTGCCCAAGGTGATAATACCAATGTGGATATGCTTGTTGGTGATATCTACGGTACGGACTATAATAAAATTGGATTGAAATCTTCAACGATCGCATCAAGTTTCGGTAAAGTGTTCAACAAGAAGTATGGTTGCTCGAGTGAACAACGCAAATCCAACTTCAACGCAACTGACATCTCAAGGTCTTTGCTATATGCCATCTCTAATAATATTGGTCAGATTGCATACCTCCAAGCTAAGATCCATGATTTACAACATATCTACTTTGGAGGCTCATATATTAGAGGACATCCACAGACAATGCACACGCTTTCATATGCCATCAATTTCTGGTCTGAAGGTAAGAAGAGAGCTTATTTCCTAAGACATGAAGGGTATCTGGGTGCAGTGGGTGCCTTTTTAAAGAGGCAACCAACAGGTTGGGGAAGAAGAAGCTCATCGGTCTTGGATGAAAAGAGTAGAGATAAAATAGATGCTATGTTGAATGGATATAAGGATTGAAGACAGTTTGCTTTTTTTATTGCTAATGAGAATCATGAGAATCTATTTATTAAGTAAATCGTAAATCATTGTAGAGGCTTGGTATAATGGTGTTTGTGATTTGTTTGCGCTTGCAATGATCTGTTCAGTATCAACTCCAGAACAGTCTAGTTGTTCTATTTGACCTTTTTGAGAAACAAGAGACACTTGATGCTCTGGGAATTGTTTAAACTTGAAACTGACCTTCCCATCAAGCGCCTGGAAATCAAGGATTTGATACAATTCACACCATATCTTGATTAACAAGGACAATTTATCCTCCTTACCCAAAACATCCTTCTGCGCATCGTTCAATGAGCTTTCTTTGGTTTTTAATTCTTCAACCAATGCTGATAATCTGGCATTTTCTTCAGTGAGATTCGTTGATCTCTGTTCGTTCCTTTGGGATATCTCATTAAGTTCATCAATGGTGGAGCGTAAAGCCTTGATCTTGGATTCATACCATCCACGGCGTTTCGAAATGTCTTCAAGGGTCTTATTAACACCATCCACTGAAGACAAAGAATAATCGTCAAGGATACCACACGTCTGTTTAACTTTGGCAAGGCCTTCGCTCGTAGGGTCATCATTCTCGTTCTCTTTCATAAACAGTGTCAATTCATCCAACTTGGCCTTATTCTCCTCCAATCTCAACTGCATTGCTTTAATCTCATCAATCTTCCCATTCACCTGTTCATAATTCTCATGGAACTTCGTAGCCAAGGCCTTGATCTCTTGGGTCTTGTTCTTCAACATTTGTGCCCTTTCATCCAGATTAGCCTTATATTCCTTAACTTCGCCGATGGCTTTTGTTATCGCCTGTTGATCCACGATGGTATCGTTCTGCTCTAGCACTAGTTTGAAGAACTGCTCTTTGGATTCCTGCTCCAAGAAGAGGAATTGTAGACGATCAAACCGCTCAGTGTACGTCGTTATCACATCATCAAGGGCATTAGGGTCAGCGTTTGGTGGTGCAGAAGGGTTGAGCGTGGAAAGGAGGACAGAAAGGGACTCTGATGATTGAGCTGATACTGTAGCGTCCACTTTCTGTCTGACCTGGTCCAATTTCTGTGCTGAGGCCATAGTTTTCTTCGAATCTAGTTAGTTTATTTGTTTTGTTTTCATTTTGATTGTTTTGTTTTTGACGCGTTTTTGTTGCACACCTTTAAACCACGGTGATGGATTTCGAAAACGACGACATCCGGTGGCTTCTATACTACAGAGAAGCAATATGGATGACAACACTATTATGGATCAATCAATTCTTAATTGTCTGCGTCGATTTTTGTTCATCATTCCTTGTACGCAGGAAGCTGCTCATCGATCGGAGGTGGTGGTGATAATGGCTGCTGTACTTGGAAAATCTCACTTTCACCAATCATTGTGTTAAGCTCATCCTCCTCGACCAAGGGCCCTGATATAGACACATCGTGCACCAATCGCAATGTCTCTCCACTGAAAAAGAAACCCTCAGCTGAAGTACTGATCTTCACCACTGTCTTCAACTGGTAGCTGATTGCCATGTTACACGTTGTGAAATTTGGTGTGACCTTCTCCAAATCAACATCTCCGATGATATCAGATACATCCAGCTGTGACCTGAACACCCCTGTTTCCTCCTTACAGGGCGACAATAACATCAGTTGCACTTCATGTGTTGTTGATGATTTGTAGATGTCATGCTCCGTCTCATAGTAATCCACAAACCTCTTTGCATTGAGGTCAACTCTCTGCTTCAATGCCATCTCTACGGAACGTATATAGATCACTGGCGGTGGCTTCATCTCTGGATCAACGCTCGTCTGTAGCATAAGTTTGAAGCTTTGTCTTTCGGTTGGGATCAACGTCTCTTTTGACCATAGTTGCAATCTGAGCTTAATAGAAGGTTTACCAGAACTGGAGAAGAGGCCACGGATTTTAGCACTCTTAGAAGGCAAAGCTTCACCTTGCAGTCTCGCTTTTAGAGTCCTTATATTTGATAGGGACTCCATGAAGGGCAATTGTGAATACCTTGATGATAATGGACCAGGTGGTCGTACGGAAATAGGATGAATCAGTCTTGTGGTTGAAGAAAACAGCCCAGATCGGTGTACAGACACTTTAAGGTTGTAATCAACACATCCATCCTGTCCATGGAACTTCGAATGGAAATTTGGTGGCAGCGGCGCCGGTATATGTTGATATCCGACGTTATCATATTTATTCCTCACACCAGATTCATAGCGGGAAGTGTACAGATTCGAACTTCTCCTGGTGTCTTCATCTCCACAGTGTGATAAAAAAGGAACTTGAAGTGCAAATTCGTATTCATATCGACCTTTCGTCAACGTGAACTTCTTATTGCTGGAGACATTAGCAACATTATGCGGTGGAAATAAAGTGGAAACATCGTACAACAGTTCATGTGTCATCTTGTCCGTCTCTTGTCTGTATTGACCAGGCAGGGTTTCCACGGTCTTGGTGATCTGTGTCGTGGCATGTCCCTGAAGTTTGACTTGGATGCCCTTCACAGTGACATCTTTGAACACTTGAAGATTAATCTTGCCCTTCACTATGTCGTTATACGTGTAGAAATCCCGTGATGGGACCGACTTCAAAGGAGGTGGTGGGTCCACTATGAGTTTGATTTCATATTCAGATGCCGATGTTGATATTTCTGCCATCGGGGGGTCTTTGTTATGATATTTGGTGAGATTTCAATGGCGAGTTTGTCCTTTATCTCACAGCCCATTAAAGATGGTCAAAAGATTAAAATTGCGGTATCAAAAAAACTATCAGGTGCTAAAATTTACAGGTATCTAAGTTCATATATTATCAACATAGTCTATTTATTCCTCATATCTGTGTAACTTTCTTATTTTCTTGACCTTGATGCGCGTCATAATACTTCTTTTGCAAATAAGCCCAAATGAAATCTCCAATCGTGGCAGCAACAGCCAAAGAATAAACTAAATTGATAGCAAAGAAGAAATTGGAATTGCCTGAACCTAAATCAATCCACAGATGATAAAAAATCGGGGCGAGGATGATGGAGTGTAAGAATAAGAGGGCATAGACCAGGACGTGGTTCAAGTATTGGAAGTATGGTTGAAGTAAGAGTAGCAATGACCAGTATAGCGGTAAGTCTGTGAGTTCCGGATATGGTTTACCAAAATTCAGCCATCCAAGTGACATGATGAATGCGAATAACCCATCGAGTTTCATGGTTATTGGGACCACAAAGGAAACGTTATAAAGGGAGAATACTGCTGTGTAAAAAGGAATGAAGAACTTGAACATCTCAGTGAAGAAATACCACCAGAGGCCAATGTTTGGTGCGATCTTACTGAATGTGATCACTGTTCCGTATTGTGAATAGATGAACGTCCAATCACCAGTCAATGAGTAACTCAAGCCGATTAGCACAGATAGAGTGAGTACCACCATCGACACAAAATTCAAGACGTTTCCAGACTTTGCAACAGCCTTCGACAAAGGTATTATAAGGAAGACAGGTGTGTAGCTCAAATAAGCAGCAATGGAGATCCAAATCGCACTTAATGAGGTATTACCACTGGTACCAAAGTACAATGCACTTATAATGCAAGCATTCGAGAAGACCATACTTGATTTTGCTTGGTTGGATAGGACAGCGATAGGATTGAAGGCGTAACTGGCACCAATTACCCATGCTGGGATCTTCAATTTCAATCTATATGCAAATCTGATCAAGATATAAGAAATATAGGCGTCAACCAAAGGGTATACGAGGCCAAATGTCCCTTGCAATTGAGCCATAGTATAAATAAGTAAAGGGCTCTGATGCACAACACCACCGTCATAGATGTCTAGTCCTTGTTCCTGGAGAAAGATTCCTTCTAATAGAGATCCATGTGATGTGATGAGGGTTGATAATAAGATCGATGACTGCAATGTCTTTGAAACCTCTGGAAGGAGAAGTGAGATGGCTCCTCGGAGTGCAATGGATCCTAAAACCACAAGCTGCTCTTCTCTGTTCATCGTAATTTGGTCTCTTTCAAGTTCTGCGCTGTACTTTGAAAAGCTGGCTATTTGTTGTTGGTGACGTCGTAGACAAAGGTGCCCATCGCTTATGTAAGTATGCTGGAATAGATAAAGTTAATTGGGCACACCTTAAATGTCATTGGTGAATTAATGGAGTACAGGTGTTTTAGATTGAGATAACAGCTGATAGTTAAATGTTCTGGATTTGCTCTGATCCCATTGTATAATACATTTTGAAATTTTTTTACATTGCCATTCATCAATATATTTCCTCACGAGAAGCGACTTAAACATTCTCTTAAAAACATTAAAATTCCAAATAAAACCGGAATTATATGTCAAAGCCAGTAAAGATAGGGTAAATTATCATCATTTAAGGTAACTAGCATTACATTTATTTACATGAGAGCACACCAGGCATGGAGATTTATATGTATAAGTGGGAATATTATCAGCCTTCTCACAGACGGCCATGACAACTTCAGGACTTCATGTTTGCCATATTAGCCAAGAAATCCAGCTCCTCTTTTTCTTGTTCCAATTTCTTCTGTTTTCTCTCTTCATCCAGAGCTTTGTGCTTTTTCTTAGTCTTCTTCTCTTTACTTCTAGCTTGATCCATCCTTCTCTGTTCCAATACAGAAGTACGACTATTCTCAGGATCATACAGATGTTGTACCTTCATTGCAAGGATCTCTCTGGCCTTTTTCCTATTCTGTTCCCTGGACCTCGTAGCTTGACATTCGACAACGATACCTGTGGGTAAGTGTTTCAATTGGACTTTGGAGTTCGTCTTATTTATCTTCTGACCACCTGGACCACTACCACCCTTCAGAAATACCTCTGTAATCTCACCCTCGTTGATTTTAGGTCTTGGTGGTAGTTTATTGGCTTTTATGAGTGACGGGGTAGTGGTGTGCAGGGACCTTTGGGTCCAGAGAACCCTAGCCCATCGGAGAAAGCTCAAGCTCAAAGAAGATCGACCAGTAACCATAGCACAAGAACAAATCATCAGTTATGACAAACCAAATCGCCGACAATTGATTGAGCCATTGCAACCGAACTTCAAACCACAAGCAGCCCATCAGGAAATTTCGTTGGTCTGCGCCGCATTCGTTGGGGGCCTCCCCGAGAGAAGGATGTGACAGAAATGACATCTCTTCTCTGGCTGTTCTAGAGAGTTCAAATGGGTTTACAAAGGGGTATTTTAAACATCAAACATGAAATTAGAAGAGCTACCAAGTGAGACGTTACAGTGTCTACTTTCCTTCGTTCCACAGAAGGACGTGATATCCCTTAGCTGTACGAATAAGGTGTTCCATCGTGAGTGCATGAAGAGACTTTATCGAAGGATATATGTGAGATCAAATACAAGTCTGAAGGCTCCATTATGGTTTCTAGACTGTAACAAGACTGAGATTGCCGGTTTGATCTCCATTGATAAGAGGTCTGATCAGAACGATTACTTGATCTATCTCAAGCTTTTGGTGCTTATGGATTACTTACCGAAATATGGACATTTGGTTAAGGAACTCATAATCTTTGATGATGTTTTCACGGAGGAAAGTGGTACAGATCACCTGAACGACTTAGTCGATTCACTGGAAAAGCATTGCCCAAACTTGGAGAGACTTGATATTTATGACGAGAAGGTTAAGTCCTTTAACCGAAATTCTTTGAAAAATATGATCACTGATGATTTGAAGAAATTGGACGATGTACAACCAATTGAATCATTAACTTTAAGACTCCATAGATATTCTGAAGAGTTGGAACTTCCAGATCTTGAGAAATTTCAGACGTTGAGAGAACTGATCATCGAGGACGAAGAATCCGCATCTCTAAGAATCTTAAAAAAGTTATCAGACGCGGGCATCTCCAAACTGCAACTCAGGAGATTCGTGTTTAACCACGTCCATGGTCTTCATGACTATAACACAGTCCTCAGGGAACTCAATACCAAGTTCATCGAGAATTGTATCGAATTGTCCCAATTAAAAGAGATGGAGATGACCATTGGATGTCAGGAGAAAGGTTGTCGCTGTATCTGTGAGTTCCTTGATGAATTGGCGCCAAAATTACACAACTTGACCAAAGTTGCTTTTCGTGAAATGACATTCCATAGGAATCATTACATCACTGAAGAATGGGATGTTGATGTCGGAAGATTCTTAATTAATGTTCCCTCTAAGATAAAGTATTTGGCCATACACCATAATCCTCCAATGGATGGTAAGTTATTGAATGGCTTAGAAGGGAACTATTTCAGAAGAAGAAGACTATACGAAAACATTGTTCCAAAGTTGAAAGACTTAGAGACTTTTGTATCACCAACATTCTTACAATCTGCAGCGTGCTATGAGATTCTACCTTCAGATTTACTTTGGAACGGATGTGAATGTGAATTCTGCTCCAAGTTCTTACCACTTTATGATAAGTATCTCATGGATCATGCCTATTATGATACGGACGATGCCGATTTCAAAGATATGATCTCACCTAGACTCTTTGGTATATTTGGCACAGAGTTATCCAAGAGATTGCAGTATAACCACGATTTGGATGCTCTGTCGATCCCGCCTAGCTCCACTGCATGGGGGTTTCACGGGTATCAGTACATTTCGTGTTTCAACGATGTTGACGACTGCGATTTTAATAAGTCATTATTTGAACCTTTAGTTGTTTGTGTTTCCCATTTCATGCTGGAGCCAGTGAAGTTTCTGAAAACACAAATGCCGCGCCTGAAGACAGTGGCATTGAGTGGCGTCTATTTCACGATTTTGGAGGATAATATTCAATGCGTGTATGATACCGAAGACAAAGTTGTATATTAAAAGGGAGACGTGAAGCATATGTCTAAGTTCGATGCGACGTAGATAATATCTTGACTTGAATGCTGATGCGATGCTATCGCGCCTCACAAGGTGCATATGCACTTCTTATCGTATGATGGATATAGTCCTCAAAGAATTTTGAATTAAGTGTAGTTATTAATTAGTTAAGATTGTTCAAAAATCGTTATCCGAGTGCTTTTCTTGCTCTTTCTATAAAGGTAAAGAGTCACAGAGAAGTAGAAGGCTCCCCGTATTAAACAGTACATCTAGTTCATCACCATGTATGGAACCCTGTCAAACTAGCCTTAACGTAAGTTGTATACTGCTGCTGCCACAGCAACTGACGCGTCCGTATGAAATTTACTCACGCGTCGCGTTTGTTTACGTTTTGCCGTTTGGCGCGACAAATTTTACTGGTGCGCGTCTCATCATAAAAAAAAAGGGAACCCCAAAGCAGTTCGAATTTAAAGCAGGGAGGGCCCCAGGACCCACAGAGCAATTCGACAACTTAACAAAACCTCATACTGCACATACCTCAGACTCACCTCACAGACAAACGGACACATAGACAGCTAACATTTGATAACCGCTGACAAGCTGCTCCCCCCCCCTTAGGAACCCACAAGACAGAGATCTTACCCGCCACGAGAGCTAAAGGATGCCATCGAGCGAGGACCTGAATACAAACTTGATTAAGTCATTGACGTCTGTCCATCTCCCGCCTCCGCCTTCAAGCCACCCTCAACAGCAGCTAGTTCACAAGTTACAACAGTTACCGCCCGTGGTTCGTAGAATTCCTATCCCTATTCCTACAAGAGTGGCAGTTGATACAACATTGAATGATCTAGAAATCTCACAGAAGATGAATGTTATAACTTCAAAATCTGGGAAACACATAACAGAGGTGAAGGCGAAGCGCCTCAGTGCAACCATTGATGAGCTTTCTTTGCCACTAACCACTCCTCCACATACTGTCTCTAGAAGTGAAACCACCACCCGTTCAAAGAAGACTAAGCAACATATCACACCAACCATCCCACAAGGTAGAACCAAAAGATCTGCAAAGGATATGCCATCACCACAGTACTCTTCCCCATCCACTGGACAGACTGAGCGGGAAAGAACAGTCAAGAAAGTTTCCAAGCCTCCTCAGCCATCGTTCGTCACACCAAAGGCTTCTAAGAAGCAGCCAGCTATATCCAAAGAAGAGAGCGATGTGCTTGTGTTGCCATCTCCACGCAAGATGCCCAAGGTGGTGTATGATTCTGATCAGAAACCGCCCTATTCATATGCAACCTTGATCGGTATGGCCATCTTAAGAGGCGATGATCGTAAACTGACATTATCACAGATCTATAACTGGATCTCTTCCACTTTTAGATATTATAAGATGAATGATGTCGGCTGGCAAAATTCTATCAGACATAATTTGTCACTTAACAAGGCGTTCATCAAGACTGAGAAATCGTCAGATGGTAAAGGTCACTATTGGGAGGTGGCCAAGGGCTTTGAAATGCAATTTGTGAAGGCAAAGAATGGGAAGAGGGCCCTTGGTGGTCAATTGGATCACACCAAGAGAGATGAACCTAAATTGATCCAGCCTGCTCCAATCCAAGAGATCCCAAAGAAGAGACCAGTGATGGATACTTCTGATGATGAAGAGTTTTCAGAAGATGAGGTAAAGCCACAACAGCAGACTCCAAAGGCACAAATAAGATCTACGGATACATATGAAAGAGTCCTGAAGAAGTCCAATTCCGCGATTGGTTTACAAAGGTTCTCCATTCCAAAAGTGTCGTATGACGATATTAGTGATGATGAACCTGAAGTGGAAGAGGCCAAAGTTCCAAAGAAGAGAAGTCAATTGAAGTCAGTTTCCACTGGCAATGGTCAATTGAAGAATATCCCTTCGCTGGAGGCACCAGAGACGAATTGGGCCGCTTCGGCCCTAGGTGAACGTATTATATTTGGTCAAGTTAAACCTGATTCTCCAAAGGATAGGTTTGCAAATTTGCCTTTGACATCGTCATTCAGTTGTAATACCAATTTTGAACTATCTCCTTTGAAGAGACAAGAGACAGGGCCATTATTGGAACCATTGACCCCAGGGTCAAGGATCCCATCATTCTCTTCAAATCTGACTATTCCTTCATCTCAGACCACGATGAGAAGCCCACTGAACAGTTCACATCACCCATATGCCTATCAGTTCTTACGTACACCAACTGCAAAGATTCGTACACCGAACGGGAACACGAATAGTATCATGCGTAAGTTTTGGGCTTCGCCTTCCACAATGGATGATTTCTACACCTCACCATCGATACCCAGAAACAGCGATGATTCTTACCATGAGACATTATTTGGGTCACCTGAGAGGTCATACTCAAAGAAACAGTTGTTTCAAGAGTCGAGTGGGTCATATGACTTGTTTGGAGTGGATATATGCTCTGTGGTGAAGAGGGCAGTGGAGAGCTCATTTGTTGAGAATCGTCTGGATTCGGTGTTGGAGAGAGGGGATTCTACTACAGACGAGGATGATCATGGAGAGGATACGACTGCTTAATGATTTTCTTTTGTATTAATTTTTTGTTACTGGATTGGTTTGTGGATCCATCTATAGGAGATGGGCTTTTTATATCGGTTTTTTTTTGGTGTAATATTACCTTGGTTTTGAATAAATGCTTTTTTTGGTGAGATGATGTGTAGAAAGACGAATGCAAGGTATATACACACCTTAGGATAGAGATCAATGTCGCATATATAGGTCATACAAAAGAACACCGGGTAACCCAACGGACGGATCGGGAAATTTTTCCATTTTTTGCTGCCTGTGTGATAGGCAAAAAAAACTGGCAACAAAAGTGAATTTTGAAGTGTAATTGGCAACGAACAGTGGCAAAACTGCAAAAAAACAGGATCACCCACGCAGACACACACAGCAATTGACGTGACTGTCTTATTCAACACAGAACACATACAGTATAGATCCAACAGAAATGTCCTCCACCGCCCCAGCTGCCACCCCAAAGGCCATCTTCCCACCATTGTTGACATGGAAGGACCCAGTCAAAACCGGTAAGGTGTTTGGTGCCATCGTTGCCGCTCTGGTTGTGCTCAAGTCAGTCAATTTGCTCAACCTGTTCTTCCGTTTGGGCTCATACGTGCTCATTTCTTCTGCTGTTGCTGAATACGCTGGAAAGTTCATCACTGGTACCGGTCTTGTGACTCGTTTCAGACCAGCATATTCCAGCTGCGTCTCTTCTCAAGGTGTCAAGCGCTTGAATGCCCTTTCCCAAAGTCTTCCAGCATTAGAGGAAGCCATTCAGAAGCTTGTTTACGCTGCTAACATTGAGAACACTTTGAAAGCTGGTGCTCTGTTCTACATCTTGTTCAAGATCACCGCATGGTTATCCCTCTACAAGCTGATCTTCGCTGCTACCATCTCGTCTTTCTCCCTCCCAGCCATTTATGAGCAAAACCAAGTGCAGATCAACGCTGCATTGTCTGAATACTCTGCTCTCGCTCGTGAAAAGGCTGGCGAGTACTCCAAGACTGCTCAGGAGAAGGCTGCTCCCTACGTCAAGCAAGTTGATGAGAAACTGGGTCCAATCTCTAGCTTCATCAAGCAAAAATATCAAGTCAGAACTGCTTCCACCACTGTGGCTGCCGCTGCTGATTCTATCCCAGAGCCAACCCCAGCTGCTACCACTTCTGGTTCCAAATTGACCTCTGAGACTGTTGAGTCTGTTAAGGCAACCAATCCATTCGAGACCACTGTCGAGTTTCCATCTGTTCCAGAGACCAAGCCATTGGTTGATCAAGTCAAGGAAGCTGCCGAACAAGTTGATACTAACGATTTGAAGAACAAGACTGCTGCCACCAACTTCTAAGCTCTTTTTTTATATACCATCTCTTGAAGAGGGTGTAACGTTCAAGAGCGGGGATCAGTGATTATGGGGATTCCGCCGTTTTATGTATGGCTTTTGTATTCTTCTATTGTAGTGTACCGCAATGCTACTAAGAGGTGTTTAGTATGTATAAAATTTGATAAGGCCACTGATCCAGAGAGTTGATACAGACAAGAAAGATACAAAAAAAGATAGATATAGGAAGGACCCCATACAAGGAGGAACTTCAGACCAGCGCCTGAGCTGCACGACAGCCATATAGTAAATTATGAGACTCTCAGGCTTTAGTACCGGAACTAACCTCCAATTGCTCAATGATAGGGTTGAACACATTCTCATTCAGGTCTTCTTGAGTGTATGCCAGTTGTTTCTCGGTCCACACGTTTGGTACAGGGACATAATCTGGGCAACCAACGTTGCACAAGCCGCCTCTTGCTTCCAAGTCTTTGATTCTTGGTAAATCCAAAGTCTTATAGACATCCTCGACAGCATCGATCAAGATATCAGATAGTTCTTGATGATGTCCGGGGGTTGGAGTGATACGCAATCTCTCTTCACCACGAGCGACAGTTGGGAAGTTGATGGCTTGGACATAGATCTTATGCTTATCCATCAAGAGATCAGATGCAGCCTTAGCCTTTGAAGCATCACCAATGATGATTGGGACAATATGACTTGGATTTGGCATCACTGGAACACCGATAGAGGTCAGTTGATCCTTGACATACATTGTGTGGATCTGCTGCAACTGTCTATCTTTCAAATACGATCTCTGATAACGGACAGCTTCGGCAGCTCCAGCCATCACTGCAGGTGGCAAAGAAGTGGTGAAGATGAAACCTGGGGAATATGAACGTAACCAATCAACCAAAGTCTTATTTGCAGCGACATAACCGCCAACAGTACCAAAAGATTTACCTAAAGTACCTGTAATCATATCGACACGATCCATTGTTGTTTTGAAATCCGGAGAGCGGATACCACTAGCTCTATGAGCCTCGAAATCGTGGTGTTCAGCGACACCCGCACCATGTGGACCATATAGACCAACGGAATGGACTTCATCCAAGAAAGTCATGCAACCGTACTTATCAGCCAAGTCGCAAATTCTTGGGATATCAGATACGGAACCGGACATTGAATAAACGGATTCGAATGCAATCAATTTTGGGACAGATTTAGGGTATTTTGCCAAACGCTGTTCCAAATCCTCTAAATCGTTATGCTTAAAGATTTCCTTCTTAGCCTTGGAGTGTTGGATACCCACAATCATGGAGGCATGGTTCATCTCATCTGAAAAGATCACCAAGTCTTTCATCTTTTGACCCAAGAGGGACAAAACTGCATCGTTTGCAACGTAACAAGAGGAAAATACCAATGCAGCCTCCTTCTTATGTAAGGCAGCCAACTCTGATTCCAAGTTAATGGCATGCTTATTGTGGCCTGCAATGTTACGAGTACCACCGGAACCAGCACCATATTTCTTCAAAGCCTGAGTCATGGCATCAATGACTTGTTCATTCTTGGACATAGCCAAGTAGTCATTGGAGCACCAGACAGTGACTTTGTCCTCCTCGACAGAACGATGGGCCATCGGGAACTGTTTGGCCAATCTGTTGATGTTATTGAAGAATCTGTACGAGTTATCAGCTCTCTTCTTACCAACCTCATTCTCAAAGAGGCCCTGGTAGTCAAAAGGCTGTTCATTGGTGGAATGATCCACTGGGACAAACTCGTGTTCCTCAACTTCAGCGGTGGCGACGGAGGCACCTACTGGCTTTGTAGCAGAGACGTAGGAACGTTTCTGTTCCAAGGCTGGGCCCATCACTGGACATCTTGTGGCGTGGGACTTGAGAGCAGAGCCGTCGATTGCACTGATAGACTTGGCGCTGGCGTGCTTGAAGTAGGGACACAGCCTTTGAGATTGGCGGGCAAGGGATTCCATCTTGGTATTCCTTCCAGATATCAATAAATTGCAGAGGATCTCAGGGCCCTTTTATAAACTGGTTCAGTCACCGAGAGTTCTTTTTCCTGCATCGAGGAAATTTTTCCAAGACCGGTGCGCGCAGCACGGGATGCGGCGGATGTTTATAGTGGGATAACTGAAGGCTACGGTAAGTATTATAGACTGTCGAGTGGTCTTCTTGAATAGAGAGAGCATTATGTTGTAAATAAATTCATAGTTTAAATATGAGATAGTAATCATTTGCGCTTTCAAATCCTGTTATAGGACCCCGTTACTTTCTAAATGCCGAATTGTCATTGGTTGGAGTTTGGGAGTAAGGACAGGGAGCAAGCGGGTTTTGAAAAGAGCTTGGGGGTTCTACTGATATTGTGCTATAGGTCATACCGTGGTGGTGCGAGCGGCGACTATGTAGTGATAGTATTGGATTGTCTGTGTTATCGTATACCATGGTACAACAGAACAGAACTTTGTTGTGTCTCCGTCATGATACAAGAACATGCGTTTATTCGACCCAAAAAATCACGAAAGAAACAGTCAGGATGCAGAGATTAGCACTCTACCTTTTGACAGAACCATAGAATGTAGATCAATGGATCAATGAGTCAATGAGTCAATGAATCAACAAATCAGCCCCAATGAAGGCTGTCCGGGTAACCCTTAGGTGGTAATAGAGACAGAGAGCTTTCACAGAATAACACTTCCACATTGTCACAGCCATTGCTGCTCAAACACACAATAAACTTCATAGAAATACCCTAAGACAGCCATGACTGAACCCTCGACGACTCTCAAATTGAACTCATCCCAGACCGATATCCACAGGAGGCCGTCGACGGTGTCACCGCTGGACCAAGACATCGACTCTAATCCACTACTTAGGTCTGCGGGGTCTGTTGACGACGAGAAGCCCTTAGAGACCACATGGATCACAGACACTACGATTCAGATCATTGTGTGCATTGTCGGTTGGTACATATTTTCATTGGCGATGTCGTTATACAACAAGTGGATGTTTGATAAAGGTCAACTCAACTTCCCGTTTCCGATTTTGATCACTTCATTCCATCAATTATTGCTCTCTCTATTATCATGCATCGTGATCAAGCTAAGGCCCGACCTCAAACCTAATGAAGAACACGATACGATGTTCTACGTCATGCATATTCTTCCATGTTCTCTGGCATCGGCTGCTGATATCGGTGCAGGGAATGTAAGTTTCAGATTCATAACACTGACAACATATACCATGGTGAAGTCCTCCTCCATTGCATTTGTTCTGCTATTCGGTGTCCTGGCAAAATTGGAGAGGTTCTCATTCAACTTATTGGGAATTGTATTATTGATGAGTCTAGGTGTAATCTTAATGGTTGATACATCGAAGTCGGGATCACAGGATAATAAAGATTCAACTTTCATGCTTGGATTCTTTCTAGTTTTGCTAAGTTCAATGATGAGTGGTGTCAGATGGGTGTTCACCCAATTGTTATTGCACCGGAACCATGATGAAGGCTCTAGGAAGAACCCGATTTTCACCATCTATCAACTCTCACCACCGATGTTTCTCGCCTTGTTCGTTGTAGGGTGTGGTGTGGAAGGGTTTGGTAATTTCATCCATGCTGATATCTGGAGTGAGAAGGGTGTATTGATATCCATCTGTTTACTACTTTTGCCGGGGTTTATGGTGTTGTTTATGACCCTGTTTGAGTTTGGTATTTTACAAAGAGCGCAGGTTGTCACACTTAGTATCGCAGGTATCTTCAAGGAGTTATTAACAATAGTGGCTTCCACGTTCATTTTCCATGATAGATTGACCTTCATCAACCTGATTGGATTGGTTATCACTCTGGTGGACATTGTCTGGTACAATGTCTATAGATATAACGAGAAGAAGGAGGAGTACAAGGCCGCAGAATTTGAGCTGGATCGAGTGTGAAAGAGTTACTCGCTATACTGGTTATTCTTATTCTCGTTAACATGGACCCCCCCGCCCCACCAACTGACGGTTTATCTCTGTTTCTCTCTTTTTTTTTTTTTTTTTTTAATCAGTGTCTCCTGAGTTCTAGAAAAGGACAACGCGCTGGTAAAATGGTCTGAGTCGCGAGTCATGGAGGGACTGAAATGCTTGGTGATACCCTATTTTATAGCTTAAGTATGGATGTCCGGGTGTTTTCAGCAAGTCCTCATGTAGTCAACTAGACCCAAGCTGAGACTTTTGCGCGAAAATTTCCTCGTTTGTTGATTCTCGACCAGGACTTAGTACGGCGCCATTTTTTTCTTTTCTTTCACGACGACGACAACAATCCCCCCTAAAGCCAACAAACAGCGAACGTAACACGAAGAAGGGCTACAAGAGGGCTATAATACTGCATAAATCACAGTTTCTGATTGATATACAACACGAAATACTCTTTTTTCCTCATTTTTGAATAGCCAAGGAAGGAGATATAACTAAAGATGCTTGCCACGCTATACAAGGAGGATGAATCAAAGATTCATTCCCTCATCTCAGGCTTCATAGGATACATGAAGAAATTTACTCTATTGGACCACATCTTGCCCAAGTCCAGCAAGTGCAAGGAGCCTGTACTAGATGGGAAGACAACAGACCTCTTCCCAACAAAGATCCAGGTGAACAAGCTCTCCAAATCGAGTGCCGTCCCGTGCTCAACAGAGGGCCATGAGGAGCTCATTAAAGTCGAGAACGGTGATGGATCCATCAGTTGGAGATTGGAACATGACTCGCGAACTTCGTCTTCTGCGTTCAGTGCTGTGACTTCGCCATTTATGACCACGGGTAGTTCCAATGCGTTCTCTCCAATTGCAAATGTGCCCTTTGGTAAGGATTCATTTGCTCCTTTGAATAAGAAAGATCATGACTTGGCTTCGCCAAATTCTTTGACCTCTGATGTCCCTGACTTGCCAAACCCTGAGTTTTTCGACATCGGCAAGGATGAAGAAGAGACTAGTGATTCTGGGAGCGATAAGGAAAAGAAGAAGACTTATACTTGTGATTACTGTGGTGCCGAGTTCCGTATTAGAGGATACCTAACACGTCATGTTAAGAAACATGCATTGACAAAGGCTTATGAATGTCCCTTTTTTGATGAACATTCAGAGAACAAGTGCCACCCAACTGGGGGGTTTTCTAGAAGGGATACTTACAAGACGCACCTCAAGGCTCGTCATTTCAAGTATCCTCAGGGCACAAGATCTCAAGATCGTTCTACAACCTCAGGGAAATGCGGTATATGCAATAAATCATACGATTCAAATGAGGATTGGGTGGAACACCATATTGAAAATGGCGAATGTGAAGGGTTGCCAGAAGGTTATACAGCTCGTGTGAAGAACTCTAGAAGAAAAAACTATGAGTATCCAATCCCAACACAGATTAGTCCTGTGAGTTCCCATTCGAATGACTCACCAGCAACAAATGATGGATCGCCTGCTGTGCAGCATCAACAGTTAAACGCCGCTCAAGATTCGATTAAGTTGGCTGATGCCTTGCAAAAGGGAAGACTACAATTCTCAAATGGATTGATTAATGAATATGATAACAATGACGAGTTTTCTTTGGATGTGGAACAATCATTGTCATTTAGACCAATGATGCAGTACTACACTCGAGTCTAATGTTATCGTATGAAAAATGGGGCATTTGGGAAAAAGGTAATAGGTTTTTTGGTTTGGTTTTTTTTGGAATTAATGCATGTTTGTACTCTACTCTATTCCTTCTGAGCCTCTACTTGAACGAGTTAAAAATACAAAGAAAGAATACAAATATTAGAAGATATCAAGCAGCAATGCTCAAATCAGCAAAGCAGCAACACCAGCAGCAACACCGGCAATAACACCAGTACTGATGAGATTAACATTGGCCAAGCCAGTAGATATGGACGTCTCATTAGAGGCGTTTCCAGCTGCCATAGCGACAGAAGCAAGAGTAGCAAGAGCGAGAGTGAACTTCATTGGAGAATCTATCGTTTAGTACGGACTGTATGTACAGTGAACATTGGTTTGTAGGAAAAGAAAGAGACAACCAGAGCCTTTTATAATGAGGTTGGTTGCTCCTTTGCTTGCTATTGGTCGCCTCGCTAAAGATAGGGAAGTAAAAAGCCTTCCTGCGGCCTCGAATTATTTGGAACCTAAAGTTCTAAACCCACAGGCAACTTCCCAAAACGGTTCGAACTTCATGCTTTCACCTTATCTCTAATTCCATTTTTGGAAAGGGTCCAGGCCCCTCGCCTGGTTTTTGTGTCAAATGTGACAGCTCTAGACAGACAACAATAAACAGCAAATGAGGAACACATTGCTTTCCTAAGCGAGAAGGATGCTACAAAGATTACCATATGAAGTAATCCACTTGGTTACAACCAGCTTGTCACAGAGTGACTGCATCGCTTTGGCACAGACTTGTCTGCGGTTGAAAGATGTTGTATATGGAAAGCTCTACGGACATCTCTATTTGATTACGCTGTTCCTTTCACCTACTCAGGAGTTCATATCAACATCACAATGGAGAGATATAACAGTTGTGAGTGGTGTATATAAGATACTGAAGTTGTTGTCCTCTGGTGATTCTGTGAAAAGGTACATCAAAGTCATATATATCGATCACGTCATTTATGATTCCAGATTGGCTTACAAGAGTCTTATGAAATGGAAGAGCTCAGGTGTGGATATGGATATACAGAGCTATAAGCTACCAAGTGATCGTCATTACGGGTTTTACATGATCCCTGGAGATATCAACTCCCTTTTCGAAAACCATATTGATATGAGGTTGAAGCGGTCATTGGATATTATCGAACCTGAGTATTCCATATTAACGAATGAGTATATCAAGTATTTTACCAGAAGGGAAGCTGAATCACACATCGCTGATCACTTCAGAATGTCCCAAAGATCTATTCTCCGTGATATGATTGATCTGTTATCACTCTCTGGGGTGAATGCGTTGAGTTTAACTATCTATGACAATTCAGGGCTATTGGAACCAGGATTACAGAAACATGTAACGGTGCTACACATAAAGGGTGGAAAGAATGTGAAAGTCCAGCAAAAGGCACACGATTTACTTCAATCTTGGAACTTGATTTCTGGATGGTAATAAGTTTTACATCTCCAATATGCCCTCTTGATCCCGTTCCACTCACTGTCCTCCTGCGAATCATGTTCTTCACTCGTGGTCCTTGGAGTATCCAACTCCGTGTATTTGACATCCATCCCATAGTTAGCCATGTCAATCTCAACAATCTTCTTATAGACATCATAGATGACTTGTCTATCAGCACCGAGACCGTTAAAGAATGAAAAGATGCCACTTGGTTTCAACAAGCCAACGATCAAGTCATATAGATCAAGCATATCTGAATAGTGTTCCGAATATGTATCGTAGTAAATACCATTGAAGAAGACACCTTGGTTCAATAACTCAGGAAGTGTGTCTTGCCATCTTCCCTCAAGGATCTTGACGTTTGGTTTCTCGAACCAACCATCAGTATGTAGCTTATTGATGACATCCGGATGAGCTTCACATATATAGTGCACCGTCGGTTGCTTTGCTTGGATCATCGTATCGATGATACCCATACCAAATCCGATATTTAGGACATTAATCTCTTTAAAATCATCTTCATCGAGCCCATTTGGATTGACTTGAAATTGATCGACGGTCTTAAAGATTGTCTCGCATCCCGCTTTCATCAATTCGTATTCCCAATCCATCATCACACCGTCCTTGTTATTTTTTGTGATTAATGCACCATCACGATACTCTAGCTTTGTACTGAGATATGTTGACTGTGTGTTTGCGGGGTCTTCGATTAGCTCTTTCTTGATCCTTTCCATTTTGGCCTCGTATGCCTCCTTTCTAGCAATTTCTTCCTTTGTTGGTTGTTCAACTGATTCCTGTTCTTCAAGCTCTTCCCCCTCCACTGGCTCCTCCTCATCACTTAGGAACTCAATATCGTCATTAATCTTTCTTAAAACAAGCTCAGCTCTCACACCAGCATCTACCATCTTTGTATAATATTCACTATCTTTCAAACCTCTATGAAATAGAACATCACCTGGGGTCTTATCCTCATCGTCGATCAAGTTCCAACCGGCACCCCAACTGAACAGATCATCAATCATCTTTAGTATAACATTCCTCTCATCCTTATTAGCATCTGTGGGGATGGAGCGACAGATCAAATGCAGCGGTGTTGTAGTGGAATCCAATTCTTCGTCCTCTTTCCCTGCAAGGTAGTTTGCACATTCTTCTAAAGTATAAGTAGCAGGAATACCGTTGGCCAAATAGTACCCTAATTTTGTGAGGTATTCATCATCTATGGGACGTGTTGGGAACTGGCATAGTTCGTGCAGTTCAGACATCTTTACCTTCTAATTTGTGGAGTCAAAGTGGTGCTATCAGAGGCGTTTGAGCGATGAGATGGAAAAATTTCTTTCACGTGCTCGCATAACCTCACTGTTTTGGAATGATCGGGATCGAAGCCATGTTGGTGTCCTATAGGGGGGTGTGAAAGAGTCAAGGGTGGTTCGAGGGATGTAATGGCATCAATCGATTTAATATGTAAATGCAATTTTACTACTTCAGTAACCCTTTTCAGGCATTTTTAAAGCTCATTGAATCACCGAGGCCAAATTTTCAGGGAGCAATTGAAACAATAAAATAGATGACTACAAGAACGCCATACTATCAATATCTCAATGTGTTAAATGAATAGGGTAGATCTCACCTAAGCAGTGTATCTCTTCTCAGCCTCAGCCCAGTTGATAACTTTCCAGATGGCCTTGAAGTAGTCAACCTTAACGTTTTGGTACTGCAAGTAGTACGCATGCTCCCAAGCGTCAATTGCAACCAATGGTGTGTATTGAGCACCAACAGTGTCCTGGTTAGCGGTTTGGACAATTTCAATAGCACCGTTCTCGTTGTTCTTGACAATCCAAGCCCAACCGGAACCTTGGATACCTGCCAACTTAGAGTTGGTTAAGGAGATCAACTTGTCAAAAGAACCGTACTCTTGCTCAACAGCTTGGGCAAGGGCACCAGTTGGCAATTCACCACCACCTTGTTTTGGTGGGGCCAAGTTTTTCCAGAACAAGTTATGGTTTCTGAACCCACCACCGTGGAACTTGATGGCCTGTTGCAATTCGATGGTCTTCAGCACATCACCCTTAGCCTCAGCCTCAGCATGTTGCTCAATTGCAGTATTATAACCATTGACGTAAGTTTGATGGTGCTTCTTGTGGTGGATCTCGTTGATCTGGCCAGAGATGTATGGCTCCAGCGCACCGTAGTCGTAGTCCAAGTCCGGCAAGGTGACTTTGGTTCTGGCGAGCATTGGGGCCTTGAGGGCCTGGGAGCGGACGGTACGAAGGGCGAACATTGTCTCTTTTGGCGACTGTTTTGTCTGTGTTAGTAGTTTATGTTGCGGTTTAAAAGGGGGCACCGGTTCCGGTTTTTATAATCCGTAAAGTTAGAAGTTGGGCAAATTATGACTGGTTGAGCCGTCAAAGCCCTCAAGAGCACTAAAGGTGAGGCTGCAAAGAGGGTCAATGCTAGAAGTCTTATCACTGGCATTCATCTATTACACGGTATGGGTCTTTGTCCTGGTGAGTTTTGGCGTTGCCTATAGAATGAGAAGTTATGCTAACCCATATTTAGCCCTTTGTGGAAGCTGAGTGGGTACACAGATGTTTCCCCCCAATAGAGTATGCTATAAAGCTGCCATTGGTACTCCTTGTGATAGCGTGGGCATCAGTGGGCACTTTTACTGCCGTAGTGTTCCTGAAGGGGAAGAAGCGGATTTGATCATAGCACAGGCCCTGGCTACAAGTCTGATTCTGGTAAAAGACAAGATGATCGCTAAAGCTAAATAGATCACCGCTCAAAAAAAAGTACTCATCTATTCACAGACGATCAAGATCTGAGATGGTGGCATATGTGATCTGCGGAAATAGAGCAGCCCTCCTTACCGTTCCGTCTTGTTGTACAGTGCACTCTCTAGACTCGTCTGTATTAGCAAAACATTTTGCTATATGTCAATCTTAGGCTATTGTTTCAGGTCAAGGGCCGCCACTACGCGCAAAATCCGAGAAAATGAGCATCATCTAATTTCTAAAGATGGACTAGAAGTAGCTAGCTAAACACTAAATCTTCTCTCAGCTTCAGCCCAATTGACAACGTTCCAGATGGCTTTGAAGTAATCCAACTTGACATTTTGATATTGCAAGTAGTAGGCGTGTTCCCAGGCGTCAATGGCCACTAATGGAGTATATGTTTTACCAACAGTGTCCTGATTAGCAGTGGTGACAACTTCAATGGAACCATTCTCGTTGTTCTTAACAATCCATGCCCATCCTGAACCTTGAATACCAGCCAGCTTAGCATTGGTCAACGAGATCAACTCTTCGAATGAACCATATTCTTTCTTAACAGCTTCGGCTAGGACGCCAGTAGGAAATTTACCACCACCTTGAGAAACTGGGGCCAAGTTCTTCCAGAACAAGTTGTGGTTTCTGAACCCACCACCGTGGAACTTGATAGCCTGCTGGATCTCAATGGTCTTCAAGACATCCCCTTGGTCCACAGCTATGGAATGTTGCTCAATGGCAGCATTGTAACCATTGACATAGGTCTGATGATGGTTCTTATGATGGATCTCGTTGATCTGGCCAGAGATGTATGGCTCAAGGGCATCATAGGCATAGTCCAATTGAGGAAGGGAGACCTTGGTGTATGTCATTTGGCAGTTCAATAGCTGATAGGGAGTGCAGTTAAATATTGGTAAAGAAAGAGATACAAGCCTATGAATGAATCAGACAGGGGAATCACTCACCCTTTTATTTATTTGCTCATTGGGACAATGTGACAACCTCATTGGTTACAGTCTGCCACAGTTTTATTCGGCAGTTCCCCAAGGTCAAAGCTAGTAGTAATGATGAACAGAACTGAAAGACGTAAGCTGTGTACAAGCCACAATAGCATACATCTTTAGCAATGGATTGGTGGGACAGTGGCTCTTAGACGTAATCAGCCGGAGATTGCATTTGGATATAGATAGAGGTACGATGGAATAGGGCAATATGGGACAACAGAGGATGATTCTCCAGAATATGAGGTTTGTTATATAGCATCGAAGACACTCAATGGATAACATATTATTCTCAGTCAAGCACGAACAATCAGTCAATCGTTTGTGCTTCATTGTCCATCGGCTATCGCAAGCCCTTCAAATATCACCCAGAATACCTAGAAATCCTATGAAAAGCATGCACCCAGACAAGCATAACCTATAGATAGACAACATCATTGGGTTAATCTATAACCAACAACAACCGTATATTTCATATTAAGGACACTAGTAATAGATCTCAGTCTCCGCTGGTTTGCGCGACTGTCAGAAAACGTCTTGGAACATCAACACGAGACAAAACTGGAAAGTTGAGAGGAAAAGGACAACACAGAAAAGGAAACCATTCTGCTACACTACACACATTCTCGCTCTACCATTACCGCACGCGCAGCGAAATACAGTAATGTCCCGCAAGAAAGGCGTTGAAGACTTCCAGTTCGGAAGTCGACTTGGAGAAGGATCGTACTCTCAGGTGTTCAAAGCAGTTGACGTGCAATCGAGGAAAGTGTACGCCATAAAGATTCTTTCTAAGAAGCACATAGTCAAGGAGAAGAAGATAAAGTACGTTAACATTGAGAAGTCTACATTGAATAGACTAGGGAGACACCCGGGAATCGTTACGCTTTATTACACTTTCCAGGATGATAACTCGTTATACTTTGTGATTGATCTTGCAGAGTTTGGTGAACTATTGACCTTGATAAGAAAATATGGGTCCCTCAGCGAGTCATGCTCGAGGTATTACATGGCCCAATTGACTGATGCTGTCGAATTCATGCATTCTAAAGGTGTTATTCATAGAGATTTGAAACCAGAGAATATCCTTGTTAACGGTGATATGAGACTCATGCTGACAGACTTTGGCGCTGCGAAGTTGCTTGATGTTGAGATGCAGCCTCAACAGGAGTATAATTCGTCATTTGTTGGTACTGCTGAATATGTTTCTCCTGAATTGTTAAAGAATAACAAGTGTGGGTTCGAATCTGATATTTGGGCGATGGGATGTATCCTATATCAGTTCATTGTCGGATTACCACCTTTCAAGGGTACAACAGACTACTTGACCTTCGAGAAGATTGTCAATTTGGAGTATAGATGGCCAAAATTCTTCATCCCTGAGCTCATAAAGGACATTGTTTCACATGTTTTACTCATCGATCCAACTCAAAGACTTACAATCCAACAGTTGAAACAACATCCTTGGTTTGGAACCTTGCAATGGAATAACAAGTCACAGATATGGGGTGTATCACCTCCCAAGATGGAACCTTATAACCCTAATGTTGAACAGTTGAACCAAATGACCACACAGTTCACGCAGCTAAGATTGAAGAAACCATCCGCGAACGCTGTAAAGAAGCAACTTTTGACCAATACGATAAACCAGATAAGGAACGATGGTGTATTGTTTAACGGACTTGAAAACAGGGGGTTCAGTCCTCTGAAACCGGCACCTCCCAAAATTCTACCAACGCAACAGAATGCATATAGAGCGACCCCATCGGTGACTCCAAAGACATTCTCCAAGCAACAGAATCAACCGCAATCTCCATCAGAAATCTATAATGGCTCCCCGGTGGGAGTTCAGAGACCAAACGCTCCACCAACGATACAACAAAGAAGCCATGAAGCTTCATTACAACAGAAGCAACCGTCTCCATTGAGACCTGTCCCGAATAACTCACCACAGAGAAATCAGCTTGTTTCTCCAATAGATGGTCAGTTACCAAAGGGTCAGTATCCAAAGGGCACACAGAGTTCACAGAAAACTGCTCTAGGGCCAAAAAGTATTCCAGGTCAGGTTCTGCCGAAGAGTGCACCACAGATCATACAGAGTATACCTGAAGCTGCTGCACCACAGAGTATGGCCAGGACTTCTTTACAAAATGTTCAAGCACAGACTGTTGCAAAGACCTTTTCACAAAAGGTTCAACCACTCACAAAGCCTAGTGTACTAAAGTCTCAGGCTGTTTCAAAGCCAATACAGAGGGCTCCGAAGGCGATCAATAATGTTAAAGTTACTGATAAGACTACTTCCATGGCACCGCGAGTCCCTCCACCTAAGATATCATCACTATCTGAACCGATTTCCATCCCACAGGAGGTTTTATCATTCTTGAAGCCTTCTGAGAGTCTCATCAAGCTTGATTTCATTCATCTAGCGGAACTGAAATATTCTTCTATTAAACGGGATAATTCCTGTGTGGGTTTAGATGATTTGAAGATTCATAAGATCATCAAGACTAATGAATCCACTTTGCATTCCGACTTGAGGATCTATGGGCTTGCATTAACGGACCACGGCCATTTGATTTTGTTCCAACATGGACAATTACAAACTGTGGTTGATATTATCATCGATCTGACTGATAAGCTGTTTGCCATGTATGATTATGAGTTCGATGAGGTCGATCAATCCGGGTATTTGATCTTAGAGGTGCTTTCGAAGGATAGATTGATATTTTTATCGCCAATGCTGAATAAGCTAAAGGGCTATGAGCTCATAGGAGAGTCACTGACATGGATCGACGCATTGCTGAAGACTAAACAGTTGCTGAAGAGTAAGACACCAACACCGACACCGACACCAACACCGACATCAACATCACCATCAACATCCACACCATCACCAACCCCTACATCGACAGCATCTTCACAGGTACAAAAGAAGAGAGCATCTGTATCCAAGACAGCTAGACCACGTACAGCACAACAAGTACAACAGCAGAACAAAAAGTTTGCCGGTGGTGCAGCAGCAGCAGCATTTAAAAGAATGAAATGACCTCTACTCTAGCTTTCATCATCAACATCATCTATTGTAGTATCAAAATCAACTCTTACTCTTAGATATGAGGAACTCACCCAGGACACGCAAAGGATCTTCTGGTTTCTCCTTCGCCAACAGTCTCATCCCTTGCAACAGACTGGGGGTGACATGCTCATTCAACCATTTTCTCGTTGGTGCACCGGTGTTGAAATCCACACCGGCTGGTATTTGGTAAGCTATTTCGTCGCGTGGAGCTGGAGACTCCTGTTTGATATCTTCTGGTTCTGTGGAGTCCATTGCTATTTATTGTTGTATCTTTGAGTTGTGTTGTTGTTGTTTGTTGATCGAAAGAAAACCTCCACACAGTTTCACAAACTGTCAAGAAATACAACCAAACGCCAAATAGAATCAGACGCACAACAATGGATCCCTTCATTGAAGTTCTCCAGGATGCTCAACAGCAGTGTAAGACAATCGCACAGCTCATCAAAAGCACAGTGGTCTCTGAAGGGTCCACGCGGGACTTCGAGAACCACATGCAAGAGCTTCATGAAACCATCACAGACTTGAAAGAGTCCATAGAGTCGAGCAAATCAGACCCTGAGTTCTTCAAGATCACACAGGAGACGATTGTGGAGCGTGAGACCATAGTGGATGGCCTGAACAAGCAGTACCTGGAGCTAGAGGCCCAATGGGAACAGAAGAGGACGAGTACTACGACGACGCCCTTCACACAGGATGAAGAGATTGCCCAGTTCAGCCAAGTACAACAGCAGGAGATCATCAGAGAGCAGGATGAACACTTGGATGGCGTGTATGTTTCGATGCAGAACATAAACCAACAAGCTAGAGCCATGGGCAACGAATTGGAGGAACAGGCGTTCATCATGGAGGAACTAGAGGGAGATTTGGATAGAATCACTGGTAGAATCGGCAGAGGGCTCAAAAGGGTGGAGCATGTAATTAGGATGAACCAGGACGCTGCTAGCGACTGCTGCATTGGGCTATTGATAGTTGCTTTGATTGTACTGTTGGTGATGGTGATTGTTGTGTAGGGTAATATACAGGTATTCAAGTGATAAACGTGGGAATCTACATAGCCAATCAGAAGGAAAAACAGTTAGTAGTCAATTATCACACTGGCATCGAAGTACAAACTTGGATCTAAAGCACTCACATCAGCACTATGTACTTCCCCTTCCAATAACAACTCAGCCATTATCTTTCCTGTACCTGGCGCGTTATTAATACCCCAACAAGAATGTCCACTAGCCAAGTATAAACCTTCAACGTTCGTCTCCCCAATCAAAGGCCCCGAACTCGATGGTACATCCAAGACAGGTAGATAACAGGCTTGTCTCTTCAGGATATGGCCCTTTGATAAGTTCGGGCTCATCTTACTCACATAGTGGAATAGTTGATCACATTTCTCCTTAATCACTTCGACATCATCCGTTGTCTCAGGCAGATCGACAAGGGTATCGCCTTCGCCGCATACGTAGACTTCATCCTTTCTTGCATAAATTTCTGGTGATACGTATTTGCCTTTTCCTATCTTTAGCTCAGAAAATATGGCATATGGCGAGACTGTACCGTTATGTGGGGCGACAGTAATACTGTGAGCACGTAATCCAGAAATAGGACAGTCTGGAAGTATCTTGGAGGTCCATGGCCCCATTGAAAGAACAATTTGATCACCCATAATCTCAACACGCTCATTTTTGCCAACGGATTTTGTAGGGATATAACTGAGACCCGTCGCTGCCTCAGTCTCATCGGAAAATAAAATCTCATCAACTTTGCCCAGGATCAGCTCCACAGCTTGCGATTCAATGGCCTTCTTAAGAATGAAATTTGTAAATCTATAGGGGTGTACCTGAGCAGTGGAGTCAACACCACCCAATTCGGACCAATCTTTTATAATGTCATCACGGATCCAATTCAGATCGGTGGGCAAATGTGGAGCACTCTGCAAATCCTGCTGCTTTATCGAGTTCTTTGTAACGGTTCTTCGCTTCTCCAGAGGTTGGCCTGGTACCACAGTATCTTTACAACCTTTACCTACGTTCTCCTTTGAATCGTTGTCATCCTCCTCTTCCTCCTCCTCCAGAGCATTCTGTATGTTTCCTTCTAGTGACACAGTTGTCAGTCGTCTGTACCCCCACTCTTCTTCACCATTGTACTCATCGCTTAACTCCTGGTGCAGCTTAAAACTCAGAGGCACAATCTGCTGAGGAAATGCCCACAGCGCCAGCAGTCCACCAGCTTTCCCCGAGGCTCCACCAGCGACTCTTTTGCTCTCTATGATGGTAATGTGGTGCGTTGAAGGGTCAAAGTCAGGGTGTCTTGTCAAGTAATATGCAGTGCACACACCAATGATACCAGCTCCCACTATGATGATATGGGTCTTCCCCTTCGCCTTACCTGAAGGCGTTGAATTGAAAGTGAGAAAGTTGTCCATTCTGCGCAGTTCTTTGTACTGTGTTATTGGAACGAGTCAGGGAGTCTGAAACTGCGAGAGAACAAGACACAATGGAATATTAATACAGTAATGGCACCTTCCTCGCACTTGTTCCCTTATTCTCTTACAAATTCAAAAGCATTTTTTCCAAACAGCCGAATCGTTCGATTTAGGGATGAATCCCGACCAAGGGACCCTCGGATGTGGTGGCTCTACCTATCTGATGTTGGGTGTTATGAATAGTGTTATAAATGGAATACGGCATTGCCTTATATGGATACATATGATTACAAAGTGCTAAGCATTCATTCATTAGCGCAGAAATTGAGTCATTAAATGACCAGCAGCCCATCCAATTCTTTTTCATTCAACTGTGCACTCATGTCCAATAACGTGTCTCTATCCAACTTACCAATTACTAACCCATCCCATTCCTGGTTCTTGTGAACCTCAATGCTTTTGGAACCCTCTCCAAGTTCAATGGACTCGATAAACCCCAGTACCTGCTGGTCTTCTAGATCGGTGGTGATGATGTTAATCGCTATGATACCGTTAGGGATCATGTTCTTCAACACGAATAACATCAGCTGGTTCAAATCGTGGTCCGCATCCAGAATGACTGTTAGCTCGGAGATCTTGTTAGAAGAGTTCTTAAGAAATAGTCCGAACTTCTGTATGATTTCCCTATCCAAATCCTGGAGAATCTTATCATCCAATTGATCACCTTGTAAGCCATATATCATCAGATCCTGTGCATTATCTGAGACCTCCAGGAAAGTCACCAACTTATGCTGCTCCACATAGTAAACCAGGTCACCGACATATGGTATTTGATTATATTCAAACATCTTCCTGAGAATCTCCAAAATAGGGTCATACTTAAGATCATCCATCGAGGCACCAATTAAATCTGCCGTACGCTCAGTTAATTCCTTCATCAATATCACATTCAACGTAGGATTATGCGATTTCTCACCGTAGAACAGCTCAGTGAAGGATAACAAGGACAATATACCCTGAGTATCATCAACGTTATAGATCAGCTTATCACAGAGGAATGAACTGGCAGTGGCATCTGTCATAGTTTTCTCAATCTCCGTACCATCCCAGGAAATCTCACCTTTCGTGTAACGTTGAACTTTCTCTCTATAAGAGATTGGATATGCCCAAAGTGTCAATGGTGTAGTTAAAAATGTGGAGACCAAAGTCATTAAGATGAACATAGAATAGACTTTTGAAGAGATGATTCCTGCGCTGAGACCCACATTCAATACCACAATCTCGACAATACCTTTACAAGACATTAGGACACCCACGGTCAATGATTCTCTCCAATAAAATCCACATATCTTTGCACCGATGAATCCACCAGCGATTTTCGTAACCACTGCAATGACTATAAGAGCAACAATATAGCCCCAGTCGATTCCTTGGCTCAACTCTCCAAAATTGACATTGAACCCCGCAAGAGCAAAATAGATAGGGATAAACATGATATGAACCAAATCTTCAATCTTATGGCTGATTTCAATGACAAAGCCATGCTCACGAGGCACAATCAGACCTATGAGGAAGGCGCCGAAAATAGGATGCACACCTATTATATCTGTAAAGAATGATGAGATGAATACCAATAGCAAAATAATCAAAATTCCTGTTCTCGATAGCGTCCCTGTTCTCAAGTCCTTCCGTAGCACCACTTTATGAAGGAGCCAACGAAGCGGGAATATCACAAACAGAGCCCATCCGACGGTTACTAGGAGGATGTAGAGAGTGTTGATACCACTTCCTGCATTCGCCAAAGTTACCGATAAGGCCAAGAGGACCCATCCGATAACATCATTTGTAATACCAGCAGCGAGCACCACGGTACCAACTCTCTCCTTCAAAAGCCTCAACTCCGTCAGAATACGAGCAAGCACAGGGAAGGCGGTGATACACATTGCCACAGCGATAAACACCATAAACGTCGTGAATTTCAACTCTGATCCGTATTGCTCATGTAACCCGATGGCAATCAGACAGCCAAATCCGAAGGGAATAACCATATTGATCATACCCACCGTCAATGCAATATTCAGGTTCTTCTTGATGAACTTCAAGTCGACTTCCAATCCCACGAGGAAGAGGAAATAGATGATGCCAATGTTAGCAACAAGTGATAGCATATACCTAGACTGTGTAGGGAAACATGTCGCTGTGAAGTTTGGTATACGGCCCATTACCGTGGGACCCAGAAGAATACCGGATATCACTTCAGCGATAACCCTGGGCTGACGGATGAAACCTAGGGGGATGTGGACCAGTTGGCAAAGTGCGATGATGAATATCGCTTGAAAGAGGAAGAGGGTGATCGGGTTTGAAGGTGTGTATTCCAAAGGGTTCCTCCCTGCAATGATCCCTCCGACAGATTCCGTGGCGACCATTGCGTTATCCTTGTGGTTTCAGTTGTTATCCTTGGGCCTTTTGTTCCGTCGAAGCTGGGTGTGTAAGTTATTGTCAAGGAGTCTCGTGGAATTGGGGGTGGTGACGGAGTACCACCCAATTTATCGGATTTAACCAGGAGGGTAAAGACGACGGTTGCAACTAACAGCTCTGACAAAATCCTTCTGCTATGTACTTCGCATTAAGCTATATACTTGTCAGTTGCCACTAGAACTTCTCCTCTTTGAGGATCTGATCATCGTAGCTGATTCTCAGTACCTCAAGCCCATAGTTCCCGAGCAGATTCAACACACCAACTCTCCAGCCTTTGTACAGTCCTTCAAAACCCCTATGTCTGAAGATATTCCAAGGGGTCCATGGCCCTGAATAGCCATCGAACTTGACGATCAGATACTCTTTGATACCAGGGAGCAAGCACGATACCTGTGCACGTCTGAGTATAGTTTCTGTCGGCAACTTGACCATGAGTCCCAATAGAGAACATAAGAGTTTGATGAACCCATTGTTGGAGCGACACAGGAACAGCAACACCTTGTTCAGATTGTTCCCTATGGAGTGAAATAAGATAGGTAGTATGAGCTCATACGGATAGGAAACACCTTTAATACTCTTTCTCAACGATCTCTCACCTTTCATGGATGTAACGATGAACTTGGTCCTTATCAAATCCAACGGGGCCAATACCAGCTGGCTCACGACATTAGCACCAATAGATAGGACCAGCGAATTCAAGGGATCAGGAGAATGTTCCAGACTGATGAAGAATGGATCTGGGATGTGTAGAACGACTGACAAGACACCAGTGAACCACGCTTCCAGCGTGGATTGCAGCGTAGTATAGATGAACGACGTATTTGTGGATCTCCAGAGACCCTTGATGCCTTCATGGGAGAGAAGAGCACTCATCACATCCATTGTGTTTAGAGTCATTGGCTTGAGGTAGTCATTTGTTACCTTCTTAGGTCTGGATCTCTTGATCGATTTTGTTCTTCTAGTTTGTTCACGTTCGTTCTTTGGTTGAAAGTAATCGATGTCATCGTCCTCATCTGATAGATCATAAGAATCAACAGACTCTGGAGATTCGTGGGAGCGCAGGGAGTCAAAAGAGGCGACTTGTAACAGCAGTCTAACAACCTCAAAAGGTTGACTCACAACCAATCTCCCGTACCCCTTCACTAACCCATGCACTAGGGACTTCACCAACTCGTTGAAATTGCCCGTATCAAAATACTCGCCTAGTTCTAGGTCACTGTACTGTTTCGAGTGCACAACAAGAGGTCTCTTTGTGACGTTGTATGGTTTGGTGGACAGTTTGGATAATTTGGAAGAGAGAGGTTGGCCATGCTGGTCGAGTACTCCAATGCCTGGGTGATACGTCACCGTGTGGCCTGTTTGGAATGTCGAAGGGTCGTAGTAAGGGCGGAGGTCCGTCATTGTCAGTTCAATGTGTGGATCAATAAGAGTATTATGTGTGTCCTACAGGTATTCTGTCAATGGGTTGTTTGTTTGCCACTTGTCGCGCACCATTCGAGATGAGCAGAAACAGAACATCAAACATCATCAAGGCGATTAGGAAAGATGTGATGAACAATGCTTATACACATATGGCCTATAAAGATTACCTAACATCAGACATATATCATTAAGATACGAGAAGCCATGATTACACGGCTGATGGTGAAAAGAAAAGCATACGTGACTCGCTATATAATTAACAGTCTCTGTTTACCCTATTTTGGGTTTCCCTTAAAAAAGAAAAAACAGGCTCCCTACCGAGCCAAAGAAAATGGAGTTTTCGCCCAAAGTCATGAGAACATTCTTCATATAGTATATACTATGTACCATCAACAGTGTCCTTATAAATCCGTGCATCGAGCTTCCGTATATTACCCCCGGCCCCTTAACACGGTGGATGCGACTTCCCATTATTCTGTTTTTTTTTGTTGACGCTATTCAAGTCAGGCCACGATCAGACTCATATGATCACTATAATTTGATTGGGAGATAGATTATTGGGTCATCGATCCGGTAGGAATCTTCTATAATACAGTGCAAAAAGCCTTTCATGGATTCAAGTTTCATTCACCAGACCAGACTAGACCTGTAGCCTATCATTGCCCAGGAGGTTCCGATGATGTGCTGTGTGTATGATGTGACACCCACCTGGCATCCGCACACGCAGACATTAGTCGTCGTGATATACAAATATACATTCTCTACATTCTTATGACCAACAAGGACGGGCGGGGGCGGCCTTATATCCCATGGCGGTTGAACGTTCAACGTTGAACGTTGAAGCGAACATACTATATACACACAAGTGACACTGTGATATGGTCTAATAACTATAGATAACAGTCTATAGTCTCTAGATGCTCGAGAGTCTCAGAGCGCGTTCAAAATATGACCATTGATTGTCACTGGTAGTTAGCTTTGCCGTACTTGTATGTGATTGTATGGAAAACAGGGTCCTGAGCCCTGGGCCCCGACCATACTGGCGGTAGCCCACCCACTGAACAGCACAGATGACAGGGAAGGGAGCACACGACATAGCACCGGAGAAGAAAGAGTAGAGGGTACTACGCTGTGTAGTGACGTCGGTTCTCGAAAGTGTGCCAGACACCTCTGCGCCTCCTCATCATCCATGCCACATTGAGTAAAGCCTACGTACGTATACATACGTACCGTATGTACCTGCCTGATTATCTGTATCTGTCGTACCATTACGTCGTAGTCTGTTGCTCTTTGTTCCATCCTCGCCTTGCCTTGCCTATGACGTTCATGACGTTGGGAGCTGTCACCCAACGCACTGCTGGGGAGATTCGAGGCGGCGCGAAGGATGTGAGACAAAAAAAAACGGGGCTGGCAGTCAACTTCATCGGAAACAACAACGAAGAACAAGAAGAAGAAGAAGAAAAAGAAGACTGACAGCAACGGTTAAGGAAGAAAAAAACATCGGTTGAAGAAACAATAAGATGGACCCGAATCTACAACAACTTCACTCACTGGAACAGAGCTACAACGAGTACCAGCAGAGGTCCATGACCAGTGACAGGAGGTTTATCAGCGAAGTGCTCAATGGAGGCAATAACAACAACAACAACAACAACAGCAACAGTAACAGTAACAGTAACATCAACAATCCTGCTAATAATAACACTGCTATCACAGCGGCTATCGCCACTGCATCTACCGACCCTTTGACGGTCATCATACCTTTCAACTCAACCCCCACCGAGATTCTGGCCCAGAGATTCGCTTCGTGGAGGTATATCATCTCTGCATTGATTCAGTACTTGAACGAAGTGATCTCCATCCAAGATGAAGTCATAAGACAACAGATTAGACTGAGCCATTCTGTACAGTTCACGGACCATGATATGAATCAATTCTTTACTCCACAGGGATCAGGATCCATCCAAGATATCCCCCAGATATTGATCAACTATCACAACGGAAGCGCTTCATTGGCTCAAAGATCGTCGAAGGAGCTTAGAACCACAGTGCTGAGACTTGAAGACTTGAAGAGGGACCTATTGGTCAAGATCAAGGAAATTAAATCTCTCGCTTCGGACTTCAAGAACAGCGTTGGCAGGGAACTCCAGCAGACCAGACAGGAATTATCCCATTATTTGAAATCCCTTGATGATGCCAAGTTCAACCCAAGGTCTATTCAGCCAAAGAGTGACCCCTACTTGACCAAGATAATCCTGGATAGACAGATTAAGAGACAAATAAGCCAAGAGAACTTCTTATTTGAGGCTTATACGAATTTGCAGTCTTCTGGTAAGGAGTTGGAGAAGATTGTGTTACAGGAAGTCCAGAGTGCTTTGATAACATACGCTAAGCTTATCGGTGAACAGGCACAGCTAGTGTTTGACTCGCTGATCACCAACTTGGACTATGGCGTCATCTCCAAGCCAACCACCTACGAGTGGGAGCAATTCATTCAGAGGGATAGGAACTTCATACGTGATGGCGTTACAAAAAGGGATCATAAGCAGATGTCGTATGACAAGGACAAGGACCCACTGGCTTTGGAGATCAGATCATCTTTCTTGGAACGCCGTTCCAAGTTCCTGAAGTCTTACTCCAAGGGATTCTATGTATTGACTCCAACCTTTTTCCATGAGTTTAAATCTGCTGATAGAAAGAGAGATTTGGTACCAGTGATGTCTTTGTCACTTGATGAGATTGAGATAGAGGAGCATTCCACAAGTGATTCGAACCAGTTCAAGTTCGTTATCAAGAAAATTGGAAAATTGTCGTCGCATAAGTTCATTTTCCGTTGTGAATCTTATCAAGAGATGATGGAGTGGTATAACGATCTCAAGAGCTTGAAGAAATTGAATAACCCTGTGAACAGGGGCCTATATGCTCAAAAGAATCATATCTCGAGGGTATCAACTCTGAACTCTGGCAACAGAATATCGATGGACAGAACCAGAGATGGAAGAATGGATTCATTAGTTTCGAGAGGATCAGCATTGGATGACAGTGTCTATGTGAAGAGAGTGAGCATGGATAGACAGCCACCGTACCCTGTTCAACAACCGTTTGTGGAGTTGAATTCACAAACGGCACAGTCTACTCAATCTGTTCAGGCCCCAAATGGTCAAATCCAACAGAATCCAACGAATGGGGCCATAAAGAGTGATGCTAGTGGCATCTTTGCTGTGGGAAACGGAGATGTCAATAGCAAGAACGCTATCTTGTCAACACCAAATGTTAAAGCTGTTCCACAGATTCAAATTGATCAAGTTTCTGTGGATGAGAGTCCTAAGAGTTTACGGAATGAGAAGGAGACGCATAATGATGAGTGAAATTCGATAGTATGAACATTCTAAAATCTGTAGGCGAAGAAAATGCAGATGAACAATAGGATTGAGAGGTTATTTTGTATATTAGATGTAATCTAGTCTTTTTTTGTTGACCGCACTTTAGTAACACACTATGAAATTCATTCGATGCGATTATGTACCTTGAGCCAAATGCATATAGAAATATAGATATAGATATATACCTATGAAAGAATCCACAGTAGAAACAGACATACGAAGAAGGCAACAATGGTCCGCTGAATATTGATACCTTCAACTTTTCTCTTTCTCATCTTAGACACTTTTTGGATAATCTCACCCCATTGTCTATCAAATTCCTCATCCGAGAATCTCTTCAATACACTCTCCTTACCTCTCTTTGTGATATTCACCTTCTCATCATCACTAAGCTCAGCAACGGTTTGAAAGGCTTCGCTCAATGATGGATAACCTGCTGTGAAATCCGGATCCTGTTTACTCTTAAAGAAGAACCCGGTCTTCGTGTCATCTTTGCTTTCCTTAGCAACAGTCTTAGTTTCACTGTCCCATGGTGTCACAATATCGAGTAGAGGACCAGCAGATGCGTGAACTATGGGAATCAACCCACTAGCGACGTATTCCACCACTGCAATACCGAAATGCTCATTCCACATGGCATTCAAACCATATGATGATGTCTTCAAGTATTCTTTAACTAATGAGTGTGGGGCATCCAACACGAACTTGATATGAGATTCTGGAATATTGAGATTCTTAGCTTCTGATCTGAGTTCTTGGACATATTGAGAGTCAGCCTCGCTCCTAATGGACCCAATGAATATCAATTTTGGAGCTTTTGATATTTCTGTCAATTCCAAAAATTTCGAATATTCAACAATGATCAAGTCATGGCGCTTTTCAGGACGATACTGCGCGAGGCAAACCACTGAATTTTCCCTATTCCACTTATCCATCTCTAGATCTGCCCCAGTGATGAATTTCTCCGTTGAGCACGGTGGGTAGAGGATATCAACTTTATTCTTCTTCCAGATTGACCTGATGTGGTTGCTGGTCCAGGTAGAGTTGGTCAAAGTGATATCGACCAAGGGGCCACATGCACTATATGTCCACATGAACAGCTTCCAGTAGATAAATTTCCCAAATTGCTTGACATTTGACCAAGGGTTCAACTTGTTCAGCATATCTTGTGAGATCACAGGGAAATGAACGTATGCGACAATAGGAGCGCCCAACCATCTGTATACAATGAAGTAAGTGAAGGGATAACCCATTGTATCGATCCAGATATCAGGTTCAAACTTCCACAGAGATTCAATGACCAGTATTATGGACCCAACCGCCTGACCCAGCAGAGTCAACACCGGCCACGTTGCCGGATCGACAAGCCATCTTGTGCTGAGCCTTACAAAGGATACTCTCTTAGGGTCTAATTGGATGTCAAATCTTTTTGACACGTTGGAGAGGATCAGGGAATCAGGCTCAGGGTCACCTGTATATATGACAACTGTGGATTCTGTGGTATTCAAAGTACCCTCAACGGCCTGCCACAGCACACGCTCACCACCTCCACCAGCGTTGCAGTAGGGATGGAAGTAGCCATATGTCTCTTGGCTCATTTCTGCTTCGGCAGGTCCTCTACCAAACTCTACCAAACTCTCGTCGCTTTGGCATGGTTCCAGCTGTTGTTTACGTTTCGCGGCTACAAAGAGGAAGCTCAAATGAATAACAAAAATGCATAACAATCATCGAAAAGTTCTAGGAAGAAGGGCGCCATGCAGCTACTGCTTCTGGTCCTGGATCAACATCTCCATCACTAAGGTTTGCAACGGGCCGTAGTCTTTCTGCGCTATCAAGTTAAACTCATCGGCAAACAACAAGAAGTGCTTGAAGCTGGTGTTCAGTAGGGTGTTCAACCCCAAATCGATCACCTCATTGAAATGGTGACAGTAGATATGGGCATAGATACGGAACAATCTCTTCATTATAGTCTTCACGAGAGATTGGAACTGTGGAGGGAATGGTTGGTTTAACTTCGAAGGGAAAATGTTCTCATCGTCGAAAAGCGATTGGATCCATGTCATTAAGGATTCAACATACTTAGGTGCACTCACAGACACAGGTTTAGATATATTCGAATCTTGCCAAAGATACTCATACTCGTTAGTAGCGATCATCCTTGGACATGTCTTTGGCGAGCAGAATTCAGTGATTGTACCGTACAACATATTGATCTGGTTATAGAAATCAACAACATGGACTGCTAACCATTCATTCAGGTTTTCATCCTTTGGAAGCTTTACAGCTTGCGCAAGGGCTAATCCGGACCCTAGTGTAGATTCAACGATCAGTTTGATATCCCTATGCGATGAGATTGAGTTATAGTTATAGTCCTGGTTCAACGAATGATTATGATCTCCATAGATAGACTGGTCCATATATTGTGTATTTTCATGATGTTCAAACGGTGCCTTCTTGAATCCCCGAGTAGATTTAATGGTGTGTCCATTATTGAGGTGTCTGTCAAAGATGTTAGTGACACAAACCTGGATGGGGAGAGACAAACCCCTTGAGATATGACCAATACTCACAAGCTTTGAAAGAATGACATTGTACTTATCCCCAGTGTAACTCAGCAGTGTACAGTTTCAAATTGATTCTACCGGAAACAGGCAAACAACTGGTCTGAAACTAAAGGAGAAAAGCTGTTGATGTTTCTTGTTTCTTGTTTTTGCCTTTGTTTACACATTTCCAGATTAGTGCTGAAGACTGCAAATTGGCGTGAAGAAAAAGCGACAGAATTGCACAAAGTGTATCTACGATGATATAATAAAAAGACAGTAGATATAATCGATACAAAAAGGATATAAAGGTCCACTCGTTGCTCAATGACCATTGACCAATTAGAGTTCACTCAGATGAAGAGCAAGCCTAACAACAGACCAAAGACAGTGGAGCCAACAACCTTTACGGCAGCACCTTCGAAAGTGGTGATCACTGGGGAAGATGAGCTCTCGACTGCCCTACCTGTAGATGTCGTTGGTGAAGCAACAGTGGAAGTAACCTTCTTGGTCTCAGTTGTAATTTCCCCACCCTTGCTGGTGGTCGTGGTAGCCTTTGCAGTGCTATCCTCGGGGTGGCTAGAACTCTCGGATAGACAGTAGGTGGTGAAAGTGGTCTTCGTACCTTCAATAGTAGTAGTCACAACTGTAACTCCAGTCGTCTTCGGAAACTTAGTACAAATATCGTTAGAGCACGAGGTCACAGTAATAACAGTGGTACTGGCCTTCTCAGTCTCAATTGGACAGTAAGTAGTGTATGTCGTGACGACATCAGAGAAGGTCTTAGTGATCACTGTGATACCAGTGGTGACAGCGGTAGTGGAGCAGACATCATCACTACAGGATATCACAGTGACAATAGTGGTGGAGTCTACCTCCTGAGTTGCAGTTGAAGTCGTACTGTTGCCGTACTCAGGTGGAGCAGAAGAGACTTCAGATAAGGATGATGAGCTTGATGGAGCAGATGAAACAGAGGCAACAGAGGAAAGAGAGGAAACGGAGGACCAAGCAGGATCCTTAGAGGACCCATAAGAAACAATACCCTCCGAGGAAGCGGATGAGGCATCAGAAGAGAACTCAGCTTCAGATGTGATTGTTGATATCAAGTCCCAAATGAGCTCTTCTCTCTTGGAGAGCTTCTTATCGTCCAAAGTAGTGATAGCAAGATGAGCAGTAGAGGTCCAAGTCCTTCCAGAGCCAATTTTGGCGGCGAAATCAATCTCAACAACATCTGACTCTTCGACTTCAGTGTCAAACGACACTACAATAGACTCAGCAGTCACAGAGATTTGAGCCGTCTTGGCAGACTCACCGTTGATAGTGACGGAAGCCTCAGTGTAATCAAATGTACCAATAGATCCGTTCCTGGTGACGATTAAGTCGACTAAAGACCGTGGCACAAGGGCACCAGGGATGGACAACTTCCATTGTGGAGCACCGCTGTCGAGAGTACCAGCAAATGTTGGTTCAACAGAAGCAGCTGATGAAGATGAGAAGATATTAGTAGACGAAGCCCGAGTAGCGGTTTCAGATAATGATTCAGTAGTTGATTGAGAAGAGGCTTCAGGGTATTGGGTTGAGGCCTCGTTGGATTGAGTAGAAACCTCGGTGGATTGAGTAGAAGCCTCATTGGATTGAGTAGAAGCCTCATTGGATTGAGTAGAAGCCTCATTGGATTGAGTAGAAGTGAATTGAGCAGAATAATCCGTGGATTGAGAAGACGGAGTTGCCTCAGAACTTGTGATAGCTGCAGAAGACACGATACTCGATTCGAACGATGATAAAGTCAATGAAGATTCAAGTAACTCAGAAGAGGTAACCGCGTGATCTCCATTCGGTCTGAACTCATAAACAGTGTTGATAACCTCTTTGTGTTTACAGACACTCTCATAGTAATATCCACTGCCAGTTGCAACACACACATCGTAGGTGCCTTCAGGGAGATTCATGAGCTTCAATGGGTTTCCTGTCGTGCTGCATCCATAAGCTAAGAGATATTTAACACCACCTTTAGTGATCAAAAATGCATTTGAGTATCCAGCTGCAGTGTCAACAGCGCTAAAGAGAACATAGTATGCACCCTGCTCCAAGTTCACATAAACCTCAGAATCAGGCTTTATAGGAGCAGTTGCGCTAGTGGTTCCAGTGAGCAGTTGAATATCAGTAACGTCAGTATAATCTTCAGTAAAGTTAAAGAACGACCACACTCTGTATCTACGGTCCGCATAAACAGGGGCCGGATAGTATTCAGTCCAGGATGTCATAACAAAGCTGAAGTCGTTAGTACTGACAGACTTGGTTGAGGTAAAACAGTCACTTGTGCTACCAGAGAGGGTGGAAGTATAGGAATATGTGAGAGACATGTCAGTGGTGACTGTATAAGTAGTAGCAGTGTACGTAGTATCAGTCAAAGTGTTTCTGGTCGAAATGCTGCTAGTACTAGTGCTCTCAGCAGTGGATATTGAAGTAGTAGTGCTGGATGTTGTACTTGAACTTAGGAAACTTGAGCTCGTAGCGGAAGTGGTCTCAGAAGTACCACTCTTTGTAGCAGTACATCCCCCAGTGTATTCACAAGCATTCACGTTGGTATCAATAGTATAGCTATCAGTCAATGTAGTGGAACATCTAAGAGTACCAGTTGGTTCAGTAGACAAAGTTGAACAAGCAGCCAATGCTGATGTGACATAAGGGCCGTAGTACTTCCACAGAGTCCATCCACAATCCATACAGGCCGCATAGTACTTGTTGAGCTTCGAGTCAGCAGAGCACAAACATGTCGTGTTGTAAGGACCTGCGTAAGAGTTCCCTGTGTTCAAAGTACAGTCGGTACCACCAACAATCATCAAACCACAGCTAGCGTGGCATCCAATGGTGGCACAATCATCCGCAGAAGCAGCAAGAGCATAGGCCTCAGGATCTGGGTGAGCAATGGCGAGAGCTTCAGCATAGGCCTCGGCGTAGGCACCAGCAGCACCAGCAGCGTAAGGATTGGCGCTGGCCCATGGGAGAGCATCAGCATTTGGTGAAGCAATGGCAAAAACTGAGACTGCCATGACAGCAGCATTCAGCAAACGAGTGGACAGCTTCATTGCAAAATTAGTTATTGGGTTGAGAGCAGTTCTAGATGCTCACCAGCAGAAAGGGAAAGACCCTGATATATACTGTTGGCTCTCCAAGTTACAGTGATCATTGACCATTACCCAAGTACACCCGCAAAGTAACAGTGCAGCCAATGGAGCTCTAGGATTGATCTTCTAGGGTAGACAGGAAGGAGAAACCGGTGATAATGCCTTCAGAGCACCCCAAAGAACTCTGTCAGCTTTCTCTTTAGACGCATGCTATCATTATATTTTTTTGAAAACATGTGATAAAGCCTTCTTAAAGAGAGAGGAGAAGACCAAGGAACGGCAATGTCTGGTAGTAGAATAACAATCACATTAGTGTCTTCTTCATCCTATATAGAATAAAACGCTTTTAAGATCATTTCTAGTGAATCATTTGAAAGCGGGTGTCATCGATGGGCACTCGATGCGCCTAGTGCGCCAAACAATCAACATTCAGCCAGTCATTGGAAGGGGCAGGTAACCCTTTGGAACGTCAACCCAATGGGGAAGAACCCAATACGAAGCAAAGATCAGTTGCGTTCGCCCTGCAGTGATCCGCGTCGGTTCAGTGCGAATCAGCGAAGTTCAACTGATGATCAGCTTGATTCATGAATAGCATTGATGATTAGCTAGCCTGTTTGTGGCCTTATCCTTGATTTAAAACACCTCTCGCGGAATTCGAATCAGTGGTACTGTGGCTCTTCACGAACTGTGCACGTGAGCTTCCCCAAAGTGTGGCACAGTTGACAGCTTCAGATACTTCGATGAAGTATTCTGCGGATATGGCGATAGTGAGACCTCAACTAAATAGCTCACATACAACGGTCCTATGTCTGATCATCTAGACGGTACCTGGTCTCGGAAAGCTAAGGATATTGCTGCTGGATTCGCTGGTGGTGCCGTCCAAGTGCTTATCGGTCAACCATTCGACCTTGTTAAGGTCAGACTGCAAACTGGTCAATTCTCCAGCCCTATTCAAACTATTGCATCTACAATAAAGAATGAAGGTATAGGTGCATTCTATAAAGGAACACTTCCTCCGTTGATTGGTGTTGGTGCTTGTGTTTCTATTCAATTCTACGCCTTCCACGAGGCAAGAAGGCAATTGCTACAACATTTCTCTGACGCTGAACAGAAAGACTTGACACTTAGACAATTCTACCTTGCTGGTGCATTTGCAGGTATCGTGAATACTCCAGTAACTTCTCCAGTGGAGCAGCTGAGGATTTTGATGCAAACTCAACCTGCGGGGAAGAATAGAATCTATAATGGTCCCCGTGATGCTTTGAGGAAGATTTATGAATCTCAGGGCTTTAGAGGAGTCTTCAGGGGATTTAACGTCACTCTTCTCAGGGAAGCACAAGCTTATGGTGTATGGTTCCTAACATATGAATACCTGATCGACAAGGCTTTGCTAAGGAATGGAGTTCAGAGGAATGATCTCTCAACCCCAGAGCTTCTGCTTTGTGGTGCCCTGGCAGGAGATGCTCTTTGGCTAGCATCGTATCCTCTTGATGTTATCAAGAGTAAATTACAGAGTGACGGATTTGGTAAAGCATCCAAATATAGAAATGCACGTCATGCAATGTATTCCATATGGAGAGAGAATGGCTTCCTTGGATTCTGGAGAGGGATAACGCCAGCTCTGATTAGAGCAATTCCTTGCAGTGCTGGAACATTTGCTACTGTAGAACTTACTCTCAGATTACTTGGATAATATCGACGTTAATTTATGAAGTAAAGCTTTATGTATTATATCTGCGCAAATCTCAAACTCAGTGTCGATTCATCCACAGAGGAGCCCTTCACTACATTGTCGTTGTCAATCTTGGCTCTTATTCTCTTGTGAATATCACTGACGAACTCCACATAAGACTCTGTCTTATCCAGTGCTCTGTCTTCTACGAGTAATTCACCAAATTCGAATTCTGTTCCATCTAGACCTTGTCTGCAAATCTGGATACTCAAAGAGTTATGGCCTGTGTACTTTGCGAAGTAGTCCACGATGTTTCTGCATTGCTGTGATATATGAGTGTTAAGCTCCGGTAGAACCGTTTGCAATGGATGAATTTGTTCCAATAAATCAACACCATAAATATCACGCAACAAAAGGGGACTCACTGCAGAATGAATCCAGAGAAACAGCTTCAGACCATTGAAAACAAAGAACGCACCACCATACGATAAGGACTGTGACGAGAGGCGGGCATTTTGTGGCATTACAAAGTGACCCGATGCATCATAACATGCTTCTTCCTCCCTCAAATTAACAAGATCAATCATAATAGGGTAGAGTTTAATAACTAATTTCTCAAGAGGAAGAGAGTTTAGTTGATGGAATTCATAAATCAAGAGATTGTTGCTCAATGAGGTTTTGAAAATGCGGCACTTCTGGAACGCGTTGATGTATGCAGATAAAGTGTTGAGACTATCAGGGAAAACTAGTTGTGTTGGTAAAAGGTTTGAGTGACAGGCCAATCCTCTGTACTGAGAAAAGATGTCCACAAGTTTTGTTTTGGTGGAATTTTTCACTTCGATTGGATTCTGCTTTGAGATATAGTGTAAGCAGTTCTTAACTATAAGGTCAAGAACAGCGTCTTCATCAGCAAATGCAAACACAGTACTAACGTCTTCAGTGACTGCAGCGACAACATTCACAACCCTAACTCTTCTCTGTCCATCAGATCCCGTATACAACATAGCCACTTGGAAATGAGCATCTTTCTTGGCATCTAGTTTATTATCATATGAGAATAAAACAGAAACTTGTTGATCACTAGTCAAGACAGGGATAATCGGATCTTGGGATCCTTGGGCATCAAAGTTTCCATAATAACTAGCGATCTGAAGACCATTGGAGCATCTCACCTTGAGCTGGCCTTGGTAGCCCTTGGTGTTCAATACGCTTGTGCGGATGTCCTCAATGTATTGAACCTCATCTCTTTCAAGAACAAAGTTTGAATAGAGTTTAAGAGTACCAGCAGTTCTGAAGACGACATTTCCAGAATTGATCAAGTCAACCGATCCTGTGCTGACCACGAACAAATCCAACCCAACATTATCCGAGAGATATTTGTCTGCCAATCTCTGGTAGAACGCGTTGGAGCACTTGAAAGTATCCGATGTCAAGTTCTTGTTCTCACCAATTATTAGAGCACCACTTCCCCAAGAAGGAATCTTAGACAAAGTGGCAGTTATTTTACCACCTCCAACTTGTCTTAAGGTCTCACATGCGTATCTTAATGCAGGACCGTATGCAACTTCAGGCAATTTAAAATCAGCAAAGAGTGTATCTATCTGATTTAATGTGTCATAAATCACTTGAGAGTGTACTTCAGGATCCACAAAAATTCCATCACCGATTGGAACAAATATTTCATCAAGATCAGACAGGACCACAAACTGTGGCCTTTCTCCATTGAGGTCGACAAAGTGTATATTTTGATCATATGCAATGATACCCACCTTGGTTAACGGCGGCAATTCTAGCAAGACGCCTCTAATAGCTTCAGTGGTAGCTCGAAGAACATCCTGTGGTGCAGTTACGTCTAACAGAAAGAGATGGTGTAAAGGGTTTGGTGGTTGATTCTCGTCAGGCCAGTAGCCTTGAGGAACAACATAATCAACAACTCCCTTATGTAGTTCTGATCTCGAGAGATAGTCCACACGTCTACCATTCACATCTATTGGAGCCTGGTACTCATATGGAACCGGATTTGCAACGTGGCACATATTGCAAATGAACTTCTGTTCATGGGTGAACTGCATATGTGGGTTCAGATAAGTACGACAACGACGACACCTTAGTGGACCGCCAATATCACAGAGATTAACTTCAGGAATAGGGTCTTCATTCAGATCTTGTGGCGCAAAAGGGCGCACAGTGAGGCCTAGAGGGAGTTTCGTAGCGTTACGTATCGCCTCTGTACTTGGAACACTGTACATTGTGAGCCTCGCAAACTTTGGAGTAGCCGTGCCTTGATCAATGCAATGGATTCTTGTGGTAGCAGGAGGTGGAGCTGTATTTTCAAATGACCTAAACGTCTTGGAAGCATACTCTTGAGAAGAGAGATGACGTTTGTATGCAACGGATAATGTATCTCCAGGTGGGCCGCTCATGGACAGTGTTGCCTGAGGGCCTCTCTCGAAACTTGATGCAGGATCATGATCAACTGCTGTGCCATCGATAGGAGGAGGTTGAGTGTAATTGTGAGCAGCCAAATTGGTGCTGGCCACATTATTTAGTTGGGGGTAGGGTTGAGTTGCGAAGCCAGCTTGGTGATTCTGGCTTGTCTCCAGTCCCAATTGATGATGCGCCCTTGCTGGTCTCTTTTTACGACGAGAATCCAAGCCGGAGTTATCTGCGCCGCCGTTCATTTCACCTAAGTTCATTGCTCAAAGCAGCCGCCCTGGTGTACCCGATTCGTCTCTGTTGGCCTTTGCTTTCTTCTGAATTAGCCGCTGTTAGATCTCGCTCTGACATTCAACAAACTGAGCGGTGTGGCTCGTACCGCCAACTTTAAGCTCACCGCGTCCGAGACACAAAGCGAAAAAGTAAACAAACGCGCACACTTGAAGTTGTTGACGATTTTTATTATTACTCGACCACTATTGTATCCTGGTATGGGTGTTCCCCAACTCTTACCACAGCTTAAGGACATACAGGAGACTGTGAGCCTCGAGGCCTTTCGTGGAAAAACTCTTGCAATTGATTCGTACTCATGGCTTCATAAGAGTGTAATGTCTTGTCCCGTGGAGTTGGGTCAAGGTCTGTATACGGATCGTTACGTGAACTATTTCCGCAAAAGGATAAGGATGTTTCGAAATTTCGGTATTGAACCCTATTTCGTGTTTGATGGTGACAAGTTTGCAAGTAAGAACGATACAGAGGATGAAAGAGAACGATTGAGACAAGAGAACAGAAAACTTGCTCTAAAATGTGTACAAGACGGTAACCAGAAAGGTGCATGGAAGCATTTCCTATTGTGCGTGGATGTTACTCCTCAAATGGCTAAGTCGGTAATCGAAATGCTCAAGATGGAGGAAATAAAGTTCATTGTTGCACCCTATGAAGCAGACCCACAGATGGTCTATCTTGAAAAAATGGGGCTTGTTGATGGAATCCTTAGTGAAGACTCTGACCTCTTGATTTTTGGAGCCAAATGTCTTTTAACAAAGCTCAACGATACTGGATTTTGTTGTCTTATAAGGCGAGATGATTTCTCGAAATGTAAGATTGCACCAGTGGGCTTATTATCAGACTCCCAGCTCAGAATGGTTGCCTGCTTGGCAGGTTGTGATTACACCAATGGGATCCCTAGCATAGGTATTGTGAAGGCGTTTCGTCTAGTCAAGCGAATGGGCACAATGAGGAAGTGTCTTGCCAGTTTGAAACTTGAAGGAAAGATCACAATCCCAAAGCACTTTGAGTTGGAATACGAGAAAGCTGACTTATCATTCCAGTATCAAAGAGTTTTCAATCCCATTATTAATGATGTCTCAACATTGAATGATATACCTGAATCACTTGAACAACATGTACATTTGAATGAATGCATTGGGCCGCTTTATGACTCTGAGATCCATAGAGGAATAGCACATGGTGAAATTGATCCACTCACAAAGACTAAGCTCGAAACAAGAGAGGTAATGTTGGCTCATTTTCGAGCTAAGAATAGCGATGTCACTAAAGCTACGCCTGCTACAAGATCATTTACATCACCTCCAGTGCCAAAAATGCGGGTAAAAGCACATAGCATTGATTCGTTCTTCAAAATAAATACTGGATTGTCCAATGAAAGACAGTTTTTCAATAAAAGGAATGAGACGATATCTTCAACAATGACAAAGAGACGGAAATTATTCAATCAAGACGCGATACGAGGAACACAGAGCAAGTTCTTCAAAGGAAAGGATATAGTGCAACAAGACAAAAAGACTCGAGTTACTTTCAAGACACCAGATCCTAAACTATTTGAAACCTTTCCATCAAGTGACTTTGATCTTACTGACCCTGATGATGATCCTGATAAAACTGGGCCGAAGGAAAAAGGGAGTCTCACAGCTGAACATATGGATATGACAGGGGATATATCGGAGACCCGCTCAAAGGATCTGCCATCACTGATAAGGCCATCGAGGTTAATAGGAGCTATAGTGCAGAACTCTCCGACATTGAACAATCACCAACAATCTGATGAAGCAGATCGACTTATAAAGGCTGGGTTATTTGAGAAATTCGGATTCAAAAAGTCTGCCAATAAAGAATCGACCGAAACACGCCCGCCACTTCAGCCTAAGGTTCAAAACTCGATGATTGGTCCGTCGGTTACCACCGTAAAGACCAAAAGAGGTACGACGAAGAACCTCACGCTGGATCATTTCATATATAGGGGGTAATCGGATATATATATATATATTACACAAACCGTGGGTTGTAGCCTTGGGGTATGAGAGGGCAGATGCTGTTGATCTCCATTTTCTGCTGGATGTATTGTTTTTGCTAACGTCTTGGTAACTTCACTATCGGTAAGAGTACTGGTTGGTCTGTGTGTCTGGAACTGATCCATCGCAGAGCTTCAGCCGCGAACTTCCCGTTTCTTTTTGGACGGACGTTTTTGGCAGCCCTGCGCCAACCAGGAAAATCATGCAACTTTCACAATCGTACGATTCCATTGATAAAAGTAAGACACCATCCCAGAAGGAACGAAAGAATCAGGATGCATTTTCACTTGACTTGTTGTTATAATCCTGTTGTGATATAACCGCTAGGTGCTTTTTGCTGATTGAGCACGAATCAATTGACCAAACATGCCTTACGCGTTCGAGGACTATGATGCCTTCCTAGCGTCTTTTGGAGCAGGTCGTCTTGGGGAACAGCTTCAACACAACCCATCCTTATCTACAACGTTAACGACCGACGAAGACGACGCGGTATTCAGTAACATTTACCCTGAATACGACCAGCAACCGCAAGGGCACACCCTTCTATCCCCAGATTATACGTCCTCTTCCAGTTCACCACATGAGCTGAACCAGCTGCAACAGCAAGAGTGTCCACAGTTCACTGACTTTGACTTCAACAATACAACGTTTGGACCTGCAGAGATCAAGCAAGAGTCTCTGTCCTCTCATACCAGTTCCACGAGCTCTCCACATGATACGGGCGCTCAACAATCCACAAGAGTGAAGCTTGCTGATGCTGTCCCGCACGGAGGCTCTATCTCTAAGCGTGGTCTGAAGAAGGAGAAATCCTCCCATAACATGATTGAGAAGAGATACAGAACAAACATTAACGATAAGATCAAGGCATTAAGAGACTCAGTCCCTGCTCTGAGGGTCCTTGTTGATAGCGGGGATGACGAGTTTGATGACTTGGATGGACTACAACCCGCAAAGAAGCTCAATAAGGCCACCATATTATCAAAAGCTACTGAATACATCAAACACTTGGAATCAAAGAATGAAGTTTTGAAGAAAGAGAACGATGAACTCAAGAACAAGATTTATGGGTATGGACAGATCACCCCAGGAAGCTCTGTTGGTTCTTTATCTTCCAGATCTGATGTACAGGAGAGTAACGGGGGCCTCTCTTTCGGCAACAAGGTTCTTCTTGGTGGCATGGCCTGTATGGTTGGCACGGGATTGAATGATGAGTTTGGTAGCATGGACACAAAATCATTATTTGCTCTACCAGTTTTTGGATATGACACTTCAGGATTACGAGTGCTGAGCAAGCCAATTGTTATGTTGCTAAAGATCTCATTTGTCTTTGCCGTGCTTATAAACTTGGTTTTCCCGTCAGTGTTCCAGTCTAAGAAGCCCAAGAACGTTCAGCCCGCTGAAACTATTGTGGATGATGTGAGGGGCTTGAGAGCTCGTTCTATTGCTTCAACATTTTTTGTGTCTTCGGGTCCTGATAATAACAATTATGTGAAGAGCGCAATTTTCAGGTGCTTGTTGCTTAAGATGCGTTATTTACAGTCAAACATTCTTGTAAAGACACTCGTGGATCTTTACATTGATCATATCTGGTACTATTTGAAACAAGTTAAGATTCATCCGACAGGCAGTGATTATGAGAATTTAAAAACAATCTTGTCATTGAATAATAATGAAACTATCCATCAAGACATCTTGATATCCAAACTTTCCAATTTTGATTGCTTCTCTACACCTCAGTCCTCAGATGACCTTTCCGTCTGCGCCATCTTGTCACGTATGATCAATGAAACAAGAACAAATACGCTGTTGAGGAAGTTCGCGGTCGAGACACTTGCTACAGATCATTCAATCCCAGAAATCGAGAAATCACTTATCTCTGAGATTGATGAGTACAACATGGAGCTTTCTACGCTATTCAATCCGACGGAGGAACAACTTCACAAGTATAAGGCAATGTTGGAATCCTCTGATGTTTCCAAATTAAAGGCTGATGATATTTTTGTTCTCATATCAGGAATTATTCAAAATTTGATCTTTGAGAAGAAAGACTATGCAAATGCTCACAGGTGGTTCTCAAAGATCGAGGCAATTCAAAATACGAATTTCAGTCTATTGGGATTCACTGCTCTCTACATCACTGTTCTCAGTATGATAAGTTGTGAACCATCATGTCTTGAAGATAAGTATGTTGTTTTGAAGATTGAAGAGATCTCAGCTATCCTAAGAATCTGGTTGGGCAACTCCAATGGTTCAGTATTGAATTTCAGCAAAAGATCACAGCTCATCGACTTCTTTGTGAAGGTCAGTCTCAAGATCAACGGGTTGGAGTGCCATAATGATGATGCGATAACGTTGGTATCGAGCTGAAAGCTGGCTTTCTACCACTTTCTATGTTAATGACACATTTATACAATTTGCTGGTTTATTGGACACATATTTGAATCTTGATTTTGAACTTAATGGGGTTTTGGGGAGCTAGCGTGCAGCAGATACTGTTGCTCTCATAGGTTAAAAGCCAGTACGGCATTTTTTGGTTCATGCTTTTCGGGGGAGATCGCTACATAGCGTTGTCTATGGGTATCTGTGCAGTTATTTATATTAGTTTTATTCGTCGGATACCTTTAACTGTAGGGACGCTGCTATGGCTTTTCTCAAGAGAAATTCATGAGATCAGATGCACATTCTCCTTGAGCCAACAAGTTGTGATCAGTACTGCAGGGACTAATACTGTACATAGACTACGCCCTACGTATATTTGAGCTTGGAAATGTTATATACTATGAACTACTTTTCAAGCAGTAGTCCTCTCTTGAGCTTCGACAGGAATCAGCCCTCCTTCGTTTGTGTGACTGCTACAATATATAAACCGTGCCCCAACCAGACAATTTTAGTGAGTGGTCAGCGAAAGCTTTCTCGTTTGGTGTGTGGATGTCCTTGTTTATGAGACCCGATGTGGCGCTAACCACTTGAACTGTTTCGCGGCCTTCGGTGGTGGGTGAAAAAAACGAATTTGATGGTAACATGGTACTGAGTGAAGAGAGTTCAATTTTAGCATAGCCAAAATGTCTAACATCTCCAAGTACGTGTGTTCAGTATATGAAGACCGGTCTGTGAACGTATATGTTTTGTGTGGAATAGCTCCTCAACATGGTTTGCCACCCTGGAAGGAACTAGAAGTCGTTGGCAGTTGACTTATAACGGCACTATGGGAATTCAAGTATCCATGAATAACGTTTCGGTTTACAATGAGCCTTCCACTGTAATCACCGAGAACTTTTCCAAACAGCTTTAAACATCACAGAAATGGATCGCTTGAACCATCACTAACACCTCTAAACAGCGACTTGATCTGGGCCCTCACTTCCCAACAATCTTCCTTCTTGGTTAAGCGTCCAACCATTGTTTTGTCCAGAGACCCATTGAACGTCTCTGGTAAGAACACCAAGACCTCCTCTGGTTTGGCTAACGACAAGGCCCTCGGCATTACTCAAGAGGCCGGTAAGATCGTTATCAGATCCAAGGTTGCTAAGAACACCAACAAGCCATCCAAGAGCGTTGCTACCACTTCTTTCAAGCAATACAAGTCTGCCAGAAAGGCTGCTTTGGCTGTCTCTAACTTGGCTAAGGGTTACAGAGATGACTTGAGAGCCGTTGCTGTCAAGAGAACCTCTCAATACTCCAGATCCAACAAGGCCAAGAAGACCTACGTTGAATCCGCCAGAAACTAAATCTTGCTCTGAGGTAACATTATCTAATTCATGAAATCGTTTTGTATCATACCACATGTATTGTAGGCCCATTGAGCGAGCTGCCTGCGGCCTCGCCTAGATACTGAGGATGCGTACTCGAGGCGTCTTGAATGAAGAAAGTGAATTGAGGCGACAGAGAGAGCCTAACTAGTTTGTAACTGTTCCATCGCTCTCAGAAGAGCTATTGGTATTTTGGCTGGGCTGTCTTGCCGTGCTTCCTTGAACAGTTCTGTTGTTGATCGAGACATTTCGTGAATCCGGTCAAAACATCGAACAAAGACAACTCAAGCCAAAGACACAGTTACAGAAACCATGGGACCGTGAGTTTTTGGCCCTTTCCATTATCAATGTGCTATTAACCTTAAACAGTAAGAAAGACGCTTTTGCCAATGGCTTCCAATACCAGAAGACTGCTGGGCTAAAGTACAAGTTTGGCGCTCACGTAGCAGCCAGTGGAGGTAGGTTCTAAACCTTATAACTCTCAATGACCAGAGCAAACTAACTCCATCAAGGTGTATCAAATGCTGTTCTTAATGCCAGAAATATAGGGTATGACTGTCTAACAAAAGCCCTTGTCTGTCATCTACTAACAACCTGGACATTAGTGCTAACTCATTTGCCCTCTTCTTGAAGTCTCCAAGAAAGTGGGATTCTCCACCGATCTCTGATTCGGAGGCCAATGAATTCAAGAGGCTATGTGCAGTACATGGATATGATCCTAAGACGTATGCTATATTATTTTCTCCTTCGACCAAACTTGTTATGTACTAACCATATTGCATAGTGACGTTCTACCACATGGAGCATACATGATTAACCTTGCCAACCCAGACAAGGAAAAGGAGGAAAAGGCATATAATGGATTCCTTGACGATTTAAAGAGATGTGAGCAGCTAGGTATCGGTCTATTCAACTTCCATCCAGGGTCAAGTCTTGGCTCTGATCATACAGAGGCCATAGAACGGTTGGCCTTCAACATCAACAGAGCTATCGGGGAGACATCAGCTGTGAAGATTGTGATTGAGAATATGGCTGGGCATGGTCATTTGTTGGGATCAAAGCTTGAAGATCTAAGAGATGTGATTGCTCTCATCGACGACAAGGACAGAGTTGGTGTTTGTCTTGATACATGTCATTCTTTTGCGGCTGGATATGATATTCGTACAGAAGATGGATTTGATGCTTTCATTGCTCAGTTTGATAAGATCGTGGGTGCTGAATATCTCTCTGCTATTCATTTAAACGATAGCAAGGCCGATCTAGGTGCTAATCGAGATCTTCATGAGAGACTTGGTTGGGGTTTTCTGGGGCTTGAAGTTTTCAGAGTTATTGCTAATCATCCCAGATTGCAAGATATGCCAATCATCTTGGAGACACCAACTGGAGATGATCCAACGATTTGGGCAGATGAGATAAAGTTGTTGGAATGGTTCAATGATAAGAAAGCTGATGATCCTGAAGTCCTAGAAAGAGTCGAAAAGGAAAATAAGAAAGTCTCTGAAGAAAGACCTGTAGGCAAAAAAGGAGCAAAGAGATCTTCGACAAGCTCTACAAAGGGAAAGAAGGTCAGGAAGAAAGTCTAATAAAGTGTGATGTCTTCTAATGTTGTTGTAGTTCTGATGATTTGGGGTGAGTACATTGGTTAATCACCATTGATCTTATCTGATCAGGCTTATATACAAATACCTCTCATGGGACAGATCAGATTGCAGTAATAGACTCAAATAAAAGAAGAACTTATAGGTTCTAAGTGCAGTATGAGTATAGGTCGCTATCGATATTTCAGTGCCCAAGAGGCATAAAGTCTAGACACCGAAACTGCAAACATTTCATGGGAACTTGGTCCGATTTTAATGAGCACTAAATCGTTAATCAGGGGTTCATGCTTCGCGACTCATGATCTATGCTCAGTGTTCTACGATGTATGGTCTGATCTGTGTTTGAATCAATGACTCTTTTCTGATGCGATGCAGATCTTCCGGGTGTACAAAGAGGTAATATTCAACCAGTTACCATCGAGGTCTTATATCATGTAACGGAACTGGGTGTTAATTATTCATCTCTGTTAAACTGAGGTGTAGAGGTACAGGAACTTTTTTCTCTGAGGTCAATGAGTTTCATGAACACAGTTCCTTATGCCGAACAATCTGGGTCCTCCTCAAGATTCAAGTGGTACCCAAAAATAATTGAAAGTTGTAATTGAAAATATTGATGTATATGAATCGTGTGGAAACTTCCGCTTAAAAAATTGTTAATAATAATGTGTCTGAATATCCCACAGAGTTTTCAAATGCGACGAACATCTGCATAGGGGTTTTTGCAGATTATGCGTGTCCGCCTAATCGGATCAAATGTTAATCTCGAACCCCAAACTCCACCCAAAAGACCCTTTTATTTCTTTGTAATGTAACAAAGGTTACTGATCCTTGAAGGTCATAGGCTAGAGTTGGTTCTTTCACACCCTCAGTTCTCTCCGATACATCCCAATTCACCCAAAATGGCTAATCCATGTTCGCTATGGTATCTCATCGTTTTATATCTCAGATATGTATATAAACACCTCTCTTCCCTTAACATTTCACTTCTTGCTTTTCCGTTATATAATCACAACTATCTCACTGGTATCTTACCACACAACTTAACAATGGTCTCCATTTCCACTTCCTCTCTGCTCGCTGTCGCAGTGTTTGCTACTTCGACTCTCGGTGCTGCTGCCCCAATCCCATATGCTCTATCGAATCCGGCCGCTGCCCCTATCGCTCAAGCATATGCTGATGCCTATGCTGAAGCCGTCGCTATCGGTCACCCAGATCCAGAAGCCTATGCCCAATCAGCCTCCGATGACGATTGTGCCTCTATCTCCTGTCACATGTCCTGTGGCCAAATGATTATCGCGGGACAGGCATGTTCTATTGATGGCTCCTACACTGGTCCTTACACTGATGAGTGTCTCTGTGATTCTACTGGCACTACTGATTTCCTCTCTTACTACAACGCATGTATGGATTGTGGTTGGACTTTGTGGAAATACTATAGTCCGTATTTGTCTCCAGCTTTGGAGGCTTGTAATGCTGAATTCCCTCAGTATTCCACCACTCCAACTGGTACTTCTAGATGCTCTACAACTTTGACATCTTCTTACAGTGCCGACACTGATATTAACTACTCTACCTATTTGTGATCACCTGGCTTTCCCCTGGCCTCTGAGATTACCCCTATATTACCAGCTGGTGCTGAAGTTCCAAGACTTTTGAGTTGAGACCATTAGAACTTTTAATAACTTTTATATCTACTCAATAAAAACAAACTCTTTGGCCTTAATTTGAGCTTTATCATTGTAACTCGTTGAATTGATTCGAAGTAGAGACTTCTGGCTTCCTATAGCTTGAAGAAACTCCAACCGCCATGTGGCACTGGTCTTCAGCTTGGAAACCACTCTCCAGCCTAGGAATTGAGTGCAAAATTTCCAGTCTAGCCGATCTTTGGTGAAACTTACCCAAATACAATGTGCTATCTTATATAGAAGTGAGTCCATCGATATTGCTAGATGGTATACATATACCCACGTAATGAATTTATTCCCCGTTCCAAAGTCGCATAGTGTGACACACATATACGAAGATCATGGGCAAACTCATTGAAGATCTGGTGGAAGTTCAAATCCAACACGGTGAGCTGTCTTTCTGATCTTATCTTCTTGTGTCATGCTCAATCCTGGATTGTATCTCTCTATGAGAACGTTGTATGTGCGCTGATAACTCAAGTAATTGGCAATATCGTGAATGTGTTGGACAGCATGGGGAGTCTCATTCTTAATCTTAACGCCATTGATCAACTTCGTATCAAGTTGTGCAGGAGGATCGTCCGTTTGTCTCTTCAGTTCTTCTACCTTCTCGGAGAGCTCAGCAGCCTTTGTGCTCTCTTGTGCCTTGATAGCATTGATGCGTTGGTATGATAGAAGAGCGATACGTTTCTTTAGTTCTTGGGCATTCTGCTTCTTTGTTGCAGCTTTGGTGTTGATCAGCAGCTGGCGATGGAGGTTTTCATAGGCAGTCTTAGAAAGCGACATCTGGGAACTTTGAAGTATACTCTGTCGTTCGAATGCAGACTCTTCTTCATCTCCTTCTCGTCGTAGCAAAACGGCACTCCTTCCCGTCCAGACTGCAGTTACCCGCCCGCCGGTAGGAACCATCAAAGCCGTCCCGATTAGGAAAAACCGTGATCACAGATTTCGGGCCCGAGGTTGAGAAGGGAGACGAGAGAGGCATCAAACTCTTCAACAACTCTCTTTCTCTCTGCTCAGTTCCAAACCCTCAGGTTATTGCCCACATACACACCCTTGCAACCATGTTGAGAGCACACATCCAATCACAATCCAAGAGATCCTTCGCCACCGTCTCTGAGTCCCTTTTGCCAAAGAAGTACGGCGGTCGTTACACTGTGACCTTATTACCAGGTGATGGTATCGGTAAGGAGATCACTGACTCTGTTGTTGAAATCTTCAAGGCCGAGAGACTTCCAATCGACTGGGAGACCATCAATGTTACCGGCTCTGAGAAGTCCAAGGAAGGTGTCAAGGAGGCTGTTGAGTCCTTGAAGAGAAACAAGGTTGGTTTGAAGGGTATCTGGCACACCGATGTCTCCCAATCTGGCCATGGTTCTTTGAATGTTGCCTTCAGAAAGGAATTGGATATCTACGCCTCTTTGTCCTTGATCAAGAACATTCCAGGTGTCAAGACTAGAATGGATGGTATCGATTTGGTTTTGATCAGAGAGAACACCGAAGGTGAGTACTCTGGCTTGGAGCACGAGTCTGTTCCAGGTGTTGTTGAGTCCTTGAAGATCATTACCCAATTCAAGTCTGAGAGAATTGCCAAGTTCGCTTTCGACTTTGCTAAGAAGAACAACAGAAAGACTGTCACAGCTGTTCACAAGGCGAACATTATGAAGTTGGCTGATGGTCTCTTCAGACAAACTGTCAAAAGCGTCGGTGCCGAGCAATACCCAGACATTGAGGTCAAGGACATCATTGTCGATAACGCCTCCATGCAGGCTGTCTCCAACCCACAACAATTCGATGTGCTTGTGACTCCAAACTTGTACGGTGCTATCTTGTCCAACATTGGTACTGCTCTTATTGGTGGTCCAGGTTTGGTCCCAGGTGCCAACTATGGTCGTGAGTACGCCGTTTTTGAGCCAGGTTCCAGACACGTTGGTTTGGACATTGGTGGTCAAGGTGTTGCCAACCCAACCGCTATGATCTTGTCCTCTGCTTTGTTGTTGAGACACTTGGGCTTGGACTCTGCTGCTGACAGAATCTCCGATGCCGTCTACGAGGTCATTGCCGAAGGTAAGACCACCACCAAGGACATTGGTGGTTCCTCTTCCACTCAAGAGTTCACCAAAGCCATCATTGACAAGTTGGCGGCTTGAACTTTCGACGGAATACTTGAGACGACTGGTAACGAGTGTGTGGCTTTATTTGATAGATGGTTATAAAGAAGAAACTGAAGGGAATCTTCCCATAGTTTGTTTATGTATGAAATGGGACTCCTTATTTAGATATTCAAAGTGTTGTAGCTAATCAGTTGGGTCCTGTTGTTGTGCTGCCATTTGTATCGGGCGAAGAGTGGCGCATAATCAGAAGAGCTTCAGGGAGGCCAAAATACACACGAGAGCCTCCAACCTAACCACACAAAGAAGTCTCATTACACAGCTATGTCATTGAACGATCCGCCTGTGGATTTCCATGTCCGCCTACAGGAATCCTCTTTCCGCATCCCTCTGGAATCGATGAAGCGTAATTTAAAACGTTTGCAGAAGTTGGATGAGAAGCAACTCAAGAAGATGGATGAGTTGGTGTCAGAGCTTTCGAAATGCTCTGGCAAGAATGAGAAGCGCTCCAAGCTGAAACAGATAATAGCTAGCATGAAGACATACGAAAAGAAGATGAAACTCAAAGTTGAGGCTGAGAAGGATCTCTTAACGAGGCTCAAAGAGAGGGCAAGTAAACTGAATGAGCTCAAGGTATTAAAAGATGCCTGCTCAAGCGATACACAAAGTCCTGATCTACTGAATGAAAACAAATTGCTCAATTGGTATAGAGAGCAAACTAACCTTCTTGTGGCTGATTATTTGTTGAAGAATGATAGAAGCATCGACACAAACTCCGGTCGGCTTCTGCTGAAGAGCCTTCAGTCTGAAAACCTCGTCGACTCTGATGTTATCCTTCTATCAAATAGGATCTCCTCAATGATACTTAATCATGATTTGACTGCACTGGTTCAGTGGATAAATGATAACAAATCGTACTTGAAGAAGATTAAGTCGAATCTGGAATTTGAGACAAGGTTTCAAGAGTATATTGAACTCGTCAAGTCTTCTGATGTTCGGGGTGCTATCAAACTGTACGAAAATTATCTGATCTACTTCACGAGGACAAACTTCCACGAAATTCAACTAGCAACTGGACTGTTAATATTTTCCAATAAGGCCCAATTTCAGAACAACAATGTAAACTTCCAGAAATACAACAAGCTTCTATCTGATGATAGATACAAGTATCTCTCAGAACTATTCCTAAGGCTATATTATAAGATGCATGGAATCCCTGAGGATGATCCACTTTTAGTTTATTTGAGTATAGGAGTTTCGTCGTTGAAGACAAGGTCATGCATATCCACAATGGATCGTACCGTCCTGAACTTTGAAAACTTATTGAAAGAAAAGCTTTCTGGATCTGATCATTTAGAGCAGAGCTCGTGTCCAGTGTGTTCTTTGGAGTTCCGCCAAATGAACTATTTACTGCCTTATTCTCACAATGTGCAATCTCATCTATTCGAGAACCCAGTAATGTTGCCTAATGGTAACATTTACGATAAGTCAAAACTTCTCACTTTCAGTAAGGTCTCTCAAGTTTCAAACGAAGAAGTTATTGATCCATTGACGCTTGAGACATTTGAGGCGGAAGAGATGACTACGATGTATCCAACTTGAGATAACCAATAAAGCACGTTGACGAATGTACGACTATTCACTATCTGAATCCCTGGATCTCTTTGAAGCAGAGTGCTTTTCCTTGATAAATTTCTCAAAGACATAGATTCTCGCCTTTCTTTCAGATGCCTTCTTAGTAGTGTCCACTTCTGAATTTGTTCTTCTGTGTTGATAGCCAGGGAAAAGATCCCATTGGAAGGATCCAGATCTTTCAACCTTCAGACCAAGGGTCTTTGAGAGTGATTTTATGTTCCAAGAATCATATGGCTCACCTTCAAATACTGAAAGAACAATACGTGAATGAATTTCTGTTGAATCCGTAGCCAAATTGAGGCCCGAGTCAGCTTTGTTGGAGACATCACTGAAGAGCTTAAATAGTTCCATAGATGACTTCATATATGCAAGAACTAAGAGTTGATGATCTCTGATATTTCTGTCCTGATCTTTTATTCCTTTTCCAGTGTGAGGGAAGTTGAACATTATAACATCAAGTCTAGGAATTCCCAAGATCTTGAATAGTGTCTTTGGAGTCAATCTGAGGGACTTAAGGATGCTTGTTGCATCAGTCTTGAATATTACTTTAGCCTTGTGGATTTGCGTAATCTCACGGTAGTTCTTCTCAAACGTATTTGGGTACTTCAGCTTCAGTTCGTTTACAGAGTTGTCATAACTTGTGATTATTAGTCTTGATGGTTTAGCGTAGCCTTCGTTCAATACACTTAGAGCGAAGGACATATCACCTTCTCCGACAAGTAAGACATAATTATCCTTGCCAAAGGGAATAAATTCCTTTCTATTTGATAACTGTGCCTCTTGATTGTCTCTAACCTTTTTCGGTACGCCCTTAGTCTGCTCGATGACTCGTGCTGTTCTCTCACTTTTCCCTTTAGATTTCTTTTCTAAAGCTTGGTGCCTGAGAAGTGCAGAAGCTAGCTTTCCACCAGATACCTTTGCCCTCAGTCTCTTACCCATTGCTTGCGGTACTTAGTACTGATTTCAACTGTGCTGGATGGCATCGTTTTTCAATTAAAAAATTTGACAGATTCTTATCGGCTAACCGAACGTTCCAAAAATGGAAATTCTGGTCTCACGGCTCGTCTGGGTCTGTGAATCCGTTTCAACTAATTTGGAATGATGTATAGCATTAGAGCAAAAATCAGAGTTTACCCAGTTGAGAAGCCCCAAAATGGTATCTAATCGTTTGTTTGAGGATATTGGAATTATCAATTTGTTTCTGTGATTTTCAAATGCACTAACGAATTGATCCTTTTAGACGAATAATAAAATAATATAATGAAAACTCTTAGATACAATGTTTCATATAATTCATTATAATTATTTTCATTTTTAGCTAAAATCCACACAATTGAGACTAATAATTTCATTTCAAGCTCATAATTAGACTCAGATCCCTGAACCGATACCGGTTTGATCTCCGATTCCGGAACGTGAATAGGCACCCAGGCCGCCAAAATGAAATTGTTGAGAGATGACGCATTATTCTTCCCTTTCACTCAATTATTATCCTAACACAGAGAATTAGCTTCGTTACAAAGATGCTCAGTGCCAGAAACTACATCAGAGCCATGCGTTCCTACTCGACTGCTACCAAGACTCTCAAGATTGGTGAGTATTCCAGAGAATTGCCCCCAGGAAGATGTCCAACTAACAAAAGACCGAAGGTTTGATCCCAGGTGACGGTATTGGTAGAGAAGTTATTCCAGCTGGTCGCCAGGTACTTGAGGCTCTTCCATCTGAACATGGTCTCACTTTTGAATTCGTTGAACTGAAGGCGGGTTTCGAGCACTTCAAGCAAGCTGGTACGGCTTTACCAGATGAGACTGTTGAGATATTGAAGAACGAGACTGATGCGGCTCTTTTCGGTGCTGTTTCCTCTCCAACTACCAAGGTTGCTGGTTATTCTTCTCCAATTGTTGCCCTGCGTAAGAAGTTGGGCCTCTACGCTAACGTTCGCCCTGTCAAGTCTGTTGACGGTGTTGGTCGCCCCGTTGACATGGTCATTGTTCGTGAGAACACTGAAGATCTGTACGTGAAAGAGGAGAGATTAATTGAGAATCCAGACGGTTCGAAGACTGCTGAGGCAATCAAAAGAATCACTGAATACGCCTCTACTAGAATTGGTAAGATTGCACTTGATATTGCTTTGCAGCGTCAGGCTCAAAGAGACCTTGGTGCCCCTTCTCTTCATGACTGCTCCATTGTTACAATCACTCACAAGTCTAATGTGTTGAGTGTTTCTGATGGTTTATTCCGTGAGACCATAAGAAACTTCTACAATGCCAATCAAGACAAGTACTCATCCATCAAACTTCAAGAACAAATTGTTGATTCTATGGTTTATAGAATGTTCCGTGAGCCAGAAATCTTTGACGTTATTGTCGCTCCAAACTTGTACGGTGATATCCTTTCAGATGGTGCTGCTGCTCTCGTTGGTTCCCTTGGTGTCGTTCCTTCAGCTAATGTTGGTGAGAACTACGTTATCGGTGAGCCATGTCACGGTTCTGCCCCAGATATTGAAGGCAAAGGTATTGCCAACCCAATCGCTACTATTAGATCCACTGCTTTGATGTTAGAGTTCATGGGTTATGCTAAACCAGCTGCTGACATTTATGCTGCCGTTGATGCCAACTTGAAGGAGGATGTTATCAAGACTCCAGATCTTGGAGGAAAGTCTTCAACTCAAGAAGTTATCGCTGATATCATCAAGCGTCTCTAAGCTCATATAGGTTAAGCAAAGTGATGAATTATTATGAAAGTTTACTTAGCGTAACAGATTTAATCAAACCCATTCCAGTCTTCGTACTCCGAGGCTTCACTATCTCTCTCTTGGTTTTGGAGGCTTGAATTGCTATTGTCCTCAACTTCGCTGTCATCGCTATTTTGATTTCTAAAATCCTTCTTCTCGTTAAGAGAGGGGTCTCTTTCAAAAAGCACAGCGAAGAAACCAATACCGCCATCCACTTTGGGCAGAGCACGAACGCAACCACCAGCTAGTTGTTCAGGATTTGGATATCCTTCAAACTCTTCAACAAGACCTCTTCTTGGCCACATAGGTATGACTCTTGAACGATTTGCTACTTTCCAGCCACATCTTTTAACCTGTAAGTCATTGATGAGATCAATGACAACACGTTCGTTCTCTTGAGCATGGATGGAGCATGTAGAATAAACGACTCTCGTAGCGTTCGGAAAACTGAGAGCATGTTTCACGATAGAGAATTGGAACGATGACAGCTTTTGTAGTCTTTCGTCACTATATGAATCTTCAGGATTTTCTTCTTCATGAACTCTGCCAAAAATACCACTTCCAGAACAAGATGGGTCAACGACAAGACCTGTGACTTGAGGAAAATCATCTGGGTTGGACTTTGTAAAGTCTCCAACATTAACCGTGACAATAGGATCTGCGCCAGCTTTCTTAACCATTGTTTTGAGAATACTCGAACGTCTGACATCTCTTTCGAAAGCATCAATTTTTCCTTTCAATCCAACATGAGCAGCAAGATGCGTCGTTTTGTTTCCAGGAGCAGCACAAGCATCGATGACAACGTCTCCTTCTTTAGGGTTCAAAATAAAAGCAGGGAAACAAGATGCCCTGTCCTGAATGATGATTTCCCCCTTTTCATATGACAATGACTGAGTGATTCTTTCCTTCGGAGATACACCGAAAAGATTTGGAATGTATTTGTCCTTGAATATTGATCCAGGTTTGATCTTTTCGATTACACTGACTTCAGTAAGGTCGAATTGTTCCAAGACAGCATCGGCATCAGAAAGCAGAGTATTTACTCTGAACCATCTCACTGGTGTATCATCTTCATCTATGATCTCTTCAAGCGACTTTACTTTATGTTTCAATTTTAGTTTTGTGTGTTCAGCTGTCAGCCTCGTCTTGTGTCTCAACACTGAATCTTTCAAAGGATTTTTACCCATTTGGATACGACCTGATTTGCTGAACAGGAGATCATGAACCAGAAGAAGCGCCATAGGCTCCTTTAGTGCCTTTTCTTCCAGCAGTAGCCTAGACTTCTTCATGATATCAAGAATGAATGTCTTGTATTTCAATGTGGATGACACGAGGGCATAGATATGTTTAGGGTCAGACTTGATCTTTCTACTTTTTGAAGAGTTGAAGATTCTTGTTTGAAGCGAGCCTTCCTTGCCATTGGAGGTAAGAAACCAGGACGCTTCTTTATAGAGGTTCATGCTGGATTGTTGTGGGCTTTACAGACACAGAGCTTGATATCGCTTGCGATGAGATGAGTTCCCAACATGAAAAGTTTTGGCCTCGGGGACGCACTAAAGTTGGTTACCATGGCAACCATAATGAGCATCATGGGCTGGGTGTCCGGAAGTTGTTTTTCTAGCCTTTTTTGCGTTTGGTGGGAACAAGCAACTCTCTTGTTTATGATTCTCATATTTGCCCTTTTGAATCCCATTGGAGGCACTTCACAGCAGGAAAGCATAGAAACAGAAAGAAAACTCCATTGATTTAAAGCGGTAGACGAGAATACTGACGGGGCGAGAAGTTTGAAATATTCACAAGCACCTTAACCCCCCAGACAGAACACCCTGAGATGACCGCAGTGATCAAACAAGAAGAACACACAGAACCCGCTGTTCAGGTGGTGAACGACACATCAGTAGCCAAAGATACCGAGACGAAGTCTGAGAAACGGAAGATTGACACACTGGATGATGTGGAACCAGAGAAATTGAATGGACACACAGAGATCTTATCAACTGATAGGGCTGTGATTGTGCCCATGGTCCCACCTAAGGTTCATTATATTCCTCTGAAGACCGGTTTGTGCTACGATGTCCGTATGAGATACCATGCAAAAATATTCACTTCCTATTATGAGTATATTGACCCCCATCCAGAGGATCCGAGACGTATTTATCGTATCTACAAGATCCTTGCGGAGAGCGGTTTGATCAACGATCCTACTCTTTCTGGTGTAAATGATATCGGTGACCTGATGTTAAAGATCCCTGTACGTGAGGCAATGGCTGAGGAAATCTTACAGGTTCATACGAAGGAACACTTGAATTTCATTGAGAGCACAACCTCAATGACCAAAGAGAAACTAATGGAACTCACAGAGAAGGGTGACTCTGTCTATTTTAACCATGACTCATACCTGGGAGCAAAGCTTAGCTGTGGTGGTGCGATTGAGGCTTGTAAGGCCGTTGTTGAAGGAAAAGTGAAAAATGCGTTGGCAGTAGTGCGCCCACCTGGTCATCATGCTGAACCAGATACTCCAGGTGGGTTCTGCCTCTTTTCAAACGTTGCAGTTGCTGCCAAGAATATCCTCAAAAACTATCCAGAATCAGTCAGAAGAATCGTTATCTTGGATTGGGACGTTCATCATGGTAATGGTACGCAAAAGGCATTTTGGGATGACCCACGCGTGCTATATATTTCTTTACACAGATATGAAGCTGGTAAGTACTATCCAGGAACAATAGCGGGTGCAGCTAATCAAGTGGGCGAGGGTGCAGGTACGGGCTCCAATGTCAACATTCCATGGCCAGTTTCAGGTATGGGGGATGCTGATTACATATACGCTTTCAACCAAGTTGTCATGCCTATATGTTATGAGTTCGATCCTGATCTTGTCATCATCTCTTCGGGATTTGATGCTGCTGATGGTGATATGATTGGACAGTGCCATGTCACACCGGGTGCTTACGGGCATATGACTCACATGTTGAAAAGCTTAGCAAAGGGGAACTTGGTTGTTGTACTTGAAGGTGGCTATAATCTTGACTCTATTGCTGTTTCAGCTTTAGCGGTGGCAAAGGTTCTCGTTGGTGAGCCTCCTGACTTACTTAAGACTACAGTTCCAAAACTCGAGGCAGTTGAGACGATCGACACAGTCATTGAGATCCAATCAAAATACTTCAAGTGCTTGAAACCTGGACATTCTGCTGTTGATCATTCAGTACCTACGTCGGAAGGTAATAAAAATTCTAACCTGCAAGAGGCAATACGTGCCCAGCAGGCGATGGATCTCTTTTCAATGTTTGGTTTCGTCAATCTGCCAGTATTCAACGACAATATACCCACTGATGCTGTTAACCAGATTCTTGCATCTCCTAATATCTATGACGCTGATACAGTTATTGTTGCAGTTCATGACCCGGCAGAAGTTTGGGCAAAGATTGATCCAGTCACAGGGCTCATAAATCCATCAGGATCCATCATTATTGACTCAACCTTGAGGTTGCTTCAATGGTCTAATGAACAAAACTATGGATTCATTGACATTAATATTCCAGATCCTGGGATGTCTGACGAAAGTTTGAACTCTTCTCATGACGTCCTTCTCTATCTATGGGACAACTACATTCAATATTTCAAAGCTTCGAAGATTGCTTTCTTTGGATTCGGTGATTCTTATGCTGGAATTGTACATCTTCTGGGTCATAGAGAAGTTCGCCAAATCGTGAAGGCATCAATCGGTTTTGTTGACCGCAAACCACTGAGGGCTATTGTTCCTCTCCTCGATGAGGCTGTGACGGAATGGTTCTTTAAGAACTCATTGATCTTCACAAGTAAGAACCACAGCTGTTGGGGTGTCGAAGGGAGTGAGTCTAAGAAGCCAAGAAGAAAGTTTGGCAGGGTACTGAAAAGTGATACTGATGGGTTGGACAACATTGTTGAGGAGAGATTTGAAGAGGCGACAGATTTTGTACTAGACTCAATTGAAGAGTACGAGAGTAGTTCTGTCTGATGCAGCCATTTTCTAGGGTAGATATATGAGCCGAAAATGTCCTTATATGTAGAACTCTATGGCCAGGACAAAAGAAAAATGCACATAGATGCCAATAAATTATACAATGTATACGAAGAAACAAACAAAGCTATAATAAGTTCATACAGCACTTGGGAACCTGTTGATGAAGTTTCTCTCTAAGTCATCAATATCCGGAAGACTGACGTCACTTACTCTACTCATATCACTTGATCTGCTTAGGGACCTTGTCAGAGTACGATCATTATCAGAAGAGTCTGAGATATTACCCACAGATGGAGATTTTGAGTTTGCTTTCAGATGTGATGGTTTCTTCGGCTTTGCTGGAGCCCTCTTTAATGTTGCTGGCGAACTCGATTGTTGTACATCGAGAGATTTGAGTCCAGGAGTCCTAGTCACTGTACTTGTTGTAGACTGTGCCGAAAGTGGTGGAGTCTGTGGAACTAGCTTGCGTTTTGTAACTGGGGGTCCCTTCCTGAACAACGCTGGTTTCTTGAAGCCGTCAAGGTCGTTGTTCGTGATTTTAACTGCTATTGAGGAATCGTTCAGCGCATCATTTCCATACCCCTTTGCAGTCTTTACAACAGGTGGATCACCTTGTCTGCTCAAAAGGCCTTGAATTCTTCTCTGAATGGAAGACGAGCGTGTGAGTTTCTTCGGTTTCGTTGGGTGCATATTTTCTTCTTCTATACTCTCAGATGATGATCTATACTTTGCTGATCCACCATTTTGAGAACCATAGACCCCTGAAGACTCATGGATTGAGGAAGCTCTTGAACTGCTTCTGCTGTGGGTCCGACTGAGTTTTCCTGTAAGTTGGCCCATAAGACTGGACCTCTTCTTGGATCCTGTACTGATACGACGAAGTGAGTTGATACTACCACCGGTAGTTTGTTGAACCCATGACTTTCCGGAGTCTTGATGCTGAAGACTTTTCAAGAAGTCCATATTACTGTCTATGTGGCCATTCTCGCCAGGAGAGAGCTCAACTGTAGTGGATTTAGTACTAATACCTGTTAGAATCTTTTGTAGTTCTTTCTGCTCTGGTTTCCCCAGGCTATTAGAACGCGATTCTGACTGTAAAGAACTTGCATAGATATTCTTCGGGTGCTGAGATGTTGATCTTGTTCTAGATCTCGCTGAAACTGTTGCTTCTGGATCATCAGTCTGAACAACACTGTCAACATAAATCGATTTTGGAGGAGCTATAGGTTTTGAAGAGGACAATGACAAGCTTCCAAGCGATTTGTTTAACGAGGAGAAATCATGGATAGTCTTTGGTCTGGAGGACCTTGGAGGTGAACTTTGTGATCTGGAGTTGTAAAATTCATTCTTATTACTCTGAAACGGATCGACTTTACCAACTGGAGTTCCATTGGACGGCTTTGGAGCCAGTGGATGTTTCGAAGATCCATAAGACGAAGAATGACCGAGAGGTTGATGCCGTCTGAGTTGACTTTTAGACGCTTGTAAAGGTGGAAGAGGGGATGCAGTACCTCGACTACTATCAGCAGATTTTGCTCGTAAAAGATCTGATGAAGATGCAGTAGCGGCAGGAGTTGATCTGATCTTTGTATAGTCGTGAATTGGAACTGGCAACCCACGCATACGGCAGACTTCCTCAAGAGTCTGATATGCGTTAGGACGACGACGTGGGTCTTCTCTTAGAAGAACTGAAATGAGATTCTTCAGCCTATCCGAGTATTGAGGATTTGATGGGAATTCAAACTTAGCGTGAAGAATGGCCAGTTCACCTTGTGCTTCAAATGGGGTCGTATAATAACAAAGCTTGTACAAGAAGATTCCAAGCGCCCATATATCTGATTTCTCGTCGATTGGAAGTCCACGGTAGAGATCAACCATCTCTGGTGAGCGATACTGAGGAGTAGTGTTCTTGAGGACATCGTTTTGAAGAACTGCAAACTCATCCGAGTTTCTTGGAGGACGCAGCACGGGGGAGGCCGACCCAAAGTCACATAATTTATAGTCTCCATTGTCAGAGATCAACACGTTCTCAATCTTGATATCTCTGTGGACCAATGGTGGATTCAGTGCATGCATGTTGGCGACACCTTCGGTTACCTCACCCATTATTCTCAGGACTTCAGGTTCTGTCAGTCGATTGTGTAGCCTTGTGTTCATGAAGTCGATCAGTCCTTTGTTAGCACAATATTCCATTAGCACAAATACTTCATAACCTTGACCATTTTCCATTCTCGCGGCATGGGAGTCAATATAAGATACAATGTGTCTATACCCAGCAAGACGTTTCATTGAGTCCACCTCTGCTCGCAAATTGTTCAGACTAGGCTTATCTGGGACAGCAACTCTCTTAAGACATGCGATTGAGCTGTTGTTCTCGGTTGGGGTGATTTCAACCATGTATACGTGTGCAAAGCCACCTTCTGAGATGTACTTCTTGATGACCGCCTTGTGGGAGCCAACCGTTAGCACCGTATTCGGGGAATATGCGTTACGAGGAGGGGGCCTTTGCATCTTCTGGGCGAAGTGTACAAGGGCTGTACGTCTCTGTTTGTCTGTTCTGGTGAAGTGCCGTTTATGTTCTCTATTCCCCCCGTTAGGGTTCCAGGAACTTTTCGATAGATGAAAAATCGCGAAACGTAAATAGGAGGATAATACGAGACCAGGGAAGGTCAGTGAGTTCTGTCTGTGTACAAAGGATGTTAGCTAGTGATTTGTTTGCCGAACCATCGAAATTCTATATTGTAATTTAATGTTTTAAATTTATCATCTATATAGTATATCAATAACAGCAGTCGAGAAGGATCAAAACATTCCAGAGAGGCGCTTTTAGTATGGTTTGAATCTATGATCTTTCTTCTCTTTCTTCTCCTTGCGGTCCTTCTTCTCCTTGCGATCCTTCTTCTCCTTGCGATCCTTCTTCTCCTTGCGGTCTTTCTTCTCCTTGTGGCCATTCTTGTCCTTTTTGCTCTTCTTTTCTTTATTCTCTTTCATGTCGTTCTTGCATTCTTCACCCTTTCTCTTCTTCTTCTTCTGAGACTTTTCCTTCCCTTTCACCTCGGCATCAGAGATTTCCTCAGATAGAGAGGATGCATCCACATCCATGGCATCCACCAGCTGTGTCTGTAGAACTGGAACTGTTTCGATGAACGTCTCTGGGGCATTCAACTCTACATCAGTCTTCCAAACCTTTAGACAACCATCTTCACCACCAGTGTATATCAAATTACTGTTGGGAGGACAGTACACAGCTCTCATGACTTCCTCACCATGTGCACTATTGAGCATCACAGTGCTTTGGAGATCAACTTCCTCGTTATGGAAAGGGCAAAGAGCAGCAAAAGAACGAGAATTTGAACCTTTTGCAATGAATCCCGGATATACATCCACAACGTATTCACAATCCCACGCCTCTCTGACATCCCCGAAGTCAAGCGGTTGAGGCTCATTGAGAGAGTCTGTTCTATCGTTCAACTCATGAATCGCAAATGTCTCCATGTGTGAAAGAGTATAGATTCTAGAGGGACTTAGCCAACCAGCAGAGTGAATAGAGGCAAAGTTGATCACTTGGTGCAGTGCATCCTCTTCATCTGGAATACCGAGATCATAGATATTGACATAACCATCCGTGGAACCGCTCAATAGGAAAGAATCATCAGTCGGATGGAATCTCAGTTCTGTGATATCGTCATGGTGGGAATCGACAAATGACCTCACAATCCCCTTAGACCTCAAGTCCCATAGATGAAGCTCAGCATCTTGTTGCTTTAATTCAGTACCACCTGCGAGTAAATTATCTTTAGCATCGAGGGAGAGGAAAGGAATATTTCTCTCGTTGTGGAATGTCATCACGGCGTTATTGACAGATTCTCTCAAATCAAAGATCTTGATCGAGTCCTGCGCAGCTGTACCAACCAAATTGATACCATCAATAGACCTTGTAGCCTTGATTGAAGAATCATGAGCGTTGATTGTACGTATGGGGGCGAAATCCCTTCCAGGTTGTTTCCCAAGAGGGTACAGCTTCAAAGAACCATCACTGAAGGAGCAGACTAGGCCGTGGTTCTTCAAAGGTACCAAGCTAAGAGCCCAGTTATCACCATTACTGTGTGATGCCAACAAGGATGCGACTGACATTATTTCTTTCTTGTATTTGAGCTGTTCAAAATGTGCTCTATTTCGGTTTATTGCCTAAAATTTTTTGCGTCAGTCGATGAGATCAACGTCCAAACTTCAACGTCCAAACTTGAAAGTTGGAAATCTAATGGTAACACAACCGAGCATCGGAAAGAAGGTAATGCCGGTTCTATAATCATCTATCATCACTTGGTATCAGTTTTGCTGATACATACAAAATTTCAAGCCCTGTTCAAGGGACACATCCAGTGCCACTTCAGACATTTGATTCGTCTCAGAGCTGTCCAAGTGGATTGTGATAGTGTTTGTGAATCTTGATTCATTCATGATATTATAACGATTGCTTCCAACAGAGGAACCTGACGCTTGCTATGACTGGCTGAATGTTAGTTGTATGGCGCACTGGGTGCAGATCGTGCATCACCTTTTTAGTTCATCGGATACAGAACTGATCTTCAGAGAACTTAATTGGTTAACTGATAGGATACTTCCCAATAAATCCAAGGAGACCGTTGAACTAGTCCTCATTTGAGGTTTCACCTGCTCCACCTGAGTACAGCAATAGTACAACGTCATCTGTCACTCAGGAGGTAGACTCTTCCGCTATTGTCACTGTGACATCCTGCAGTGATGATGTCTGCCCCAATACTGCTGTCACAACTAGTGTCACAATCATCACCAAGACCTCTTATGGTGTCGTCACCGACATACACCATTTACTTCCAATTCAGACTGCGAAGGCCAGTACAACCGTTATTACTGTGGCCTTGTGCTTTAGCGAGGGAAACAACCACTGAGACCAAGAAGGTTTCTTCCGCTGTTGCTTCACCAGTGACGTCTATCGATAGGGAAGTAGAGATCTCATCTTATCCAGTGATCACCGCTTTTGAAGGTGCTGCTGCAAAGGTCGTTGGCTCCGCTGTCTTTGGTCTGCTGTTAGGATTGCTCTTCATCTGAGTAAGTCCTAATTGGTAATTTAGTGACACTAGATACCATTTTGTTCAATACATGTATGTTTTATAGTGGAGAATGGCTATATATCCATTGAAACGGTGCTGCATAAAAATAGATTTGCTCAGATTTGAGATTTCCAACCTTGACGGGAGTTCAAGGAGCATCAACATCAACGTCACTCAAATTAACTTCTTGCATCACAGATAAACCTTGGTATTCAGTCGCCGCATTAACATGTAGGCCAGTGACCGGGTACTCTTTCTGTATATCAGAGATATGAGAATTTCTGATGGATTCAATGTCGTTAATAACTTCACGCGTTAGACGGCGCATTGCCTTCAACAAGATAGGCTCATCCAACTTCTCCACAGCGACAAAGAAGGACTCCAGGTCAGAGACGAAATCATTGATATTGCAATATTCCTTGTTATCGACTTTGATTTTCATCTGAGAGAGATTGCAGCATTCAGTTTCGATGTCAAGCAAGAATCTAGATGAGTTGATCTTTAGAATTTTTTCCATAACCGATGACAGTACTGTACTGTATGGGAAGTATACCATGTTTAGAATATCAATCTCAGCCGCTTGAGATTCAAATTCAAGGGTTGCCTTCTCAGTCAAGAGTCCGCTGATATCACTCAACGATGAGATGTCCTTTAGAAGAGTTTTAGCGAAATCAAGCTTTTGTGGGATCTCTTCTGGGTTTCCACCGTTATAAACTGTTGCATCAGTTCTTCTTATCAAAGGAGCTCCCCTTTTCATTTCACGTTTCATAGACCAATGTTTCGTGAGATTTTGAGCAAGATTCGGACTATCTGGAATCTTCAACTTGGATAAGAATGCCTCGAGAATAGTTATGAAATAGTTTGGAGGGATCGGTGTGCCTCTAGAGGTCTTCCACTTTTTCGTATTCGTTTTCTTGACGAGATGGAAGGCCTTTTTATGTTGATGATCATTAGATGCAATGGTACCAAAGAACAATCGCGCCCTTTCAATACGAGAAAAAACGTCATTCGAAGCATTATGCTCTGCACTAGAGTGTTTATGGCACCATGCAGTCATTGAAGACTTATCCAGTACTGCTCCCTGGACACCTTTACTCATGGTCATTGATAAGCCAGCTCGTCTTCCACAAGTTGGATGGAACGCAAGAAAGCAGTTCTTATTTGCACATTGTATCGGGGCACCCATCTTCTGCTTACAGATGTAGCATATCAATTTCCATCTCCCCTTAGGTATTGATTCTGTACCTTCGATTGGTTCCATGTGTCCAGCACTAGCAAAATATAACTCTGGGATCCATAATCCACATAGGACATGAGACCAGAGACCATTCTCGGTCTGCTTAAAGGCGCCTGTAGTGGACGGACAAAATTGGCATCTGATCTTACGTTTCTTTGATACCATACAACGTCTGCATAACCATTGTCCTTCTGGAATGAAGATGACTCCATAACAATCCTGATGTACCGCAATATCGCAACCATCACAAAAGATGATGGCATTAGAGTTATCACAATCGTTGCTATCACACACAGCACACGCCTGCTCATCATGAGCTGATATACCGATTCCGTCATCGGAACCATATAATTCTGTGAATGCCCTTGCAGCTGATGCCTTCATACTCAGCTCATCATTACTGGAATAGGTCTTTCGGATCTTTGGTGGAATTTTGCGTTCCAGGTGATACCATTCGTTTTCCAAGATTGTAATACTGCATTCCAATAATTCTCTACTCATAGGTTTCTCTCGCTCAGCATTGATATACGCCAAGTAGTAGTTATCCTGTTCATCCATATCATACAGTGATCTGAAGTTCATCTGATTCTGCGATATGTCTTTGAAGAAGTCATTATTCTGTTCATTGTCGAAGAATTGATCATTTTCCCGTACATATGTTCCTGTCAATTGCGAAAGCGAGTTCACTTTGTACCCTAGTTTGACCAAGTTCTTTGGGATCTTGCTGTTGTCTCTGGGGAGGACTTCTTTCGGAATCTGCTTGAAGCTTGGCACATTGAGCCCTTGTGGACGTCTGGTAACTGTCTCATCCTCTATGGGACCATCATAGATGTACACAGGAAGATGTTCGTCTTCATCAAGATCCGGGTAGTAGTCCTTATAGTGATGCTCTTCCCTTGGTTTTGAAGGATCGTGGTGAATCCTCAGCGTCAGACCATTCTGATCTTTACGTTTCTCAAGAAGTGCCTTGCGGGCTGTGTCACGCGCACTCTTTCTGCCCATTTGTGATTCCTGTTCTTGCTTTAATGGCGTCTGTTGTTTTTGTCTGCTGTCGTCTGTTTTGTTTGTTCTCGCGTACCGATCGATTCGATCAGCTACGAGAAGAGACTGAGAAATTAGGGTAATAAAAACAAAGCACATTACAGACATTAAAAAGAGTTTCTTTATACAGCGACTGGAAAGGACTACGTGTATGGGATTCGACCGTTGAAGTCCCAGTTTTCACCGTCCTTAAGCAGATCGTTCACGTCAAAGTCGAGGCCTTCGTCTTTCATTTCAAGCGGTGTAGCATTGGAGCTGCTGTTCTCGAGAAATGGTCGATCATTGTTATGGTTCTCTGTGCTCTGACTGCGCTCATCGCCCTGAGTCGAAGGCGTTGCCGTCACATCTGGATACTTCTCGAGCTGTGCTATTCTGGCTATGAGTTGCTCCTGCCTCGTCTTCTGTGTAGAGAGCACTTTATGGAGATGTTCAACGTATTGTACGGTCTTGTTGATGATGACAGACTTACTCGCTTTCACTTCTTTACCATCTGCATCGAGATGGAGCAAAGAAGGAGGCACTATGAGCCCCAACTCTTTAATCTTCTCTTTGATCAAATCTCTTCTTCTTCTCTCTACCTGGTTATGGAACTCTCTCCTTCTTTTCAGCTTGTCATCCTTAGAGAGCTGTTGTTTCTGTAAGGAACCTGTGGCAGGTGACGCAGCGCCAAGGCTTCTAGGAGAGCGGAGGGCATCAAATGAGGAATAAGGACTCATGCCATCGTTGAACGAAGTACCAGGGCTGTTTATGGATGCACTTAGATGTTGCAATGATGACGGCTGTAAGTAAGAGTTCTTCCTCTGCGTATGGAATGGAATGTTCTTATTGGCCGGAGGTGAAAAGTATTGTGCTGAGAGGGCATCTGAAGTGCTCTGTTGTCCCGGACTGGCGATGCTTTCCAGAGTGTCATAGATAGAGCCCTGACGCTGTGCTTGGAACGATGTAGATAAGTGCGATGCTGTGGTGTATGGGGATTGTACCGGGGAAATATAGCTGTTATGGACCGAGTCGGGAACGCTGCCTTGGACTAATTGTGTTGGGTCCATGTGGGTTGGCTGTTGGTTGTTGTCAAGTGGGTCATCGTGGCCTGTGAATGCCGTAGGGTTGAACTCCATAAGCTCATGTTCTGGAATGGTAGAGGAGACGTCGAAGTGGAAGTCGTCGATACCAAACTTCTCCCCCTCGAACTTGATAAATTCGTCAGTCATCTGGAGTGGGTAGTGTGTGTCGAATGCTGCTGCTGTGATCCTTCACTGGTCGGTTTCTCAATGGTGCACACGGGATACACCCTTATAACTAAAGACTTATTTTTCTTCCTTTTGACGTCCTCTTCTTCTTGTTCGGTATTGGGCTTCGACCTTTGTTGTTCAGAATTATTTCGCACCCGCCAGCACGAAATTGCGCAATTTGCGGAGGAGTTGCAGAGCCAGCTGTGCGGCGTCGCGCAAGTGGTCGCGAAACGGGCAGCTTGGGAGCAGCACTGACATGGAACTTTTCGCAATTCCGAGAATTCAAATTCAGAACAAGAACAAATACAAAAACAAAAACAAGCGGGAAGCCCACCGCAGCCAGGGACACAACGGCACAGCGTCAATCAGTGAGAAATAAAGGAAGCTGACATACACACGATGGTGGACACTGGCGAGTCGTCTCTCCGAGAACAATGGAACCGATGGAGCTCTTCTCACAACACCGCGGGAACAGGAGCGCTGAACGAGAGCGCAAAGACCCTGTTCAGCGGTTGGGCCGAGACTTTGAACAACACAGCAAATGATGTATACAACAGACTGCCCATGACACAGCAGGATGCGGATTCGGTGGCACAGCAGGAGCCTGAGTGGTTCACGCTATCGAGGTTCGAAAGACTGATGGGATTCATCGCGTGTCTTGCAGGCTCCGCCATCTGCTTCACCATATGTTTCCTCCTATTCCCTGTCCTGGCCATTCAGCCACGTAAGTTCGGGCTGCTTTGGTCATTTGGATCTCTACTGTTTGTGATATCCTTTGGTCTACTACAGGGACCGGTTGCCTATTTCCATCATCTGACTTCCGCTCAAAGACTACCTTTCACTGTGTTCTTCTTCGGATCAGTGATTTTGACCATCTATTTCAGTGCGGTGTTAAAGTCCACGATCCTTACGCTGGTGAGCAGTATTGTTGAAGTATTTGCAATCATATACTACACCGTGAGCTACTTCCCATTTGGCGCACAGGGTTTACGCATGGCCACTTCTGTGGGCGCCAGACAGATCACTTCCTTAGCAGGGTTTTAGCCATCACGGGCACCCGAATGAATCTAGTGAGCACGAACACTGTGCATTTGCCATCACCACGCTATGTAGCACATTCTTAGTCGTTTCAACCGCCATCTCAAGCCGTGTCCTCCCGTTGTAGATAGTGTTCACTCATCCTGTTAATCTCTGGAGGGTTCTAAACCTGGTTCGCGCCAATTCTCTAAACCGGGCGCCCCCCTTCTCAACAACAATTTCGCCACCGAAACCAACTTTCTTCAAATAAAACCACCTCCACAAAGAAGACGTCCAACCACTTCTAACCGCCTATCGAACCACTCAATTGCGATTCATAGAAGGTCAAGTACACGATGGTCGACGAAAAAAAGCCGCTTTTAGACGCCTCTGGCGCCGATCAATCCAAGGAGGATGCTACCGCCACTGCTATCTTGAGAAGAAAGAAGAAGGAGAACGGTGAGTTAATTGATTCTTATATTTCGTCTAATACAGAAGTACTAACAGACCCCCATAGCCCTCCTTGTTGATGACGCTGTTAACGATGACAACTCTGTAATCGCAATGACTTCCAACACGATGGAGAGACTTCAACTCTTCCGTGGTGACACCGTGCTTGTCAAGGGCAAGAAGAGAAAAGACACCATTCTTATCGTCATGGTTGATGATGATATTGACGATGGTGCTGTGAGAATTAACAGGGTGGTGCGTAACAATCTGCGTGTCAGATTGGGTGATATCATCACTGTGCACCCATGCCCTGATATCAAATACGCCACCAGAATCTCCGTCTTGCCGATCGCCGATACTGTCGAGGGTTTGACCGGGTCCATCTTTGATGTTTACTTGAAGCCATACTTTGTCGAAGCCTACAGACCAGTTAGAAAAGGTGACCACTTTGTCGTTAGAGGTGGAATGAGACAAGTTGAGTTCAAGGTTGTCGAAGTTGAACCAGCTGAATATGCCATTGTTGCCCAAGATACTATCATCCACTGCGAAGGCGAACCAATCAACAGAGAGGATGAAGAAAACAACATCAATGAGGTTGGTTACGATGACATTGGTGGTTGTCGTAAACAGATGGCACAGATTAGAGAACTCGTCGAGTTGCCGTTGAGACATCCACAATTGTTCAAGTCTATCGGTATCAAGCCACCAAAGGGTATCTTGATGTATGGTCCACCAGGAACCGGTAAGACATTGATGGCTAGGGCTGTTGCTAATGAGACTGGTGCCTTTTTCTTCTTGATCAATGGTCCGGAAGTCATGTCCAAGATGGCTGGTGAATCTGAATCGAACTTGAGAAAGGCATTTGAAGAGGCCGAGAAGAACGCACCAGCCATTATCTTCATCGATGAGATCGATTCCATCGCTCCAAAGAGAGACAAGACCAACGGTGAGGTTGAGAGAAGAGTCGTTTCCCAGTTATTGACTTTGATGGATGGTATGAAGGCTAGATCTAACGTTGTCGTCATTGCTGCTACAAACAGACCGAACTCAATTGATCCAGCTTTGAGAAGATTCGGTAGATTTGACCGTGAAGTTGACATTGGTATCCCAGATGCCACTGGTCGTCTCGAAGTTTTGAGAATCCACACCAAAAACATGAAGTTGGCCGAAGACGTTGACTTAGAGGCCATTGCCACCGAGACCCATGGTTATGTTGGTGCTGATATTGCCTCTTTGTGTTCGGAGGCTGCTATGCAACAAATCCGTGAAAAGATGGATCTAATTGATCTAGATGAAGATGAGATCGATGCTGAGATCTTGGACTCCTTGGGCGTCACCATGGAGAACTTTAGATTCGCCTTGGGTAACTCTAATCCATCTGCCTTGCGTGAGACGGTTGTTGAAAGTGTCAACGTCACTTGGGACGATATCGGTGGTTTGGACAACATCAAGAACGAGTTGAAGGAGACTGTCGAATATCCAGTCTTGCACCCAGATCAGTACCAAAAGTTCGGTTTGGCCCCATCCAAGGGTGTGTTGTTCTTTGGTCCTCCAGGTACTGGTAAGACCTTGCTTGCGAAAGCTGTTGCAACTGAGGTTTCTGCTAACTTCATTTCCGTCAAGGGTCCAGAGTTGTTGAGTATGTACTTTGGTGAGTCTGAGTCTAACATCCGTGATATCTTCGACAAGGCTCGTGCTGCTGCGCCAACTGTTGTGTTTTTGGATGAGTTAGATTCTATCGCCAAGGCTAGAGGTAATTCTCTCGGTGATGCCGGTGGTGCATCAGATCGTGTTGTGAACCAATTGTTGACCGAGATGGATGGTATGAACGCCAAGAAGAACGTTTTCGTCATTGGTGCCACCAACAGACCAGACCAAATTGACCCGGCTATCTTGCGTCCAGGTCGTTTGGATCAATTAATCTATGTCCCATTGCCGGATGAGCCAGCTCGTCTTTCTATCTTGAAGGCGCAATTGAGAAAGACCCCACTGGAACCAGGTCTCGACTTGAGTCAAATTGCAAAGACCACTAATGGCTTCTCTGGTGCTGACTTGTTATACATTGTGCAGAGGGCCGCCAAGTTTGCCATTAAGGATTCTATTGAGGCTCATAAGCGTCAGCTTGCTGAGAAGGAGGCCAGAACTCAAGTCAAGGAAGAAGGTGGTGATGTTAAAATGGAGGAGGCCGAAGAGGAGGAAGATACTGTTCCATACATTACAAGAGCTCACTTCGAGGAGGCTATGAAGACCGCTAAGCGTTCTGTCAGTGATGCCGAGCTGCGTCGTTATGAGGCATATGCTCAACAGATACAAGCCTCTAGAGGCCAATACACGAACTTCAAGTTTGGCTCCACTTCGGGTGATCAAACAATTCCTGAGTCTAGCACTGGAGCTTCTGGTAACTTTGGTGCAGCTGAGGAAGAGGATGACCTCTATAGCTAATTGCTGCCCCTTGTATAACGTCTTATCTAAGACCTGATTTTGTCAAACGAAAATGTAGTTGTATCTACGAGATATGGTCGAGAAATGTTCATAAGCTTCATTAGACTTGATAGTCTTGTTTAAATAAAATGTAATTAAAGCACGTCTGGAAGATGGGCGTACAACAACTTGTTCTATACCCTGATGGAACCAGCATTGGCAAGGCTGCTGAAAGCAGAGGCTGGTCTCTTGACATCTCTTTCTATATTCATATCCTTGCTCTTGAGTGCTTGTGGTCGCTCTTCTGTTATTATGGTAGTATTTCTCATGAATTGGTTCAGAGAGGCATTTGAAGTGGATGCGATACTTGAGAGTGTTGATCTGGAGCTGCTTGCAGACATTAGACTTGGGACAGAGTTGATAGATGAGGATGGTGTGACTACACACTGGTTCTGAGTTGGTGATAGGAGTGATGACAGACGTGTGGTGGAGGTTGTGCATGAAGATGTGAAGTACATCTTTTGACGTTGCATAAGTTGTTCTTGTGCTTGCTTCCTCAATTGGTGTTTGATTGGAGAGAGGAAGAAACTCAGAGAGCATATCAGGTCCTCATTTGTGATAGTAAGGTCCCAATTCAAATATTCCAGCAGTTCACGCTCAATCGTGTTGACTTCAGGGATACTGAGAAGACCGTCTGTATAAGTCGCCCAATGCTTATTGATTGGTGATGAATCATTAAGGGACTTTGCTGCAAGAATAAGACAACCAAGGAAGATTCTGTGACGCGTAGTCTCGATACCATAGACGTTTGAAGGGAGAATGGTCTTGAGACGTGCAAGATAGACCAATGTGGACATAAGCGTTGGAGTTTGGACGTTAGAGTGCTTAATGAGACGACGGATGAACTCATATAAGCTCACTATAGGACCCTCAGCTGTTGGAGAAGGCGGTGGTGATGGATAGGCCGATGCTTTGACCTTTATCAAGGACTTTGTGACATCGACAAGGTACTGGACCATTTCAGAGGAGACCCTTTTTCTTTGGAAGTGGAGGAGTGCTTCTTTGTCCGACATTATGGATAGCTGTTATATGTATAGGGAAAAGTTGTCAACAATGATGGACCTGAAGAAAGGACCTGAAGAAAAGAATAATCTGAAGATGGAATATTTACGTTTTTATAAATACAATATTCCTGGTGTACCTTCGAAACTGTGCCTTTTGTTTTGCTGAAACTGCAGTGAGGCGCGTATGATGAAGGGGACAGGTCAACAAAGGGGGGGTGGTTCAGAACTGTCTGAAGTTGAAATGTAAAGCTAGATGGCAGTTGGAGCAAGAGTAGATCAGTCACAAAAGATGGGATAATATCAGACTGATCAGGGTCCTCTGTTAGATCAACTTGTAGTTCTCTTATTTATATGGATCATCTTTTTTAATTGATTGTACCAGCCTCTTTCCTAAAAGGGTAAAAGCCCGACGCGTTGGATCAGAAAAATATTGTTTCGCCTTATGGCGTTTTGGCGTTTTGGCGTTTTGAGGCTGCTGTGAAGGCGGAAGGCCCGAGGTTATGGAGCCCTCGGCAGGTGTGAGTGTAATTCGTTTGTGTTCACTGGAATGGTTGGTCTAAACAGTATCTCTATCTTCCAATATAGCTCAATTTTCATACATGAAGATCAGTTCTTCATCTTTTTTCTTTGGTGTTCACTCTTTATCATTGCATGTGATATGACTTACATACACCGTAGAAAATACATAGATCACCCGCGTCAGTGCACAGCATGTACTAAGTGGCTACAACAAGCGTTGGCGTTGCATCCAATAGACTATACAGGATGGTGATTCGCGTTTGCAAGATCTAGATCGCGCTTCTTTTCACAGGTGACGACTTGCATGGTTGTCCCTCACACCCAGAACTGCCTTCTTTTGGAGCACTCCGCATTTTCGAAGAGACTGCGTAGCAGAATGAGCTTTATCAGAAAAAATTAAGAGAGACTCGTTGGAAATTAGAATCATAAGGGAACACCATCACTGGTTCAATCAGAAAAACCAGCACGAAGTTAGCGGTACGGACCACATGTAGTTTCCTCATCCAGTAACTTTCCCGATATGGATATCTCCCCGTGCCCCACCTCTTATCGTTTTTGTGACAAAAGTCTTGCCAGACACAATCTGTTGATGGCCATAAAAAACTGGGGCACAGAGTCCGTTCTGAGTTGGAATTCTTTTCTTGTGACTCATTTATTCTATTACGCAACAGCTGAAGCTTCCCTGATACAGATTTTCTTTTATCACTTATTACACTCAGGCTTCAGCCACACTGAATAAGATCCAAAGCTGAAGAGCAATCACAACACCTTTTGACATCCACAAAACGCTATGTTCCACTATTTGGGAGTTATCTTCACCATATGGTTTGCCAACTGGGTTCTCATGCCACTGATGTGGCCATCATGGCCATTGGGGAGGATTAATACCTATGTCCTTCAAGAACACGCTGCCCAAGTCGATGGTACAAACACTACATTGACCTTAGCCGTTGACAACTTTCATTTGCAATCAGCATTCAAGCTATACCCTATTTATCCGTACAAGGACATCTCCAGAAAATTCTTTGAAAAGTGGATCGAGGAACAAGTAGAGATTAGTTTCGAGAAGATTTTACACAACATTGGAGATGTGAATTGGAGCCCAGATTTGATTGGGAAGAACGTCTCTGCTGGTGCGGTAATTGCAAGTCCTTCCAGATCACACCCTGATTACTTTTACCAATGGATTAGAGATGGAGCTATCACTTTGAACTCAGTGACCAACTTCTTGAGTGATATTGATGCTTTTCAGAATAAGTCGCTCCAGTTGACGATTGAAAACTACTTGAACAACAGCTATCATTTACAAAGAATTGATAACCCAAGTGGTCATTATGATTTCAAGTTGAGAAATTTGGGTGAGCCAAAGTTCGAAGTTGACTCTACTCCATTTTTGCAACACTGGGGCCGTCCACAGAATGATGGCCCTCCGTTACGTGTTATTGCCGTGGAGAACTTCATGAAGAACATGAGAATATTCGATGCCCCGTTGATCCAGACTGATACATTTGGTTCATTGGAGGAAGTGTACAGGAAAATTATAAAACTTGATTTAGAGTATATCTGTCGGTATTGGAATGAGAAGAATTTTGATCTTTGGGAAGAAATTGACTCTTTCCATTTCTTCACATCTTTGACACAATTGAAAGCATTAAAGATTGGCCTCAAGCTCTTCTCTTCCTTTGGTGATACTGATACAGATTTTGGAAAGATGCTAGAGAAAGAGTATCATGGTTTGTACAACTTCATCTATAGGGATGCAGGATTCGTGAACTACAATTTGAACCATATTGTGGAGACACCTTCAATCCTTGATAGGCGCAGTGGACTGGATGCTGCTACTTTGATAGGATCCTTACTCACGCATGATGATGACGATGATGTCATACCATTTGACATCACCGATGGGTTAGTTTTGAACTCCTTGAGTGAGATGATCAAGTCTATGAAGTATCTTTATCCGATAAACCACGAAAGACTGAACTTGAATCTTGGTGTCGCACTAGGGAGATACCCTGAGGATGTATATGATGGTACTGGTATCACAGAGGGCAATCCATGGTTCCTTACAACTTTGGCAGCTAGTGAGTTAATGTTCAAGATGATCAATCGACTTTATGACACCAAGGAAGACTTGATCATTGACCATTCTAACCAGCGTTTCTATTTCGGCCATATCATTGAGATGGCCGAGCCCTTTGAATTGATTTCATCTACCCTGAGTGATTATAATGAATTGGAATTGCGTATTCCATATAACTCATTGGCTTTCAACCAGACAATGACGAATATCTTCAAGTACGGTGATTCCTTCATGGATGTTGTCAGAGAGCATGTTGCCAATGATGGCTCCATGAGTGAGCAGTTCAACAAGTACAATGGCTACATGCAAGGTGCTGAGAACTTGACATGGAGTTATGGGTCATTTTGGAGCACATATAGATGGCGTAAGAGGGCACTTCAAGTGATGGACAAGTGATGGATTTCTTAGATGAATAGATATACAGGATCTTCATTATGTTGTATATGTACAAGTCGCATTAACAGTAGGTCTAGGCAATTTTCTTGAATTCCTGAAGCCAATCCTTCAATCCACCGCATTCATCATTTAGGATTTGCAGGGTTCTTGTCTGTACAATGTTTTCAATGTCTCTTTCGTTTCTTACCCATGATCTCAGCGAATCGATCTGAGCGTACTGTTTTTCTCTTTGAGAATCAATATCCCTCTGTGCATACGGATCCAGTCTCAGATCACTGTTCTGTATCACTTTAGTCTCTTCTTTTGCAAAATGGACCTCTTTCTCCAATTTGGAAGCCTCTTGTTCACAGAATTCAATGGCACGGAGTCTTCCCTTCCAAGCTGGGAACACCACTCGGTCCACAAAAAAAGAGCATTGATTAGATTTATCGCCGCTCTTTAATGGCTGTTTCTGGGAATGGGAGATCAAAGAATCCAATCTCTGCTTAAGTACATCATCGATTGAATGTCGTGATAGTTTCAAGAAGGACCGCAGACCGCGAGGGCTCAAGCATGCGCGTCTGTCCAATTTAGGTGTCTCTGGTGGCAACGGGAAAGCATCAACGTTGTTCTCGTTCCAAAGGCTCATCTTTTGCTTGCTGGTTTCTCTCTGCTTTCGGGTGGCGTTTTAGAGCGGCACTGTGAAAGTTCCAGAAAAAACACACACATTGCGGGAAAGGGTAACAGGGCCAAATCAGATCAAACAGCAAACCGAAGAGGAACAACTTCACCTCGAAAGAGAGAAAAGAAAGATGGAAACCCTCAAAGGCGTCTTCAGAGATGACCAGCAAGTGTGTGCGTATGTAAGAGCAATTGCGGTGTACCTCACAAGACTCAACGAGTACGCCTCTCATAAGCGCTCCAGTGTGATGATCGAATACAACGTTGGCGGTGTAATCAGTGTGGTGGATGCGTTGATGGCAATTAGTGAGGGTTGTGATCATGATAAAGAGAAGCTATTGGAACTTCTCTGCCAGTCGTGGTTCATAAGAGAGGATGGAAGACCTATGGGCGGCAAGCAGTTGCACAGCAATGAGTTCTACAACAGTGATTACGATGCAAACGCCACTTTAGGTATCGCTATTGCCCAGTTACTTGTATCCCTACAGGGAGATGTAGACTCTTCCACTGCTTTGATGCTCAAGACATCTTCTTCATTATTGAGACGCTATTGTGGATATCTACAAACTGGTGCAGAGCATGAAGCTGTGTTCGAAGATGAAACCGGTGATGAACACCTCTCGCTGGCGCGCTTTTTCAGGAGCTTGTACAAACTTCAGGGTGCTCAGCATAGCTCAAACGTCGTGAACAGCCAGGAACTCCGCCGTGAAGGTAACCAGGTTTTCAAACACGGTAAATTCGGTGCCGCCATTGCCAAATATACTGAAGCGATCTTGCTTGATCCAACTAACCATATCTTATATTCCAACCGAGCTGCTTGTTACACTTATTTGAACGCTATTGATAATGCTATTGGTGATCTTGAGAAGTCTATCGAACTGAACGAGAATTTCCAACCATCATGGGCGAGACTGGGCTACTGCTATCTTGCAAAGGGTAACGCTGTTGCAAGTGTCAAGTCATATGTCAAGGCCCTAGATCTTGCGAATCAACAGGAGTTACTACCCCAATTTATTCAAAAACTCGTGGAATCCCTGAACTACGCTGAACAAAGAGCCAGATCTCAAGGTGTACCAGCTTCAGAATTGGAAAGTTTGACCCAACGTGTACGCCATATCAGAACTAGGTATCCGCCTTCAAACTCTTCACCACGTATGCATAGGACTCCAACACCAACACTGCCAACAGAGGCGGGGACAAATGAGTCGAATGGTACACAGATTCCATTTGCATTCCCAGGGATGTTCTTCACTGGCGTTTCTGATGGGGATGCTGCTGATACACAGGCTAACTTCCCTATCTTCACAGGTGATAATGAGAGCAATGCTGTTCGTCAAGCCTTGAATTATATGGTGAATGCTTTTAACTTGAACACTAATGTCCAAGTACCAGCTCAAAGTGGAAACCAGCAGGGCGAGGATCAGCAACAGCCACAACCACAGCCACAGCCAGCGGAAGCCCCTGCTACTGCTGGATCTCATGATACACAACCAAACACTTCAGAGAGGGATGAAGAAATGGCAGAAGATCCAGAGGTTTCGGTGCCACCACAAGGTCCCGACCAACAGCGATCGCAACAACACCCAATCCCTCAGAATATCCAGGATATCTTCTTGAATTCTCTTCCCAATGTATTGAGAACCACAGTAGGTCCTATAATTGTTCAAAGTCTCAATAATGCCTTGAATTCTGGTTCAGTTGGTCAGGGTGCAACCTATACCACAGTGAATCTCTCACCGGAGCAGATAAACAGGAACAACAACACTGCTGGTACGACAGCTACTACAATTCCACCGCAACCTCAGGGAAACAATCAGTCGTCATCAGATGCTAACACTACACCAGCTATTAATGAGAGCTCTGCAACTCCATCAACTAGCAATGCGAGCGAACGCACGCCTTCTGTTTCAGGTAGCAGACAAGGCCAAGAGGAAGATCTGCACGATCAAATGGATATTGAACTTGATTGATTCAACCTACTATGACATATTGAAATTGACTGATTTAACCTATCAACATATTGAACTTGATTGATTTTACTTATTAAAGTTATAATGGTATTTACTTGTAGCTTCGACAAAAACAATAGTAGCGTTCAAATTTTACTTTTTCTCTAGATCCTCGACGTAGACGTCCTCGACGCTAGCTTCCTCAGAAGTAGCGTCCTCTTTACCTCCGAAAGTACCGGTCCAGCCATTCTCTCTCAAGTAGGTCTCGAATTTGACGTCCTCCATCATCAGATCGTCCTCTTTCAAGTGAGGAATTGTAAAGACGGCGAGAAGGACACCGACAGAACCGAGGATAGCTGAGATGATAAAAGTCCATTTCGGACCGTATTGGGTGTAAATGTGATTAAAAGCTTGCGTACCGACAGCAGCACCAGTCTTTCCGAGTGCAGCAGATAAACCATAAAGTGTGCCGCGAACTGGAGTAGCGTAACATTCAGAAGATGTAAGACCCATGTTGTTACCAGGACCAAAGTTACCGAAACAGTTGAAGAGACCAAAGAAGAAAATAAAGAGACCATTGATCTTCTTCATCTTATCATAGGAGAGACCAATAATTAGACCGATAACCAAGTAACCAGTGAAACCGATAATCATAGAATACTTACGACCAATCTTATCGACAGTAGCAGCACCTACGAGAATTCCTGGAATTGAGATCCAACCCAAAAGCAAGGTCCATTCAGCAACTTTCTTCAAATTATTCTTTTCTGGACCAAGGACCCCAGATAAGATGGTGGATGAGAAAATACCATTTGGGAAGGTGACAAAATCGTAGATGAACCAGCAACCGCAAGTACCGAGAAGGCGACGCCAGTAGTACTTTCCGACAAGCAAGTATGGAACATTTTTCTTTATGTGAGACTTCTTGTACAGGATGGAAGCTGCCATCTTGTATCTAAACCAGAAGATAGCCAATGGCCAGACACAGCCCAGACCTGTACAAACTCTCCAGGTAGTGTTTAAGTGTTGTTCACCACAGATAGAGAGAACAACAAGGAAGACCGATATTGCAATTGGGCCACCAAGAGCCAGTGGCAAATTTGTGACCATAATAAATACACCACCTCTCTTCTTGGTAGCCTCATTAGCAGATTCAGAAGAAGCAGAGGAACAAGCAGAGTATTCACCACCTACACCAACACCGATAGCACCTCTACAGACGAGGAACATCCAGAACATACCAAGTGTGGTAGTACCATGAGCAGCAGCAGCAAGAGCTGATCCAACAACAATAAGAACAGTAGTTGCAACAATTGCTCTCTTACGACCAAAATAGTCACAGGTCAGACCGATAGAAACTTGACCAAGAATCTCACCCACTAAAAGAGAGTTAGAAACTCTGGTCTTCAAGGAAGAGGTATAGACAGCCGGGTACAGCTTGGTGAAGACTGCATTCAGCATGGTCATCAGGTTGTTCTGATAACCATCGGACATCAACGCAACACCACAACAGATAATGGTGAAGATATCAGAGATAGATTTCTTCTTCAAGTAACGATCATGGCGCTTCTGTTGGTCGTACACAATGTCAGACATGTTTGAATGGCTTTATGCTTTGCTCTCCAACCCTTTGAACCATTGTTGGCTTCTCAAGCGAGCTCTCTGACAGGGTTTATATAGAATTAGTCTCATTCATAACATGTGGGCAAGAGGGCAAAAATGCAAGCACAATGAGGAAGATGGTTCAGTTCATGGTTGCGGAGGAAATACATTTTACCATCTTTGCAGAATTGATCAAGTCCACGGAGCCTTGCCTCGTTGACTGCATTTGGAGGCTCATGCCGCCTTGCAACGTGGTCAAACGACTCCTTTGTTTTTCCGTTTTAAGTTAGGTACCTGATTCAAACTCCGCTGTTTATGCAGCACGTGTCTCTGGGTAAAGTCTATGAGAACAGCGATCATTGTGGTACAACTACCCCGATGAACCATCAGGATCTGCATTGCTCTCGACAATCATGAATGGTAGATATAAATTTCCTGGAAATATTCATAATTGCTCATCTGGGTACCATCAAAAGGACTTCAACGGTTCAATGACTGGAGAGCAAATAACCCTAGGGCGGTCCTGTCAAATATTGAATCTCTTGGTAATTTTCGATTTCTCCGTCAAAATAAGTCCGCGACTTGTCGCCAAACTTCCAACTCTCTAGTCTCGGTCTTGAACGGATAGGGCAATGCACTTTTTGGGACAGAGTCTGCTTCTGGACGGCTGTGCAGGGTGTTCTACATACATAAAAGCCGTATGTCATTTGGAGCCTGAAATGCCAGACTCAGTTTCCAGCTATAGCGTGTACTGCACTAGCTTTAACGGGATACACTTAGACATTATCTACGTTCTGCTATCAGTATTTTGCTGTCAAGATTTTATGATATAGAAATTTATAGAAATTTATTCTGAGCACTGCCAAGTCTCATTGCAATGTGACCACGTTTAACCTTGAAAGTGATTCCTATAAAGGAAAAGGCACGTCCAATGCCCGCAATTGCGTGCATGTAAAGACAGCGTTTCACAAGGCTTATCGCTACATCTGGCATCAACTGTAGCTCATTTCTGAATCTCAGTTGCTACTACTGGTCCTGAAAATCATTCACTGCTACACTGTTCTTTGCTCTAATAAGGCTATCAGTAACACACAAAATTGCATCATGTATACGAACAAGATTCCACGATCAAGTAATGCCCACTCCCCTAGTCTTTCGAAATCTCTTGATATCAGTATCCAGTATCCCGTTCAATTCTAGTGCGATAGCCATGTTGCACGTGCCTCTTTACTCATACTTGTGTAACTTGGAGGAACCTTGAAGAAATTCGTAGTAAACGTTTTGTCCAGATGAGCATGTTGATTCTTGCTCTGATATTCATGCAGAATGGATATTTGCTAGATAGTCTAAATGCCGAACTTCGACCTGAACATACCCTTGACAAGATCCTTCTTGGCCTGTCCGATGGTTTCATTCATACTCTGACTGGCATTATTTGCATATTCATTAAAGGTTTCACCCACAGTGTCGTATCCGTTTTGGAAAGTTCTCACAATCGAACGGGTTGGATCATATCCCCCCGCTTGTCTTCTGCGGACAGGTTTTTCATATAAGAAGTCACCTGCATCTGATCCACCAACCTTGCCATTACTTGGAGTAGCAATTAAGACAGCCCCGTGGGCTATCTCAGACTCCTTTGTCTTAGGACGGGATCTGCGATCACCACCAATTAGTGAATCCAAATCAGCAACGCCAATCAACGTGTTACCTCTCATCCACTGAGCTGCACCAATCTGTGGCCTGCATGGTATTCTGGTATGGTCGTTGAATAAACGGTCTTGCGGTTGTTCAGCATAGGAGATACCCGAACCACAGATCCGCACAAGACATGCCTGTGATTGAGATGTCCGCACTAGAATATCGCCAGATGGTAAAACGGTTGAGAAACGTTCAAAAGACGGTAATATCGGACGTGGCAGTGCCAGTGATGTGATCTCTTTCAGCTCAGGCAGAGACAATATCTTGATAGAGCCATCTGCCAAGAGAGTAGGCACGCAGGAGGCATACGGCTTAGAATTCGTACTCTTTGTGGCGAGAACAGTGAGAGACGAGGCCAATATCTCAAGATTGAAAATCTTGTGTGATGATTTTGCCTTTCCAGGAACAAGGATCCTCACATCAAAGCTAGAAACGATCAGAACAGATCCCTGAAGAAGGAGGCCATCCGCAAGTTGATGAAAAAGGTCGAATGTAGCAGTAGCGGGAGTACCTGTCTCCAACTTGTAACTGACAATGTTGTTGATACCCTTGTCATTTGTTTGCACAACGTCAACCAACTGAGCAGAAAATCTTCCGGATGTTTCAGGAAGAACCTTATAAGTAAATGTTTCACCTTTATCAGTACCAGCAAACAACAATATACTTGAGTAGTTGTCATCTCCAAATACCATTATCGAGAATTCAAAAGCAGTGATGCTGGAGCTCTGAATTCCAGACTTTCGGCGAATACTGTCCTCAAAAATAACTGCTGGTCCTCGTCTATCAACAATAATCAAATCACCACATTCATACGCAATCGCAACAAAACCAACATTGCTGTTCTTCAACGCTGTGACGCGACCTCTTTGACCGTGTATGGCGCAGATAGGCAGGAATCCATCCCGAACGTTTGGGGTGCGATCAGTCAAATCAACTAAGAGCTTTCTCTCTTTTTGTATGGACAGTCGGTTCATGTTCTCTTCTAAAACTTTCCTTTGTGGGTTGAATTTCTTGTTAACATCAAATTTGTAGAGAACAATATCACCGCCAGCAGTTGCAACAGCCAGTTCAGCCGTCTCACCAGCAAATGAGATTTTATGAACAGCAACATCTGTGATAGAGTTCAAAGTCTGCGCAACATTCACCTCCAGAACTGATGAGTCTTCTAACTCATTGTGTGATGCATCGTAGAGTCTTACTGAACCATTCACATGACCAGTGGCCAAAGCAGAACGAATCTCATTGGGTTTCAGCGGCTTTTTCGCAGGAAACCCGCCTCTTAGGATGTTCTCATGTTTACTTGATCTGGCAACCATACCAAGCCATTGCTTTCTAGGAACAACAAATGCCTCTGACACTGTTGTGCGTGGATGAATCCAAGCTATACTCTGCGGAAATAATGACGATTTGTAACTCAAGGTGCCAGACGGGAAGGCAAGGTTCTCTAGTTCACCAGATTCGAGGAGAATAAGCAAGTACTGTGGGTCATGACCACCATCGAAAAATGGAGTCCTAGTAGCCAATGGGATGAAATCAAGAACAGATGATGGATTTTGAATTGGGAGAAATCTTTGCTGCTTTGGAGTCGCATAGAAATGACCCATCTTTTCGTAAGAAGTTAAGCTATACTTAGGAGCAGTACCAAAATGCATGACAGATAAGTTATGGATTCCTTGGCCCTTTGGAGAATCACCTCCAGCAATGATAAGAGATGTATCATCTGGGTCAGCGTGACAGATCCATTTCAGCTTGATGAACTGATGATTATCAGGACCATTTGGTTGGGTTCGGTTGATGGTCTGGGGAACATTCACATTGACATCGAACAAAGATCTTGCTTGCAGCAATTCACCACTTAAAGCATCCCAGAAAACAAGAGAACCATCTTCGTGAGCGGTGACAACATTGAGTGAATTTGGATGGTATTCTGATTGAATGATACGAGGATATCTTGCGGACGATGAATTTTTTCCATCACCACCAGGTGCCTGAGGCGGTAGCTCATATCTCAAGCTGATTCTTATCTCATCGGTGGCCAATGAATAAATCAAAGCAACATTAGTGTACGCAATCAGCAGCGTTCCAATATCTCTAGGGTTCCACTGGATTGAAACAACAGGAGATAGAGACTCGTTCGGCAGCACTCTTTTCTGAAGGTTGTCCAGTCTGAAACTCGTCAAATTTCCTCTATCAATGTCGTACGCATAGATCGATCCATTCTGAAGACCCAGCAAAAGCCAGTCCAATGACGGATCCGTCTCAATCGCTTGAACTACACCTGGAGGTGAAAAAGAAGAGAGAAGCTTCTGAGAGTATAGCGAGAAGACATATACCGTGCTCTTCTCATCCATTGCCACCAGGTAGACGCTTTTCACGAATCGCAACTCCTTGAGAGGCGCCCCATGACCCACAGCGAAGACAGCTTCAACCTGTTGCTGCCCAAACACATGAATCTCACCTTTATCCGTTGATAGAGCTAGCAGGCTTTGTATGGGATCATAGCCAGCAGCAGTTATTTTTCCTTCGATACCAAACCTGTTAACCTGATTGCGAGTTAGCTCTTGATGTCGCAGACTGCAATAGATATACTCACCTCATCGAGGGCAAATGACTTACTACTGAGCCCCTGTGACAGATCATTCACACCAACAGTCTTTATGGCATTACTGACTGCCTTTAGTCGTCTGCTCTTGAACATATTCTCACGTTTACAATTTATTGCTAGCACAAAACTTGGAATGAGTGATTTCTGACACTGTCGTATATGCGACGCCGTTACAAAATCTCAAGGAAATCTACAAAAGAGGAAAGTTTCCGAATATATTCAACATTTTAGATCACTTGTTGTTACAACGGCAGGAGCAACCAGGCACGGGGCATATCGAACTCGTAGAGAACCAGTCTTCAGCATGTCCTGCGTGCATTCCGTGGTTACACGTTAGACAGAAACTTGGCCATTCCTTGAATTCATTGACCCTCATTTCTTCCATTCTTTGGCTGCTTGAGACATCTTTTGGTAAAGGTTTTCCCAATGAAAGAAGACAGATGGCACATTTGGGGAATGCAGCTCCACAGTGTGGGCATACTGAAAGAGTTTTTGATGATGCCTTTACCGGATACTTTCTGTTTGTGTCTCTTTTAAAAATATTCTTGTTACATCTGACGCATTGAAGTTGCGCCTGTGAACCAATGATTGACACTTTTGGTTTACCATTGGATCTCTTTGAAAGTGTAGCTCTTGCAACATCAAATTTGGCCCTTGCAGCAAACATACCCCAACTATTCAATAACTGACGATAACAGTGAATCCAATTCTCGGCTCTCTCATCTCTAAAATACTTAGGAACACCGAAACTCGCAATCAATGCTGCAGTCTGCACATCACTCGTTCTATCCACATATGATTGAATCAGATCCATACCACGAGGGGTAATACCTGTCAGGATCAACCCTTCAAGCTCACCTCTCTTGATGTACCTATCTGCAACTTTGTTCAAGAAGATAGTCAGATCCTTATCAGGTAGACATCTCAAGGCCACACCGACTCTTTCTCTCAGTGGTAAGGAAGTCTCATCAAGGACCCCCCACCAATCATTGTCGGCAATGTATGCAAATATGGCTCTCAAGTACGGATCATCCAACTCTGAACTTAAACTTCTGCATTGATCTTTCCAAAGATTATCCTCTTTGGATTCCTTTTGAACCAAATAACCAGAGACAGCAGTAGCCATTAGCCTCAATGATGAGCTCCTAGCACTAGCGAGGATCTGGACAGCACGACTTACGTCGCCAAAGAACACAGCCCATGCTGCCGCCTTTGTGTATTGTCCAGCTTTGGTCAATCTTTCATAGATCTGTTCCAATTCACTAGGAGAGAAATGAAATCCAGCAACTATCAAGCACAGTCTTCTCTGCGCTTCGCTATTAGTTCTAACGATTTTCATGGACTTACTGTTCCGTGTGCTCAAGATCTCCTGAATCCGTTGTTTGAAAATATCAGTTGTTAGCTTTGTGTTATTGAACCTATCTTGATTCAGCAAGCCTTCAACACCTTTCCAAATACCGAGAACACCTTCGTAAGAAAGATCCAATTCGTTTGCGATCATTAATTTGCTCTGGGCTGTGCTTTGAGCAATATCTAACCATCTCCAAGTTGACCGTAGGAATAAGTTGTTATCGATTGCACTCAGACTGTCAATGATCTCGACGTTTTTACCGCAAGTCATTCCGTATCCAAGATAAGCTCTGCGTCGCATTCTAACGCTGATATCATGACCTAGGACTTCCGTGGATGAGTAGAAATCACCATGTTGAGAGTCACCTTCTTCATCTTCTTCATCCAGTAGATCTTCATCGCTTAGGTCATTATGAATATGACCCAAGTCATCAAGTTCTGGGACGTATGAGCTTGTGACTTTCAGATCCTGAACTTGATCCATAACAGCTTCGTCCACACTTTCAATGAAGGTCCCTGTGGCTCCCGAGAAAGATAGATCGTTGAAAGAGTTGAAGTTTACAGATCTTTGTGTCTCCAAGACTGGCATTTTGAACACTGAACCAGTCATTCTCATACACACGAGACTGATTGCGTCTAATCCTGGTTCATTGGCATAATCGAAAGAGATCACACGATCATATTTGGTCTTGACATCCTGCACACTGGCAACAAACACAGAATCATATTTGCTCTGTGGCGTAATTCCTGTTTGCCAACGACGTATCAATTCACCACCATGAGACGTTGAGAATTCGCATCTTCTGGAAGGATGATATCGGAAACATGAAGTATTGTTCTTTCTTGTTGTGTCTCCTAACAGCTTGTTAAACGACAGGAGCGGGTCAGAATATGAACTTGAAAGTCTTCTTCGGTCATATATGGACAACGTACCATCATCTGCAAAGCCAGCGAACAGGAAGTGATTGTACGGATCTGGTGTTATACCATGAACGGCTTTGGAAGGGATTTGGAATGAAGGGGATGAAACTCTGGTGTCGATATCTCTTATAATCTTCGTACTTCCTGCGAGTAAGTTGGTCTCGTTGTAGAAGGAAGTGGAAAGGATAGTTTCGCTAGGGACAAATGAGAATATTGGCTGTGTTATATCTTGATTCGAAGTTTTTGAATATTGATTCACGTTGAAGATCTTGACACCGTTTTCGTTCTTAGACTTGTCTAGACCTACAGCCAATAGACCAGTCTGGTTGAGAGATAAGGACCTGCATGCCTTATTACCGACTTTCACTTCTAAGCTTGATGATTGCGGTGATAGGATATCAAACAGCTTTATCGATCCATCTTCTTGACCTACAGCGACAACACCCGGAGTTGCTCTCGAGTAATCGAGGGCAGTAAGATTACTGAACCCCTTCCTTGTGTATAACTTAGTGATACTCTCCTGTTCGGGGCCCTGGATGGTGATGTTAGTATCATACCTCTCTCATGGTTCATTGGCTTAGCACTCACAGGGTTATGAATTGTCTGATATACCGAAACCTCGTCGGCCAATGGGTTGATGGTGACAAACCGTTGCTCATTGGCATCCTCCCAGCCGTAAGCCCTCACTATTTTCCCCATTATGTAGCTCTGTCACTAAACACTCTCTGGAACATCAATGTGATTGAGGCCATAAACATCGAAACGGCTTCCCAGTGTGGGAAATCAGTGGTGTGGGCCACAACGCTTAGCACGTGACCTCCTGTCTCCTCGCGAAGGCATTTTGTAGTGAAGTTTGCGAAAAGAAATTCTGGTTGCGTGACGGAACTTTTCAGAATTTCCTTCAAACTCCGCCTGATTATAATTTTAAAGTCCTCGAAAGAAATTTGTCAGCTGTTTACATTTCTCAAGCATTAAAACCTCACATTTCACTACTTGAAAGGATGATGGAGCTACCTAATTTGAAGGACTACGAGATCTCTCCAAAGACGGGTTTCCTCCCAGAGGAGATTCCAGTCGAGAAACTCACAGACGAGTACTATGCTCCATGGGAGGACCTTGCCAGTGTTCTTCCAGCACTGATTCTCACCAAGAGAATTAGAAACCTAATTGGCAAGCTCCCAGTGTTGTCCATTGAACGTATTAGAAGCGACAAGAGAGAACTGAGAAGAGCATATTCCATCCTTTGTTTCTTGACACACGCATATGTGTGGAGCGTGGGTAAGGCTTGTGAGCATTTGCCTAAACAATTGGCTGAACCGCTATTGGAAGCCGCTGAGGTCCTGGAGCTACCACCACTTGCTACCTATGCCGGATTGGTCCTATGGAATTTCAAACCTGTAATTCCAATGGATGAGAGTGAAGAATGGGATCTGGACAATTTGGCCACCATCAACACATACACTGGATCCATCGATGAGAGTTGGTTCTATTTGGTATCTGTGTATTTCGAATACAAAGGTGCAAAGTGCATCACCAGGGGACTTGAAGCAATGCAAGCCGTGAGAGATAATGACTGTGCGAAGGTGGTTGAATGTTTGAAATATCTAGCTGAGAGTATCGATATGCTTGGTTCAGAGCTCATGCGTATGGAAGAAATGTGTGACCCACATACATTCTACTATAGAATCAGGCCTTACTTGGCTGGTTGGAAGAATATGGCTGACGCAGGTCTTCCAAATGGCTTGAAGTATGGCGATGAAGACAAATTCAGATCATATGCTGGTGGTTCTAATGCTCAATCTTCATTGATCCAGACCTTGGATATCATGTTAAGTGTCGAACATTTTCCAACTGGTCAAAGACCAAAGAAGGATGACAGAGGGATATCCGTCTCCACAGGTACAAATAACTTCATGAATGACATGAAGGCATATATGCCTGGCCCACATAGAAGATTCTTGGAACATTTGGCTCTCGTTGCAAACATTAGAAGCTACGTCATATCTAAGAACGATAAGGAACTAACATTGGTGTTTGATGCATGTTTGGCAATGCTCAAGTCGTTTAGAGATAAGCACATACAGATTGTGACTCGTTACATTATTCTTCAGGCAAAGATGTATAAGAAGGCCGGTTCCACGAATACTTTACGTTCAGGTCTCTCCAAGACTGCAGAGAACAAGGAACAAAAAGGCACAGGTGGTACATCTCTGTTGCCATTCCTTAAGCAATGCCGTGATGAAACTGGAGACCCTGCTGCGGGAGAGTGGGGTAAGAAGATCCTGGGTGATGGAGTGTTGAACACAAGGCCAAAGAAATCAGATGAAAGAGTCGTAAAGAGAGCTCGACTAGGGTTAGCTGGTGAGTGGGATAACAATATTGCGGAAGAGACTGGTCATTGGTGAAAATACAAGACCGTTTACATAATTTTATGATGATGATGAGAAAAGGAAATACATGAATGAAGCAGAATTATTATTTATTGTAGAAGTATTTACAAACCCTTTAACAAACGAGTAACGCTGTCATAACTGAGATCACCTTTAATCTCAGACAACTTCTCTTGGACCTTTTCAACAACTTGTTCCAGTGGGACGATCTCACCGTCATCATTGGCAAACTCTGGGCCCAATCTCTTCACTCTAACTTTACCCTCAGCGAACTCCTCTTTACCCAAGATCACAGCCACACTGGCACCAGACTTATCAGCGGCGTCGAATTGCTTTCTCGGGTTGACTTTGGCCTTATAGACGTATTCGGATTCGATGCTGGCGTTCCAGAGCTGTTTAGCGATGCGCATACGCTCTGGCAACAGACCTTTCCAATCTGAGCCACCACCAAAGGCCATGACAAACACCTGGGTGGCAGTTGGCTTTATGGAGTCTTCAGCGTTAGCAGCTTCACGGGCCTTAATCAAGGAAAATATTCTCTCCACACCGAAGGAGATACCCACACATGGGATAGAAACAGACTTCTTTCCAGTGGCAGTAGCAAACATGTTAACCAAATTATCATAGCGACCACCAGCAGCGATGGAACCAACGCCAACGTATTCAGAAGCGTCTTCATCATCGGATTTCTTCTTCTTCTTCAACTCAGCTGCGTTCTTTGGTGGGGCAGATGCAGATGTGACACACTCATAGATCAAACCTGTGTAGTAATCCAAACCTCTAGCCAGTGACAAATCGAAGGAGACCTTTGCGGTGATATCAAATGCATCCAAGTACGTCAGCAAGATCTCCATGTCTTCCAAGCCCTGTGCAGCGAACTCATCACCTGTGAGTTCCTCCTTCTGCTTCAACAATTGCAAGACCTCCGACAAGGAGCCATTGAGTTTTACATACTCACCAATCTTATCAGCAGTTTCTTCTGCTTGGCCCTTTTCTTCAACCATCTCCTTCTTGACAATTTCCCATGGGGATTTATCCAACTTATCAACTGCAGAAGAGATCTTTCTAACATCTTCATCTTTTACACCACACACTCTAAAAATACCGTCGAGGATTTTTCTGTGGTTGATCTTGATCTTGAATTCGTTTATTCCCAAGCCAGATAACCCTTCAACCAAGATCGAGAGTGCTTCGGCATCTGGAACCATTCTATCATAGACACCTGCAACATCAAAATCACACTGGTAAAACTCTCTCATACGACCCTTTGTCATTGCAGGTTGGTCACGTCTATAGACCTTGGCAATGTGGTAACGCTTAATGTTCTGAATGTTGTTCATGGCGACATAACGGGCAAATGGGACAGTCAAATCGTAGCGCAATGAGCATAATTCACCACCTTGATCTTCCAGGTTGTAGATAAGCTTGGAATCTTCACCGTATTTCCCGGCAAGTATCTCACGTAGTTCAAACACTGGAGTATCAATAGTGACACCACCGTGTCTCTTGAACAAAGAAGACAAAGAAGAGAAGATGGCCTCACGAATTACCATGTCCTTGTCAGCCCAATCCTTTGTACCTTTTGGAACTTTGAGCTGGAACTGCAGCTTCTCCTTCTTCGGAGCTTTCCCAGATGGCTTGACATTGGCAGCGGTTTCCTTCACAATGGACTCAGCAGCGGACATAATCGATTTTGTTGCCTTTTTGAACATATGTTTTTTGGTGCTTATTGGGCGCCGCTGGTGAAATTTTCTGGACGATGTGTTTTCAGTCATCGGCTCGGGGCTTTTGACCTTGCTAACGACATCGAAACGATTTTACTCAGCACAATAGAGAGACTACGAATACAATGTGAATTATCGAGATATAGTACACTGTCTATACAGATATAACACACGACTCAATTGAACGCTGCGCTGACGGCGTCTTGGCCACGCTGCAGGTACTCGTCCCTGCTCAGATACTGCGTCTCAAAGGAGCTCATGTTGGCAAGGATGCTGGCCCCCAACCACACAGCATTTGCCCTCTCGAGGACCACAGGGTTTGAGAAACTCTGGATATGGTACTGTGGTAGAAAACGTGTCAAGTCCGAAAGAATTCTCTGTTCCAGCCCTGGGATCAGGGAAGTACCACCGGTGAAAACGATATTGGACAACAGAGCATTATAGATCTCGTTAGACACGTCAAGTTTCTTCAATGCTGATAGGATCAGTTCTGTAAGACCAAGTGAGTCCTGTGGGAGTTCCATACCTTGTGGTCTGTAGTTCTGTGGGAGAAACAGAGGCTCAGAGAGTAACACTTGTTCCTTACCAACCTCAATTCTTTGTCCGTTAGGCAACTCGTAGTGTAGTGGGTTGATATTGAATTCCGTCTGCGAGTGCACAATTGGGAATCCTGACACGGATAAGATGGTGGATTTGAAATCATCGAGGATACTTGTGGCTTGTAATCTCCTGTATGAGTCAGAGCCTTGGAATTGTGCTTCTAGCGGCAAGAACTGTGATAGATATCTATGGATGTGCAAGCTCAGGAAATCACCAGCGAATTTGGAATGAACAGCACCTTTGTACAGAACAGTACCATCCAAGATCGGGGTAACAGATGTGGTTGCAGCACCAATATCCACAACGAGGGAAGTGGAACGTCCCACGCCATAAGTAACGGCCAAAGGGTTCTTGACGATGGCAAATACTGGGACTTGCAATTTGTCAAAGGCCAATTCACACAGTTTTGTTCTGTTGCGCTTATTGTTCCAGATCTCTTCTGTGATGACCAGGGGCTGTTCCCTTGGGTCCGCATGCAAGGATTCATAGACGTGTCTCCAGTTGGCCTCAAGAGCATCCCAGTTATAGACGACACCATCATTCAAGATGGTGAGAACTTCGTTATCCTGTGGGTGTTCATCCCCAATGGAGATCGTGCCATTGTTGTCCCTTGAGTAAACGGAAGGGAACGCGAGTTGTGGGAGCTCGTCCAAGGAGAACCCCGCACGTGTCTCATAAGAGCCATTCTCAATGACGATGGAAGTGATGGACATGCTGTGCGCTCTCTGTTTGGTTGTTTCTGTTGATCTTTGGGTCTGTTTTGTAGCTGAATTTCTTCTCGGTTGCGTTAACCAACTGGAACAAACAAGGAAGAAAGTAAACATCAAACAGAGAAATAGAACAAACAAATAGAGCAAGAAACCATGCCAGATGTAAAGGAATATGAGCAGCTGAAGAAGCAACTACAACAGGCCATCCTTCGCAAGAAACAGCTCGACCAGAAGATCACAGCCATCGAGGAGCAGATATTCCAGAAGGAATCCACATATCTCTCAGAGTCCCATGGGTCCATTGTTCGAGGGTTCGAGAGCCTGAAGCAAAAGAAGAAGCCATTGTTTACAGACGATGACCGTGTGTTCTCGCTGAGCTCATACACCTTTGTGCGCCATCTACAGAAGCAGGATGAGGAAGAGAGCGCAGAGAACACTCCAGGTGCTCGGAAGAGACGTAGAGAAGAGTCGTGAATTGAGTCTAGAGGTTAAAAGGTCGTTTTGTTGTGTTTTATCTGTTCAATGCTGTTTCATCTATTTAGTTCTGTTTTATCTCTTTGCAATGTGTGCTTGTAATGTCTTTTCCCTCTCGCTGTAACCTATTTCCCGTCTTGAACCTATCTCGTAACTTTCCATTCGTCTTTATACCAAAAAAACTCACTCAGAACATCACCGAAACCAGCGTCATAAACAACAGCGGCCACAACGATGATCAGACGATTCCACGTCCAGGCGGCTCCTACACGCTCGCTGCTGCCAAAGATCTTACCCACAGAAGTCCCTGTCCCCTATGGCCGCTTGCCGTTGTTCACAGCATTGGGCCAGCCTCCAACCCTAGTGCAGATCAATCTCCAACCGTCTTTGCCAATCACAGTCAAGTCCTCTTCTTTGATATCCCTGTCCAATATCAAAACGACCAAGATCACTGCTCGTCTACTGTTAAAGAACTTGTTATACGGAAGATCGTGGAGATTCCAGTCTTTGGAATCTACTACCCCATCTCAAGTCTTAGCTAAGGGTCAAGGCCTATGTGTATTAACATTGGACGGTTCCAACGATTATGCCTTATTCCCAAGCCAATCTCTATTGTCTTACGGCGGGGCTGCTCTAAGGGTCTCCACAGTGAAGAATAATGTCAAGGGCTTGAACCAACTGGGGTATACCCTTGTTCAAGGGCGTGGAGATCTGGTTGTCCAAGGGGATGGTGAGATCTCCAAACTGGTGTTGAGTCCAGGTGAAGATGTGGTGGTGAGCAATAAAGCTCTCGTTGGAGTCAGTGCATTGGGCAGGCTCGAATGTATCCAACCTTGGACTTTCAACAGGCCTGCAGATGCCATTGAAACTGATGAAGTGGTGCCATCGTCGCAATGGCAACGTTATCTACATGCATTCACATCGTCTTTCAAGTCTGTCAAGAGTATTTTGATCCAATGGATCTCTGGCTCTAACGGTTTCGTCAAGATCTCGGGTCCACGTGTCGTTCTTATACAATCAGGTTCAGTTTCTTCCCCATTCTCTCAGTTGAATGAGAAACCAATCAGCGTTGTCGAAAAGCAGTTGTCCGAAGCTTCAAAGTCTGCCGACCCAAAGGACTACCTACACTATGCCACAATTGTTAACGGAGAGGTCAAGTTCACTTCAACTCCAGATTTCCAGGCCACTGTCAACAAGATCACAAGGAAATAGTGAGCTACAGACAATCTAACCTATGAAGATTCCACTAAATAAAAAGCTGTATAAAAAGTAACAAAGCCATAAAAGAAAAACAATATTAGAACTGTCAAGATAACAAAAGAACGTGGGAAACTAAACGACAATCAAACTATTAAAAATGCGGACAAGAAGTCCGGAATGCAGAACAAATCAATGTATGTGTAACTCCGCTTTATAAATTTAAAACAGGTACTCCTTCTGTGGCTCATCATCACTATGGTATACAACCTTTGTCTCCGTGGGCTGTGGGTAGTAGTTGTACTGATATTGCAATGGCATGGAGGGTAGTGGTGAATAGTGAGTTTCATCGTAGTAATCATGCAGTGAGGAGGTCTGAGTATAATTTGGAAACTCAACAGGTTGTAAAGAAGTGTAAATTGAATCCGAATATCCCAATGATTGAGATAGTGATGTTTCATGAGTCTGTGATCCTGCCTGTACATGTTGAAGAGATTGAAGATGATCCAGTGATGATTTTCTACCTGAGGGTCCCAAGGATGGATCAACAATATACTTGCTCAACACCTTTGCAATGGCAGCTTCCACAGAAGACCAGAACAGAACTTTGACATCCTTTTCAACATGTCGTGGCTTGGGTGAGTCGTAGTCCATTATGAGTTCAAAGAAGTTATGTAGCTTTGGAGAAGATTTGGAGACTGTCAATGGCTTCAAGCTCTGTAAGTTACGTCTGATTCTATTCTTCTCCTGGACTGGGAATCTGGCACGGACCAACTGCTCCAAGAGAGAGATGACATCGACAGAAGTGACGAAATGACGATCAACCTCTTTACAGTAGATGCAGGAAAGAACTGGCATGCCGGGGATATAGTCTCTCGCTGGAAGAGGTTGGAATGAAACACTGAGATGATTGTACTGCTGAGTCCAACTCATTAAAACTAAACGTCTCATCCTCTGCATTTCATCAGCGGTCCAATTATGGATCATAGACTGAATATCACCTTGACAATTCATTGTGACTTTGACTTGTAAGGCACCGCTTTCAACCTCATCTGGAGTAAGCACAGTGGTGGCTCTCACCAAACGGGGGGAGGATTGGTAGACGGGTTCATTCTGCCTCTGTGCTATTTGAGCTTGTGGTTGGAATTGAACTGACTCATTGGAGTCACTGTACTCTGCGAAAGAATGAGCCTTAAATCTGCTAGACATCATGGCGCTCTCTGTCTCACTGTAAGCTGGCTCCGAGCTCACAAATGGGAGCGGTTGGTTGATAAACGATGTGAACGTAATTTTGAAAAGTCCAAGTAAGTTGAACCCCGACGGCCTTGAGTTCAGTAGATATACACACTGCCAGTGAATTTGAGTTGTCCTTTTCCCTTTTCAGGTGGATAGATATTTCGGTTTGTATCTCGGGAACGGAGCTGCTGGTCCTTGGTAGAGGGTTGGTGAAATTAACCGCAGAAGTGTGTGTGTGCAAAGATGTTGTATAAGCTTGGATGCCTGAAACTATGTTCAATAAGCAGGCTGGTCCTTGTAGTTGCTGTATCACAAGAAGGGGCCCCTCAAAATAAACAGGGGGGAACGCTTGTCATTTTATACCATCAACATGAGAAATTGTGTCAGGGTGCCCCCAACATTGACAAACACGCCAAAAGTGCAGTTCACCAGCTCAAAAGTTGCATGACATGCTGATGCAGCACTAAGTGGTGGCCATTGAAATTTGAGACCATCGAAGCATGGCTCCAGGCTTCTGCATACCACAGCCCTCAGAATCGATGCATTCGATGCACTATGATTCGCCACGTCTTCAACCGCCGAATCCCATATCGCTCTTGAGAAAAGATCATCAAATCTGCAGGTGGTCACGAGCCATCTCCCATGTAAAAGTGCAGCAAGTGGCACAGATTCTCGGTCTGACGCAATGCCTAATTTACGATATGCATACTAATACATATTGTCACATACAACTGCATTTGATTATTTGTACATGCAGCTGGCTAGATAGAGACACAGGGGCTGGAGGGTTGTTAACTTGGTGGAATGGAGAACTTGCATGGGGTTGGGGCATCAAAGTTTGGATCTTGCAGCCAAGTTTTGACCCTTTTTTCATTTCAGCTCAGCCATCACAAAGTAACCGTTCTATGGTGTAAGGTTGCAGAAGATGATATAACATCTCTTGGTCAACGAAATGTAGGGATATAAAAATTCTGGCTTAAGTAAAGTCTAATTACGTATTCAGTTTCACTGTGGCTATTTAAGGAACTGCATTCAGTATCATGTATAGAAAAATGTATAGAAGTATGCACAGAAATGTATCGCAGCTAGATTGCTACAAGTATATTATATCTTGGTTCCGATATCAAATATCGGCCGACGCATATTTGGACCATCTTCGTAGCGCGTGGACCGTCAGCAACCCACTGGATGACATAAATCTACTGAGTACTCTCCCTGACATACAATGTGTTAATTGATTGAGGAGGCCTGGAGGAGATCTCGTGATCTGCATAATGTGGCCAAAGTAATTAGTCATCTACAGGCCACCAGTCTTTAATAAAGGCCAAGAGTCTAGCACCTCTGTATGCGTAAAATACATAGATATAAACATCACACTTGCTTGGATTATATCCTAAACCGAGCGCAGTAGGCACGTCTGATGGAAACAAGATTTATTGTAAGTGAAATCAAAACACTGGACGCACTATAATCTATTTCTATTCAAAACTTTCTGTGAAACCTTTTCTCATTTTTGTTACTCATCTATCGCATATCTAGTATATGTTTTATGACATATTTCCTACTAACCTCAGATGAATTTCGATTGACCAAGTTGAGCCCTGCGGAAAATAACCTGTTTGCTCTTGTGCTCAATGTTAACATCATAATGCATGATGGTCCTCATTTCTGTTGCTCTAGTCTTGCACAACCAACTGCTGCGATTAATATATCTTTTACGTTCATCAAAAGCACTTGTTTGCCCATAATCCAGATCGGCCCGGTTAGGTGTTCGTGGCGCAGAATAAGTTTACAGTTTACAGTTTACAGTTCTCTTTTTTTGCTTGTTCTATGCATGCTTTTTCTACAATAGTATGCAGCAAACAGCATGTTTTACGAGATGCGTCACATTTTGGTGAAGTAGTCGCATCCAACGCGGGGTTAGGAATAAAGAATGCCAAAACAAAGAGTTTTATCCTCGGGAGAAAAAAGGCTTAATCGTCACACAATTAATGACGCATAGCTAATTCGTCACAAATTACAATACTACCGACAAGTTATTGGCTCAACCCTAAGGCAAGATAATGTATATCTTCTGTGGCTCTGATCATGTGGTAGAATCTATGTGCACGTTATTTTCCAACCGAAGTTTATCCCTAAAGGTTGAGCATTTCATTCGGCCACGTGAAAACCAAGACTCTTAAGGAATTTGGACGCATATTATACATACTACATTGGAAGAATGATTGATGGGCAATGGAGTCCCAAAAGAACTACCACATTATGATTTAGAGACACGGAGATTTGAGATGTGTCGAACTAAGTGAACTAGATGCAAGTAGGATCTGGCATAGCGGCGGTTAAATTGGGTAACAGATCAGAATACTTCAAATCCTGTTCTCAGCGATCTTGCATGTTGACTTGAAAAGATTACTTTCAAGAGCTATATGTACAGTTTTATAGTCATCAGTATTGTCTCAGCATAGCTCCTTGTTGTGAAGTGAATTAAACTTAAGACTTCTTATCTTCCCTGGACTAATCTGATTATCTCTAGAAGAATCATCGTCCAGTGTGAAGAAGAACATGTAACTCGTAGAGTTGGGAACATCCGTTTCATCGATATAGAGGTGGCTCTGCATTTTTCTCAACCTTACTCTTTACCCGGCTGAGTGTTGCTCTCTTTAATCTACACAATCTTGATCTCATCTCGATGTAGTTCAAACTCTTTTTCAAGCGACACAGGGGGGTGCCGCCGAAAAACGGAGTCACGTTGATGTGATCAATTCTGAAGTAAAATGACCTTCTGGAAACTTATGACTAGTCTCTCTGCTTTCTTCTTGCGGCTCGCGTTGCAGCTTGGCAAGGGTCATGTTCGAGCGTCAGGGTTGAAGATGGTCTAATATGTACTACCGAAACACCTATCAAGAGGAGTCACCATGAATGTACATCACTTGTACTCTGATTGAAAAGACCACTAAAAGGCATGTACTGCTTTGAAGTTCCTGGCTACAGTCTCATCTGGAGACAGAGGTTTGAGCTTTGGGTTCTACTCGTCACCTTTCTGGTTCTGTACTGCATAGTCTAGTTTAATGCCAAGCTGGAATAGTTCAGCGCTGATTCAGTCAGCGCTGAACTATTATATGGGAAATTGGCAAGTGTCGTTGGAACGCAGTGCCTACGCTGAATCAGTTGTTCTGGTCTATTGGGGAAGCACCACACAAACAGCATTAGAATCATATTATCATTCAGCTGAAGTAGAAACGATTAGAATGATAAGGCCTCGATAAATGTTCACGTCTACTTAGATATTCTTGGGTTCTCGAGATAACTAAGTTCATGGTTTACGGTTTATTTCTGTCAACTAACAAGGGGTTAAAAAGCATGACACGGGAAGCCGTGCCTCAACTGCAAAAGAGGATCTCTTCGTAAAAGGCCATGCGCACGGGTATCTGCTAAGGCTCTTCGGAAAGCTGCACAACACTGGTACGACTTTCGTTTCAATGCACTCGCGCACATGAATTTACATCAGATCCGTTCCGTGGTCCGCCATCGTCCGCAAGGCATGTGCCGATGATTACATTACAAATTCCAGTGAACAACTATGGTTCTGACACTTGGCCCTATTAGACGGATTGGTGTATTCAATGTGGTAAATTTTTTTTTTTTTGTCCTGACAAAGATGAAAAACTGGCCCACTCAGAGTTGTAATTTCCTGCGCACTTTCAGTACTCTAAATTATAAGTTACGACTGATGACTTTCCCTACTGTGTGGCTTTATCTTGATCAAAATCAGGGATCAGAGCATGTAAGATCGAGGGAGGTCTTAACCGCTCTTATCTTGATATTTCTTCACAATATAGTGATTTAGAAGTTACTTGTTCATTCGATTCTTTTGCATCTCTCGGAACTGCAGATAACCGAAGGTAGATGTCTAGTAAATTTCAAACAACTGAGTTGTGAATGCCTCTGAGCCGCAAGCCAATCCAGTTTCTGTTGTTGAACTGATTTCCTCTCATAAACTTTCCTTTTAACACCTGATTTTGTTATCTGAATTCAAATATAGATCATAATACAATATATATGGGCCACCTGTGCCTGAAATGTCAGAACAGTCTCCGGTATCTATAGTCAAGCAGCACACGGCGTACGTTAATTTGTAAGATGGGTATTTCTAACCACATGTAGAGCTTTCCCTGACGAGCAACTTTGAAGTAATTCAAGATGATGGAGTAATCAGGATTCAGGAGGCAGTCGTCACCATTTAGAAAAGCTGCGTTTTATTCCTCTACTGTTTAGACCTTACCTTACCCAACAACTGTTCTCGAGTGACAAACTATGTCGATGCATACAGGTCAGAAATTTGATACAGGGTTTCAAGTTGGACTATATATATTATATAATATTGACAGTGATATATACTATACCGTATGTCCAAAAACAAGAATGTCCAAAAACAAGAACGTGAAGTAAGGCCACAATTGAGTAGAGGCTTGTAGAGTCAATATTCCATGGTCCTCTTCTGAGTTTTCTCCAGCAATCTTTTCAGACCATAGGTGACAGATCCCAGTCCAGTTATCAGGACATTTATCCTGCATTAAAAGATGTCTATGAGCCATCTCCTGTAGGCTATTATCGTGATTCAAATTTTATGGCCGCATAGGGTATATGTTCACTGGCTGAAGCGATTGCGGGTACATAGTATTGTCCTGCATACTGCGCGTTGGGTCCGTACTGGAAACAACCGGGTGGATACTGCTAGCCAGAGGATGGGCGATAATCCAGGGATCCTTCGAATTATCAAACTTATGTTGCTAAAATATCACTCGAACTGGAATGATGATAACTACTGAACTAGACACAAGTTGAGTCACGTGCTTCAGCGGTTAACGCACCGAATTAGCGGGCTCTGGATATTCGGGTTCGGGATACCGTTGAGCAGGGAGATGTTGATGACATTTCTAAGCTCCTACGTTCCTACAATTATCAGCTCTAGTCCATAACCCATAGCCCAATGACTCTTCCACCAAAGTTCTACGCCTCCCATGCCGTTCCAAAATTCACTGAGTTGAAGGAACAGCCAAACGTGGTTGATATCTACGTTGATTACACTTGTCCATTCAGTGCAAAGTTCTTTATAAACTGGTACGAAAATTTGTATCCAAAACTAGAGATGCAATACCATAACAAAGTGCAAATCGTCTTCCATAACTATGTTCAGGTCTGGCATCCAACTTCCAATCTTCTCCACGAAGCTGGCCTTGTTGTGGCTCAGTTGGATCCAGACTGGTTTCTTGAGGCATCCTACCATCTATTCAAGGATATTCAAGAATATTATGACACTGCGACTGCTGAACTCAGCAGAAATGAAATCTATTCAAAGATCTTCGATGTTTCGATCGGGCCAAACAATCCAAAGTTCACTAAGGACCAATTCTTGGAGAAGTTGGTTATCAAGACCACTCAATCCGATCACTCTAACGTTGGTAATGCAGTGACCAATGACCTAAAGGCCTTCACCAGAGTGGGTAGACAAAACGGTGTTCATGTCACACCAACTGTCTTGGTCAACGGCTTCAAGGATGGTTCTATCGAAAGTTCCACTCCAATAGTTGAGATTGAGGCAAAGTTGAACGCTTTGCTGTAAGTTCATAACATCATCACGTTTTGGCAACTATTTAAGACATCTTGTTGAGTATGATGATGATCAACAGTACTATAGCGCATCCAACTATTGCCTTGTTTCTAGACTCGATATTCTCTTTCCGTAGTGCCTGAATCTTCTCATTCTCTTCCACCTGTACCCACAATCCTTTCAGCTTCGTTTTATTAGCTGCAAGCTTAGTCCTTGAGTTCGTGATTGCACTCTCATATTGATCCAAAATGGAGAGCGTGCCGTATACCTTCTTCACCTCTTCTTGAAATGACTTATAGTCTTTATCTGCACTCCTGCTATTCTCCTCAATCACAGATATCAGGGACTTTACCTTCTGCTTCATATCATGGACTTCTTGTTCCAACTCGATGAAAGAAGATTTGTCCTCAGTCAGAGCTACATCATTGGCCTCAACTTGCTTCTTCACAGATCTGTAAACCTTCTGCTCCACTTTACGCACATTTTCGATCATCGCAGTCTTCCCGCATCCTGGATCAATAGCGGCATTTGTAGTGGGGCTCAGGAAGTTCAGTTTCTCTTTGCCTTTAGCCTGTGATAATTCTTGGGTATTTGTCCTGGTGATGAATGGTGTGGACTTTGGCGTTGTCCCAGTGCTTGGTATGTCATGTTCATAGAACTGTTCTACCAGTCTCTTCTTTGCTCCATCATCGCTTAGCACCCTTGATGGTTTTTTCCTATGACCAAGGCTGCCTGATGATGAGGGTGCATAACCATTGTGGTCAGACGGACTTGTTACCCCTCTGCGCTGTATTTGAGGCACACGGAGACTGCTCACCGACTGTTGAAGTGGTGATGACACTGGCGTGGATTTTCCCACTGGTGGCGTATATTCTCTTGACATCTTTGGCTGTCTCTTCCCCCATGCGTTGAGGAAATGATTCTATTCATCGATACGTCAATGGAGTACGAAAAAAATATGTCAGATCTACTTTGAACGACGGCCAGAAATTCGGACGCGTATTCCTTGACGATGGCACCCGTGTAAGTTCTGAGAATTCACCATGGCATCTCTACTAACAGATGACGCAGTGCCACATTCGTCCAACTAACAAGAGGAACGGCCCTACAGTGCCGTGTCTTCATCAACCGCAAGGAGGTACTAAAGTCATTAAGACAGAGTAAGCTAATATGAGCAGGAACTAGCAAAAACAGCAACTGACAACGGATAGATGTCCTCTTTGAAGCAGTCATCTCCTCTGCGCAGACAACCAACCACAAGGCACTTGTACGTCTTCGGTCAAGCTCCCTGATCTACTTGAGCAATAATCAGCTAAGGAGTCTCATGGATTCTTTGAAACCACATCTTGTTAACCTATTGTTATTAGCAACCCCAGAGAGTCTTAGACTCATCTCAAATAATAGAATCAAGGGCGAGCTGATGATTACGGTGGATGCTGATGGATGGAAAGTTCGGATAATCACCACGATGGATTTTGTAATGGCTCTGCGAATGATATCCCTTGATGATAGTGACACCCTGAGTTTGATGATTAGAAAGCCGAAGTATATGACTCAAGAGGAGCATATTATACTGAATGAGGAAGAGGGGACTATTGCGATACCCGATGAAAACGAGCCGATTGCACAAGAGTCTGATACCAAGATGATCCAAAAGTACACCTACAAACCCATCAACACACCTGAAAGAGGAATAAAGATTGAAGTGCTTAAGATACCAAAGTGAATCTACGAGTATGAAATAATCCTTTATCTGGTGGTAGTATAAAAAACAAGACACGATGATATAAAACAAATAGGAAAGAGCATGTAGAAGAATAAAACACAACGCTTTTAACAAAAAGAAATAAGACCTAAACAGTACACGTAAGAGATGCGATTAACATAAAAAACAAGAGAGTATTCCTATGTATGGTTTCCAGACCACTATAGGTACATCACCTCATTGCCAATGTCCATAATCTTTCCCTTCCTTAAGCTTGAGCTGGTTGCTCCTCAGCCCACTCCTGTTCAGCATCGGCCAACTCCTGCTCCTCACCTTCCAAGTCCTCATCGTCGTAAATCTCTTCACCACGTCTGATGGACAAGGTTGGCTTCACAACCGCTTGGTCCAAGGTCCAGGAAGCCAAAGCGTTCTCAGCATCGATGATAATTTGCTTAGAGGCCTCGTAGCCGTCATAAGCTGGTCTGGTCTCACCTGGGGTGACTGGAGCGTCATCCAACAGCTCGAGCAAGGCCTTACCGTATCCAGCAATCAAAGCCAACTTCTCAGAGTGCTCTCTCAAAGAGTCAAACTGGTAGTTAAAGGCGGTTTTCAACTTCTCTCTGGTGATGTTAGACAATTGAGCCTCCGCAACAAGGGACTCAGCTTCCGCACGAACCAGCTCTTGCTCCAAGACGACAATCTTTGGGGATTGTGGGTCCTTGTACTTCAAGTAAGCAATCTTGTCGGTAATTCTCTGCTTACGGTCTCTGGATGGTTGAACAGAGCCCTCAATATCTCTGATGGATTTAATGGTCAATCTGTATTGGTCGTATCTGTCAATAAACTGGTCCTCTAACTCACCAATTTCGTAGATCAAGACACCCAACTTGTCAGTGATATCAGAAACATCGTCGTCATTCTCCTCACCCCAGATGGACAATTGCTTAGCGACCTCTCTTCTCTCGTTAGCGACTACCTCCATCCCTCTCAAGACGTTCTTCTCAATCTTGACCAACTGGGAGAGCTTTCTGGAGAGCTCTGGGCCAAATTGACCGGCGGTGTTACGTCTCAAGGAGTTGACGATACCACCCTTACCGAAGAACTTGCTTCTAGTGGAAGACGGTGGAGGTGGAGGAGATTGCAACTGGGAGGCAGTTGGGGCTCTAGAGTTTCTCAAAGAGTATGTTCTGTGCATTTTTCTCTAGCTGTGTTAGTTCGTGCTTCGATGTAGTAAAGGAAGAGATTGAGGATCAAATGTTGCGTGAATGGGAGGGAGAGCAACCAAAAACGAGGTTTCAGGGGGTTTCGAGAACACGAGACAAAAACGGTTCCAACCCACAAGAAAATCGATAACCCTTGCTCTTGGAAACCATCAGATATATCCATTCCGAATCTCTATTCTTCTCTATTGACCATGAACTTACTTTTGATGTTAGCGATTGGACTATATTACAATTCCGTACTGTGTGAACGGGAAGTGGCTAGAAGAGAGAAATAAGAAATCGCAATGTAATTCATACTCACCGCCCCGCCTCCCTGAATTGTTCGCGGTGGCGCTTTGTTGCAAGCTTCGGTTGCGCGCCGAAATTTGCAGGAGTGACAGCCACTGATGAGACAATAGCTGTTCTGGAGTACTCAGGGGTTGTAATTCATGGTATCCACATCTCTAGATGCCACTGAAGCATTATACTTTGCCCATATCGTCAAAACTTCCGGGCTCGAAGTACTCCAAATCACTGAGAACAGAATGACAAGTGTCCCTTGATAATGCGCACTTCCCGATCAGGAAGTCAAATTACGTAATAATATTTCTATTTTCGGCAAGGATAGGATCAGTGGTGCAATCATGAAATTGCGAAAGCCCCAAACTCGAAAGACTCACAGAAGTGACATAATCATCCCAAGAGATGTGCAGGTGTTGCTATGTCACTACTGACGTAATCTGCAGAGGTGGTAATTGCACGACCTCGATGCTAAGGACTAGGCTTCTCTACTTTGCGAAACGCAAACGCAATTCGCAAAACTGGCGCAAAGCAGAACCCAATCAGGAAAACCAATGTTTGCGCTTGCGCAACCCCAAATGCAGCCATAAATGCATCCCGATTTGGAATATCTGCAAAGTTTGGACCCTCCCTTGCAAACTGTATGGTCCAGCACAGCAATGGTGCTTTTATCCCTACCAGTGGTCACGGCGCTATGTTGATGAGCTCTTGAATTGTGAATCCTGATTCCTGAATCTTCGATCCCCGCCAGTGTCCCTCCTGCTTTTCCTTGACTTGAAGTCTTTGCACATCTGAATTACGCTGACTACTCCACCATCAGTTACTTTCCTGTCATCCTCACTGTACTCACCCTACTCACTGGAATAGGAAACAACCGCTTATACCAAGTCCAGCTATATACTATATATTGTATATTATGCACTTGACCAGGTTAGGGAAAATAATAACAGCTACTCACTCACCACTAACAATGTGTGCCGCTTTAGGCCTGCACACACTAAGCGTCCTGTGTTTGATCTATCATATGTTTGCATACGTCCATGTACAATGTACTATAATACATAATACATCTCTCCAGTGCAGGGTACATGATGCAAATGTCGATGTGCAACAACAGGCAAGTCTAAAACAAAAATGCAGTGCCGGTTCTTTACTGCCAAGCTAGCAAACCTTAGTCCTTGAGCAGCATAAGGCTACGATGAAGATGAGGCAGCCGTCAAAGGGCCGTACCATACAAAGAAGGCAACAGCTCTCCATAATATTACAGTAATCCTGTCCAAGAAATATCATATGCCGATAGAAAGGGCGTTCATGACATGGATCGAGTTTCGGGAATTCAATTTCAACAGCTGATCACAGCTAGAAGTAATTCAAATTCATGGTCCTCTACATTCTACCACACTATCTGTTCATGAGGTGTACAAGTACCAACTTATGGATTGTCATGATTTGCTGGGTTATATACTGGGGGTGGGTTCCCGGATCATGCCGACATCGACAATGACCTAGACCGCGTTCATCTGGGAACTCTCAAACATCCCTGAATTGCAGCTTGATGTCTCGAACTGCACCTCTGCAAGTATTCTCAGATCTAGCCAGTATTCATTACGATCTCTAGCATTTTTTTCTGTCATCAATGTTAGTATTACTGTCTTATGCAGTATTTCTGTTAGACAGTTCAAGAACTATCTGGATATGAAAGCCTAGAAAATGACGGGCCTGTTGTGTGGGTTTAGAAGCTACTCATATATGAACAATTTATTGGTGCTTTATTCCAATTCTGTCTGGGATTAGTATAAGAGATCTAGCTGTACTGTATACCGAGGTCCTGGAAAAGCTTTAGAAAGTCAGAGTAGCGGTTCTTGATTGTTTCCACACGAGTTTGTAATTTGTGCTTCAGCTGAAAAGCAAGTTCTCTCATCATTCAAGGACTCCAAGTCAAGGTTTCATTAGAAATGTACTCACTAATTTGACAGTTGGTCTCCTTGTGAACAAGACAGATGTTGTTGTGTTGGAGGGAATTTTTTTCAAATATCGCGTCACAGTGTTCAAAAACGAAGGTGGCCGTGGCACACCACTATCGGTACGCGCAGGCCGTCTGAGGGCTAGAGTTAAAGCTTTCTGAGGAGTCTTTTGTGCGGTAATGTTGTGATCGACTGAGTGTTCAGTCTATGATTAGTATTTATTACAGATCTTGCAGTACTCATTCAATCCTGCAAGAACAACCGCTCACACCAAGACACATTCCGGTATATAGCCCGCCAGCGGTCTCTGTGGTGTTCTCCCACACCTGTTCGCGAAATGGCGCCCGTGACATCCTTGATCACAAGTATCAACAAAACCAGAATACACCGTCAACAACGACCAAAGAGAAACACACAGCCACTGAAGAAACCTACGCGAGCTGTTCATTACTACATTTCATACCTCAGATATCTGATACCCGTAAATCAACTCCGGAAACACCGCCGAAGCAGTCATTTCCATTAGTGAGATTCAGTCTAAAGACAACAAACAGACCCAGAAACACTGCCCCAACTTTGGCAGAACGCACCGCGGCGGATAATACCAAGGGTGGATATATCGATAGTACACTGCACATAAGACCAACACACATACAGCCAAGTGGCACAGCTGTACCAAAATGATGAAAGGCTTCAAACAAAGGGTATGTTGTCACCCATATTCCCCCCCTTCTCCGTTTGGTGATACTAACAACAGATAACAGCTTTCAAGAAAGAGCTCGCTCAGTTCAAAGAAGAAGGAGGAGAAAGATGATAAGGAAAAATCCAAGGACAAGAAGTCATCGGGGTCCTCATCCAAGGTTTCTTCTCCTGACTCGTCATCAAACTCTGCTGCCTCGTCGCCAAGGAGCAGTCTCACAAATTCCCCGGCCAAATCCAAGCCATCAAGCTCATCTTCAAACGCCACAGCTACATCAATGAAGACTAAGAGCTTGACCACGCCTGATGGGCAATCCGTTGAAGGTAGCTCATCAGCACAGCAGGTCGGTCAACAACAACAACAACAACAACAACAAAAGACAACAATCCAGTTTGCCCCAGTCTCAACTCAAAGTCATATCCCTGATATCAACGTCACTCCACCGCACTCTACTGCATACCATAATGATATCAACATGCAAAATTCTGATGTTGATGTCTCAATGCCTCGCTCTTCCCATTCTTTTGACAGACTTCCAACCGCAAAGCTCGAAGGTGATATTGATCTCATAAAATCCCCACAGAGACACTCTTCTTCTAGATTCGAACCTTCATCATACACAGAGATTACAAAACTACCATCATTTGATGAAGTTCCCCCAGATAGAAGACTGGAACTCTTCATCATGAAGGTTGATCAGTGCAACGTCATGTTTGATTTCAATGATCCATCTTTTGACATTAGGGGTAAGGAGATCAAAAGAATCACTTTGCAAGAGTTGATTGAATTTATCTCGAGTAATCGTTTCACTTACACTGAAGAGATGTACGAGCACGTTGTGGAAATGTTCAAAACCAATCTGTTTAGACCAATCCCACCACCTGTTAACCCTATTGGTGATGTCTATGACCCGGATGAGGATGAACCTATCAATGAGGTCGCATGGCCACATATGCAAGTTGTCTATGAGTTCTTCCTGAGATTCCTGGAGAGTCCTGATTTCAATCATACATTGGCCAAACAGTACATTGACCATGATTTCGTCTTGAAGTTATTAGAATTGTTTGACTCTGAAGATCCGAGAGAACGTGATTGTTTGAAGACAACGTTACACAGGATCTATGGTAAATTCCTAAGTTTGAGAAGCTTCATCAGAAGGTCTATGAATAACATCTTCCTCCAATTTACTTATGAAACTGAAAGATTCAACGGTATTGCTGAGCTCTTGGAGATTTTAGGATCTATCATTAATGGCTTTGCGTTGCCTTTGAAAGAAGAACATAAGATCTTCCTCGCACGAGTGATGCTCCCATTGCACAAGGTGAGATCTATCTCACTGTATCATCCACAGTTGGCCTATTGTATAGTGCAATTTCTTGAGAAAGATCCTTTATTGACTGAAGAAGTCATTATGGGATTGTTAAGATTCTGGCCAAAGACGAATTCCACTAAGGAACTTATGTTCCTTAATGAGATTGAAGATATCTGTGAAGTGATTGAGCCTCTGGAGTTCATTAAGATTGAAGTACCATTGTTCGTTCAGTTGGCTAAATGTATCTCATCTCCACATTTCCAAGTTGCTGAGAAAGTGTTAGGTTACTGGAATAATGAATATTTCCTGAACTTGGTAACTGATAACGCTGAAACCATTCTGCCAATTATCTTCTCTGCCCTTTATGAAATCTCATCCATGGATCAATCATCGAATATTAAAGGAGGTGCGGAAGACGATGACCTGCAAAGCGTGTCCTCCTCTGGTAACTGGAACAGAACAATACATTCTCTCGCTTATAATGCGTTGAAGATCTTCATGGATTCAAATCCGATCCTTTATGACCATTGCGTTTTGTTATATCACCAATCTCTTGAAGAGAACAAGAAGAGGGAGGATGAAAATAAAGGTAAGTGGGCTCTACTAGAGGAAAGAGTCAAGCAGATGAAGGCTCAAAACGCGACTTCATGATATCCACCCAAAAAAATAGAAATCAACGATCGCACATACTTGTTGATTCTTCCATTCGCAAGTAATTGACTGTGGTTTTTTTTTATGTATTTCCCTACTGGCATCATCATTACAGTTCCTATGTCTCTACATACAGTGTTGATTTAATGGCACCATTTGATTCTTTATTCTAAGTAGTGATCATGAAGCCTTGTACTCTCTCAATATAACTGGGACAGAAGAAGGTGGAAGAGCACCAACCTCGGTGATAATCTTTTGGATGTACTCTGGTGGCGTCAAATCATACATGATGTTCAAAATGTTCAAATATGGAGATTTCTTCCAGTTCTTCAATGGCAGTTCATCTTTTGTGATGGTCGGTTCAGCGCCGTTTCCACTTTGTTGCTTCATCTTTTGTTTCTGTTGTTGTTGATCCTTCTCATCATGAGTCTCAATGAACTTACGAAGAGCGACACTAGACTTCTTTCCTTGTTCTTCCTGGCTCCAATTGACCAGATCCTCATTGTCACCCATCTCATTGAGGGTAACCGAGTCCAGTTGAACACGATCTGAGAACTTAATACTCTCACAGCAGACAAGCACCGGGATGTTTGCGTTCTTGGCCTTCATGGCGATCAGTGCCGCACCGACACGAGAATAGAGGAACCCGTTAGAAAGCATGGCATGGGCACCCAAGAAAACTGTATCAACATCTTGGAACACGGAAGTAAGTGAGTTAATGAGGACATATTCCACCTTGAGACCCTTTGCAGAGAGCTCCTCAGCAAGTTTCTTACCCTCAAAAAGTGGACGAGAGTCAACAATGATAACGTTGAAATGTTTCTTGAGCTCTGTGTGATTATGAATGAAAAGTTCTTTCAAAACGTTCGAATTGCCGTACGTTAACACTGTTGAGCCATTTTGGATGTGAGCAGAAGCGGATTGGATAATGACTTTATCTGAGAGTTCAATTTTTTCACTGATGAACATGTCAATCTTGCCTAAAAGTTCGGTCTTTGCTTCAACATCAGAAGTATCGATGGAGATGACAGAGATCTCTTGTTTCAACCATCTGATGGCGTTACCCATCGTCACGGACAAGGGCCTAGCGGTCTTCAGGTAATCGATCTGGTAACCCAAGTGGTTGGTCAGATTTCTTGTAAGGGTCGTACCTTCAGGTGTCTGATACTCTGAAATTACCCTCTTGAATGCATTGAGCATAGCCTTACATCTTGGGATGGAACCCACGATGGAATAACTCGAGTACTTTAGGGTCAGGGCCAAGATAGCCGGATGTATGAGGTTTATGACTTGTGACTGGGATAGTGAGAGTTCATTTCTCTGCTCTTTGGTCTCCAGGTGAGAGAAGAGAGACACTTTTTTTAGAACCTCTTGTTTTGGAGCAGCTCTTGAAGCTTGTCCGTTAGCACCGGATCCCTGTTGGGACTTCTGTTGTTTTGCCTTTGCTGCTTTCTCCTCAGCCTGATTAGGAATTCCGGCGCTCTCCTTCTTTGCGGCCCTCTTCTCAAGCTTCTGTCTCTTCTTCAGCTCTTTCAACTCCTTGTTGGACAATTTCAGTTCACCTTCAACTAGAACAGCAGGTGCTGGCACTCCTGACGTAGCTGCCGGTTGCTGAGCCTTCTTTTCAACACCCTTCTCGCTCATATGGTCTGATAATTCACTATCCTTTATGGTGAGGTTCTGTTATTGATGATTCACTTCGATGATTTCAATTTTGATTTTTTTGCGAGGCACTCTGGCGCGATGGTGGCTCTGAATTCATAAGGGCCAAAGCGATGACTTTGGCTCGATGCTACACGAGATGTGACTATTTACACGTTTATTCGAAGGGCTCTGACCTCCGACGCTGTGATATCTGATTTATGTTCATTGTTCAGGCCTCCTCCTCTGGTTTGTTCTCTGTCTTTGGCACTTGCGCTGGCTGTGGAGGTCTTCTGAAGACACTCTTGCCCTTAACAGAAGCGAACGCATCCTTCAATTGGAGCCTCTCCTGGAGCTGCTTGAACTCGCTGATGAATTTGAAAATCTTCTGAACAATGCCTAGTTGTTGCAATTCGACATCCTTAGCGAGCTCGATAGCGATTGGAGAGAACACCAAGTATGTGAATCTGTGGGTGTTGAACTCCTTAGCAAGAGCACCGAGGGATTTCGTGATGTCAAGCTGTGGCACTGTGGTCTCTGGCGCGGTCTTGATACTCTCTTTCAGCTCGACTGGGATCTCAGAATTGTGCTTGAGATATAGAGAAGCCTTCAAGAGATCCGATACCTCACTGGTCTTGCGGATCTTCTCTTCAGCAACTTGGACCTTTGAGAGGGCATTCAGAAGAGATTTTCTGTCGTTGATATAAATGAAGAACAGGACAAAGTTCAAGTTTTGAGCACTCAATCTCTCTCTTAGAGCCTTTTGTGTATAGATGTAAGTCAAAGCATGTGGGAACTTTCTGAGCTCGGCAGATTTCTCCAAAAAGATATTGACATGGTATGGGTTGGTGTAGTTTGGTTTCTTCGAAAGCTCTGTGAGGAGATCTCTAGTAGCATAGAGTTCATCAGCATTGGTTGCATGGGAGATCAACTTACCCAACGCGCTTCTATCTGGGACTTTTGGTGGTTCGAGTGGGACAACTCTCTTCTTTGCCACTTCATCCCACAAATCTCTCGAAAGCAAGTCACTCGCATTCTTCTCTCTGTAAACTAAAGGTCTCAAATCCTTTGGTGTTCTGAAATATTGAACATATGCATCAATCTCCTCCTTGGCTATGGCGACAGGATTGGTCTCAAAGCCATCAACGGTCTGTTGCAGACATCTTCTGGATGTGTAAATTGATCTGGATAGACGAAGCATCGCAACTGTGGCAGTTGTCAGGTGTAAACAGTTCCGCCGCTCTCAGTTCCAGCACTTCGTTGAAGTTTGGAATTTTTCTTTCGGCTCATTTTCTTAGTGCTGAAATTTACCCCGTCGGGTGAGCCAAGGTCAACTGTCTTGCGGTGTAAATCTGAGCACTAGGAAAACACAGTTTAACAAATGAACCCACCATTCAGCTCATCATTTTAGTGGGATAAAAGCCTACGAAGATGAACTACGAACCACTGGACTCATTGCCGTGTATGTATGGTACTCTGTGGCAGCTGGATGTAAAAAGAAGAAAAGAGAGAGTGAAAAGGAGACTAACAAGACCCTCATAGATGTGGATACAGACCTTACAGATGATGAGAGAGAACAGATTCAAGCACTAATAAATAAAGAACTACATGGGCAAGACCTTGGTGTAATACATCCAATAGTGGAACAAATATTTCCTCTTCCTTCAAAATCCAAACTCATAGCTGAAATCCCTGATAAGGATCTTGAAGACCAGGATTTCACACTTGGAGGTATAGACATTGATCACTACTCCAACTTGGAAACGGATGACGCCATCCAGCAATCCATAGCATACACGTATCTTCGTCAGTGTTCTTTGAAAGTTCATTTCAGAGTGGGGAATCATCAATGGTTAATAAATAACGATGAGCAGGAACGATTAAATGAGATGGTGGAACAAGAAGTGAAACGTAAGAAGAGACGGATCAATGATATCAACGCAGAACGCCAGAGAATCCAGAGTGAAGTGAAACCAGTGGTGGACTACTTGGATGAACGCTGGATACAAGGTGTGCAGAAGAACATTGAGCTCGGTGCTGGGATGTTACAGGTGAGATATGGCATATAGGGTATATGGATTGATCGAGCTTGGCTCTCTGTACAAATTAATGTGTAGAGGACGACTGCTGGACTGTTCTTGATCTAATCGCATCACGCTGCCATCCTTTATATGTAGTCTCCTCCATCTGTACTCTAGAGATAAGTATGGAGTTATCCAAGTTCCAACATTCAACTCTCCCATCCACCTCGGTGGCTCCATACTTGGCCCATCGCATGGCGCACGCACGGCACTACGACCTTCTTGAGCGCTGCGGTTTTGAAGATTTTATCTGGGGTTGTGAAAACCACGTTTTCCACACATCACAAAAGAAAAGAGACATAAACATTTTCCTGAGAGGCGGTTGAACTTTTGGAACGGAAGAATTGTTGTATATCACTTCATCCAAAGCACAGGCAATCTTGGAACATACGCTCATTTCTAAGTTCCTCCTGGGCTCTGGTAACATCTTCTGCCGCGGTTCTTTGAATATCCCTAAAGAAACAACAAACACTATCGAGATTCAATAACAATCAGCGCAGACCCCCCCCCCCACAAACGCAGCAAGAGAACACGTTCGGTGCTAACTCACAATGGAGCAACATACGGAACACCCGCAGGACTCGCCACCTAACATCACAGGGCGTAAGGCTGCCCGCTCGTTGCGGTTGTTCAGAAACGACAACAAGAGCTCTTCAAGCCTGGATGAGCATCAAAGCCCACATAAGGGCAAACGCACAGCGAGTATCTCTGCTGCATCGGTATCACACCTGTCTACTGAGATCAAGAATCTGAAGCTCTATGCCTCTCAGCGGCTTGAGCCGCCTTTTGAGGAGAGACAACGGCAAAAGTCTGTCTCACTAGATAACTCATCCCTGGAAGGTGAAGAGCCTACGATGGCCGTTTTGGAGCCAGTGTCATCAGCTGCATATATTCCAAAGGGCCATGAGAATGAGAGGATACATCTGAAGGAAGAATTGGACTACGATACGCTGAATAGTGTACATAGTGATACTGCTAGTATTGCAACAATATCAACTACGGCAGCATCACTTGCTCATAGTACAGGGGATGAACTTCATCAGGAATCAATCCCAGAGGAAGAGGGTGACGCTACAGTAAAGTTTGCCCAGGAACATGAAGTTCATGAATATAGCCTCCACGAGTCTGATGATAACGGAATCCCTATAGAAGATGGCAATGGAACCCCGTTCCCTCTTGCAGTGGAATTGACACCTTTCAACAACAAAGTCGGTGGTCATACGGCTATCTTCAGATTCTCTCGCAGAGCAGTATGCAAGGCATTGGTCAATAGAGAGAACACTTGGTACGAGACTATTGAACAGAATCATGAGGACATTTTGAAGTTTATGCCAAAATACATTGGCGTGTTGAATGTGCGATATACAACATTGATTGAGGATGCGGATGATCCAAATACATCCTTGAACGATCTTTCCTTGGACCAATCAGAACCTGTATTGGAAGATATACATGAGGAACAAGCACTGGATGCTGCCAAAGTGAGATCATCATCGTCGTACCAAGAAGAGTTGCCACCAGAGGTTGTCCTTGATGATAACAAGCACATAATCCCTGAATCACTATGGGATCAATATTCCAGCTCGGCTCCATCTCCTGCATCTTCATTCTCCTGCATGTCTGAGCAATCACCATCGCTATCTCCAAGGCTGCTACAACAGCATCAAAGTGCCTCAGCAACTAATTCACCAAACGTGAATTCCCTGGGATCCACAACAGTGAATAGAAAGTTACAGGAGCTTGTACTACAGGAGGTATTTGCACCAATTCGCTCCAAGAAGAGCTTCAGATCTCTGAAACATTCAACATCACCGAGACTGTTTCCGCAGAGAACGCCACTAGATGCACGCCAACCACATCGTTTAAGCGCATCATCATCAGATCTGGGTAAGAGACCAAAGCTCGGAGAATCCGCTACTCTGAAGAAGAATAGTAGATCCCTGATCGATCTCCAGAATATGGATTCTCAGTACAATGAACCAGTATCGCAGGGTTCTGTTGATGAGAGCGCTATTGATGATACAGAAGCTTCTCCGAGATCCAAATCTGCGCCACATCATTCGAGAGCTAACAGTGATTCGATTTTCCAGATGGATGATGAAGATGGACAAGCAGGTTCTCGAGATGCTGATGAAGGTGAACTGTCTGATGCTGTTTCTCCTCTGATTATACCAACGAAGGGCATTCGCAAAATTCAGCGGATCGAGAGATTTATCCTGTTAGAGGATCTTACAGTGGACATGAAGAAACCATCGGTGTTAGATTTGAAGATGGGGACACGTCAATATGGTGTTGAAGCCTCTCTAAAGAAGAAGACATCACAACGTAAGAAGTGTGCTTCGACTACTTCTCGTCAATTGGGTGTTCGTATCTGTGGTATGCAATGTTGGAATAAGAAAACCCAGAAATTCCTCTCGCGGGATAAGTATTTTGGAAGACGTGTAAGAGCAGGATTTCAGTTTGCAGCGTGTATCGCCAAATATTTGTACGATGGTGAGTGTGTATACTCCATATTGATGAAGATACCATCATTGATCAAAGATATTGAAGAATTGGAGAAGGCAGTTGCAAAGTTGAGAGGCTATAGACTCTATGGTTCTTCCCTTCTATTAATGTATGATGGGGATGAGCTTTGCACTGTGAAGATGCACATCATCGATTTTGCACAGTGTATCACTCCAGATAATCAGGCGATGGCAAGCTTCCCACCTAAACACCCAAATGAAATCGACTATGGATATCTGAGAGGTTTGGCATCTGTCAAGTTTTATCTGAAGCTGATCTTCGAGAAAGTGAGCGGTCTTGACTACACTACCCATGAGAACGCTGAAGAATATATCACTGCGCATGTTGATGACTTGAAGAAGGAGTCTGTACAATGGTTAAGTTTGTTTGATGGTCTTGAAGACAATGATCCAGAGTTCTACCAGAGAGACTTTGATGAGATCCCCACATTTGCCTTAACTGATGATGGTGATGTCTCTGAATGAACTTCGTTCCAAAAACAGGAACTACTTAATCTTAATAGTGTAATGCTAATGACCAATTACTGTATTGAGACTACTGTAATCCGGGCAGAACCTCGATTAAAAATGAACCGTAATGAGAACCAAAGTTTTAGAAGATTTTTTATACAAAATACATTAAGCCAAAAACACCTTATTTGTTCAAAACCTCAGCATCGTACTTTTGCTTGAACCATTGGACGGTGTCCTCCTTGTTGGTCTTGTGGGAGTTACCGATAGTAGCTTGGGTACGCTTTCTTCTGGCAATTCTGGCACCTGGTCTACCCATGACAACGTAGAAGTCCATACCGTAGATACCAATAGCTGGATCGTACTTAATACCCAAGTCGATGTGCTCTTGGATACCGAAACCGAAGTTACCAGTCTCAGAGAAGTTTCTCTCTCTCAATTGGTACTCCTTAACCTTCAAACCTCTCTCCAAGATCTCCTCAGCCTTTGGGCCTCTAATGGTGACGTGGACAGCAATCTTTTCGTTTCTTCTGATACCGAAAGTTCTGACGGTGTATCTAGCCTTGGATTGGACTGGGGTTTGACCAGACAATTGCTCCAAAACCTTGGAAGCTCTGGTCAATCTGTCACCAGATTCACCAACACAGATGTTGAGAACAAGCTTCTCAATCTTCAAATCACGCATAGGGTTTTGGGCCTTGGAAGACTAGTATAGTGGTTAGTATTTCTAACGACATGAGTGGTATATGACTGGGGAGACATCACACAGGTTGGGATTCAGAGGTCATGTACATAACTCAAAATGGCTCTAGCTTGAAATGGAAGGTGCGACCTGTTGTGTCTTAAGTGATCTGGGGTACTTATGTGCCTCTGAAAAGTATAGCTATATCTTCTGGATGTATCCTTCAACGCTCTTTGGGTGCTCTTAAGCGATGATTTCAATATCTGTTTAACCCCACTGAACTTATCATGTAATGGGCTAGTTCTCGGAATAACAATATTCTCCTCTCCTTCCTCTCTATATGATGTAATTCCTCCATTCGTAATCATATGGAACATACCATTTTGACTTATGTTGTGCTGTAATTCTCTCGTCTAGGTGAAGCTAAGTTGCAAAACTCTAAGAGTCCGTTTTGAAAAGTTTGCCAGCGACTCACAAAACTTTGCTGTGTCTCCTAACAGGAATTTCAACCGTGTTGGCGGAGAGGTAGCCAGGGGAACGCTTGGGGAGCTGGCGCTTTAGACAGGTGTGTAAACCCTGGACCGCTACCGGGAGAGATGGGTACGTAAATTTCAGCACATTTGTAGGCGGAAGCTCTGTGAAAATCCTAGACAGGGGAACCAGCTCGCCTGTGCGTGCGCCGAAACCGAAAATCGCACCAGCTTCCGCGAACATTGTTCTCGCGCGGTCTGTGCATGGCAGAGCTAGAAATTTTTAATGTGATCTGTGACTGCTTTTCTTCCCGAACATCCGAACACCTCTGATTCCTGAAGGTACGGAGTTTAGATGACACAATACAGTTTGTATCAGGGGCGTAGAGCTCTAGCGGTGATCAGCGTTGGTGTATCTATTAGAATGTTGTCGAAGAAAGAGCACAGTTTGAATAGAATTTAGCTAATGAGCAATAAATAGCTCTAGCTTGCATCTTCCCTCACTATATACTACACTCATCCATATACATAAGTCGTCAGATTAGTAGTACAAGCGAAAGAAGAGATCAAGGAATGCAAATGAAAGCGAACAGGCAATAGCAAGTAGCGCTCTTATGGTCGATGCCTTCGAAATAAAAGCATAGTAGGCGGTATTAAAGGTTCATAAGGATATCAAAATGGGGTATCTGTATGATAAATATGAGTGTGTATGTCTTGTGGAATCATGATTGACGATGATGTCCGCTCGTAGCTCAATCCATGGAGACATCGCAAAAGTGCAAAAGAGATAGAGCGATCACGCGTTAGCCATCTTAAGACAGGTCTCCCAGGGTTCTCTGGCAACGATCGATTTGATCAACTCCATAGCTTTGGGGTCTGAGTTCAGCTTCTTCAAGCCCTGACAGCTTACAAAGTCCAATACTTTGTTCTTCTTGATACACTCGTTCAAATATATGAAACTTGATCCGGCACTCAAGATATCTGCGTATGGTTGCTCGCCAGTAGCAGCAAATAACAATGTCAATCCAACAGCATAGAGATCTGTGTGATAGGACGGCGAAGATGGAGGTAGTTGTGCCAATTCTGGTGCACAATATTGCAGAGTGACGTCATAAAACAACCCATCATTGATCCTTCTTTCATATTCAGCATGGATATCTTCCTCTAATCCTGCAGACGAGAAATCACAAACCTTGAAATCACCATATGTTGAATCAAACAAAACGTTTGAAGGTTTCAAATCCATGTGGACGATATGGCAGTGACGCAACAATTGAAGAGCATTCATCAACTGATGCGCTAATCTCCACCATAAGTCATTACCGATGTGTAATTGGCCAGAGTGGGCGGCTTTCGAAATGAGTTTCTCAAGAGAACATGATAATTGCTCAGAGACTAAGCACGGTCTGGATTCATGTGGTCTTATCCTCGTGAGGTGCGATTTATCCATAAATGTCAATCCATAGACGTTCAAAACAGGAGCACCCGCCTGGTCTATCCCATGAAGCAACTCGTAGTTCTGAATGATACGGTAGTTGAACATCTCTTTCAATACCAATTTACTGGCTCTGATACTTGAGGGGACTTTCACAGCAAAAGCCTGGTCATCAAGTGAGCATTCTAGCACAATGGAGTAAGCACCTCGTCCGATAATCTTATCCTTATGGACATTAAACTTGAATTTCGGATCGATAACCGCGTCGTCAATCTGAGCAATCACTTCTTCACGATCAACAAGAGATGATAATGGAATATATTTAAGCATCACCGCGCTTGACACAGGCGACGTCGGTGTTGTAGGGTATGAGTGTTTTACCGAGTATGGAGAGAAGTCATCGGAATAGTCACAAGAGGTATCCAACGCTAGAGTCAGTCTCGTGGGATTGTAATCAGGGGAACTTGGGCCTTCACTCTGTGGCGTAGCCAGGTGGGATGACGTTGTGTCAAGAAACGGTAGCGATATCTGCTTCCGTGGAGTGGAAAAGATATGTTGTTGTCTTAGCGGAGGCGTCTTGAATACCGCCATGTCGGGGTTGTTATTGTTTACGTTTGTTCGTTGCCCGGGTAATGAGGCTACGTTCAGCTTCTGATAACAGTGGTATGTGTTGAATAGATCTTGTAGTCAGTTATCGGTCGATCCTCAACAAGCCTCTGTATGTTGTTCCTTCTCCCTAGGTTTGCGGTGGTATAATTCTTTATGGTGAGTGTTCACCAAAGTTCGGAAGTTCTCAACTTTCACCGTTGACTTTTGTGGCAATTAAGCTCTGATGGAAGAAAATTTGATGACAATGAGGGGCGCTCCCGGGAAGCGAAAAGGGGACCAAATGACCAGATAAGACAAGCAGTCTGATGCTTTGCCGCTGCTTCGTCAAGAAGCTATTATTCACCTGTACTGTGTATTGAGAGCTTAAGTAGTTTATATAACAACCGCAGGCTATCTCTTATCTTTCCAATACTCTCAACAAGCTTCAAATCGTCGATCTCTTATCTTCGATCAGAAATGCTTTTGCCCCAAAACCCGGCGGCAGGAGCGGCAGTTCGGGCATTTTTAACCGCCTGTGTTGTTACGTAACGATCGTCTGTTTGAAACTTTAAACTCACGCGACTACAACAAGAGAAGAGTCGACGACACAGTAATGACGGCCCCTCGCTCCAATTTGTCTATCCTGACAATACAAACCAAAACCAGATGCTTTCAACTAGTCTGGTGTTTTCCTTTTTCTTTTGAGCGTGTCAGTAAATTTGTAGTACATTGCGTGTGATGTCATATAATGTTTGCAATAAAGAGAGAAATTTTTAACAAAATACGTAAAGGATGGTATCCTTTGACAACAGCCTCTATGATTCTATTATTACAATTTCTATCGGATATTATTGAGTCTATTCAATTTGTTGGAAACTTCCTCTCAATCTATTTTCACATCCTTTTTGTGACATAAATTTCGCACACAAATCAAATAAAATCCCCCAAAAGTTTTCTATTAAATTTTTCTCAGTATATTTGAAATATAGAGCTCCATCAATTCCATGAGTCCCCATTTAATTGCTTTGAAAGGTCCAATCCAAAGAATTGAAGCTTAAGAACAATCAAGGTATAGAGAAAGTGTCCGTACCATTAAAATACAAAATTAATAATTATTGTGGTAAAAGTTGGCGTAGAGGGAATTGCAATTACTGGGACAGCCATGGGCTGCTAGCACTGGTGAATGTTCAATTCATTTATCTGATTAAACAACCACTTGCCTCCCTTATTGAAGTTATTCCTCTTCTATGTTTAAAGGTCGCACTGTTCGCAAGATTTCTAAATCTAACATGACTATTAAGCCTGCTTCCAACCCATACTTTTTCGGTTTAGTAGTGTAGTGGTTATCACGTCTGTTTCACTCACAGAATGTCGCGAGTTCGAGTCTCGTCTGAACCTTATTTTTGAACCTCCAACTATTCTAATGTAATTACATGCCGCTTTTCATTTGAATATTGAATGTTCGATGTCTTCAATATCAGTCGCGCCTTTGACGAACTGAGTAGAGCTTGCTTGTACAGCGTTTGCTGCTTTGTGCTTGTGCGTCTTTGCCGTGCCGAAACCCATGTCTCGTAGTCATCTGAAAAAAGCAATGTAACCTACATCTTTCGTCATGAATTTCATATGGATTATTTAAGCTGCAGTCTATCCAGTGGATCATCAGTTTCCAGTAGGCTGCTGAACAGCGCGTCAACGCCATCGTCCTGGAGTTGGAAGAGGTCAGGTTCATGAGTGGCCGTTTCCTCCTGAATCATATCCGTTCTGTTATTGGATGTTGACACTCCCAATGGCCGTATTGTTGGGAAAACCATAGTCTGCATGCTTCTTGTGTATGGTGCGTCAATGTTTGCCAATTGTTGCTCTGTAGATTGCTGTAAAGCTCTACGCTGTTTAGTAACCACACTGTCAAAGAACTTGTACCCAGCAAGTAGACAATAAGTGGAAAAATTCAAGCTGAAGACGCGCATAAAGGATGTTTGACGAATGTACAATAACAACTTACACCCAGTAGCCATGAAGTTATGCGCGAACCCTCTTGACATAAACCCACGCGTCATGATATCTGTGCCGTCACCCAATTTCAGATCTTCCAGGTCCTGGACAGTCATCTGGAATTCATTTTCAGATGTGGATTCAGAATCGATTAGTTTCATTTCACAGGCAAAGAAGGTGACATATGAACGATAGATCGGGATCTTAGACGAGGCTACCACTGCGATTGATACTTCAGCAAGTCGACACGTATCAAGGTGATCACCAATATAGCTGATTCTAGTACACAAATCATTCAGCTTCACCAAGAACTCAATGACATATGCGAAGTAGAGAGAAGCGAACTTCTTTGTTGAAAACGTATATAGCTCATAGTCGGGATCATTGTCATCAACATTCTCGAGCAGGAGATCCCACATGACGTGAAGCACATGCAGACCGAAAAGTTTATGAATCAGATTTGGGACTCGTGAAATATTCCCCAGAAGTCCTTCAAGGCTGTTCCATGGCTCAAGTGCCATTGATAGTCTAAGTAACTCGCCATCTCCAAATTGTTCAAAAACTGAGATCATTCTTAGAATTTCATCTTTATAGATTGGTCCTGCACGATTCACGATCCTACAAAACTCTCTCATGCACTTGAAAAGTTGTAGCGCCTTTTCATCATCTTCCTCGAGCTTGCCAAATGACTTCATATTGACACAACTCTCATCAATAGTCAAGGGCAACCCAACATAGATAGACAAATATGCATCCTTTATGTACAGAACCTTCCAAATCTGTCGTAATGTGTTTCTAAAGACCGTGGTTTCAGCTTGATACAAGTCATCAACATTACGATGCAGTCCCATAGTGATAGCCATGTTTACTGCCGCTTTGAAAAGCATAGCTCCAGTAGAACCATCTCCACCATCTCCATTCATAGGATCGATCAATAGTAGCGAGTGCATTAAGATCATTGTTTGTAATGCAGGTAATGTTGCCCGATACTCTGACTTGCTGAAACGTAATAATTCTTGGGCATACTGTACGAGTTCTCCACGGTCTGGGAATTCATCAACTTCACGTGTCAAGTTTATAGTTAGAACAACATATTTGATCACAACCACAATCAATGAAATTCTAGCGTAATCAACAGATTTCTCACGTATGCTTATGACACACTTATTTGTGTGCTCATCTTTGGCGAAGAGCTTCAAAAAGTCGTGTAATAATACATGCACGTCCATTATTGGCAGGAAATGCGTCCAAAATGAGAAACGATACGTGTTGATATACTCCTTAACAACGTCGTAGTCAGGTAGGTACCGACAAAGACTCAAGAGAAGGGCATCTGACGATGGTGATGTTAAATCATCATATATGTTGGGCAGGTTGTACTTGTGATTCATCTTTATCTGCCATTCTCTCCTCACATTAGATAAATAAGCGACAGCCTCCTCTGCAACCTCAGAATTATTAGTATTCCTCCCAACAAAGGTTCTCCAACAGGTTGGTCCGAAATATGACACTCTATTGCTCTTTACTGTAATGTAGTCATATATTTTGATCTCGGATCTGGGGTTCGGGTTTGGAGTTGTCGCCGTATTTGTCTGATCTCTGGCTTTCAATTCAGCGAGCTCATGCTTCACTCTCCCAAGTTCTGTGCGCAGAAACATTACTGTTTCGTTATCTGCATTATTATCATTGGGTACCGGCAGTAGGTTGTGTTCATAAATGCACTGATCAGTTGGGATTTTACGACGGGAGCAAGACGAGCATGGTTTCGATTGGTCACACTTAATCTTTCTGACACGGCAGTTTGTGCAGGTCAGACTTATCCTCTTGCGCTTTCTCCTGTGTAGAACGTCATTACCGCCAGCGAGGGAGCCCATTATTACTGACCTTCCTTTGTTCCATTATGGATGGTCCGTTCGTAATTATTTAAAGGTACTGTCAGATTATCCACCAAAACCTGCGCATACCGGAGATCTTCGCGACCTCGTTCTGTGTTGAGGTCCAGGTGTTTGTGTAGGCGCCCCTTTTAGTTTGAGACCAGTTAAATAAACAGATCAATCCCAAAGCCTCTTTCTGTTGAGCTGAGTCGTGGCTAGAACTGGAAAGGTTGTTCTCAAGCTACAGTGCTAGTCAATTGCCTATAAAAAGGACAAATTTTGCGCTGGGGTTCTTGATTAACAGGTGTCATAGTCATGGCAAAGAAGAAGAACAACAAGACGAATAAGAACAAGAGCTCTGACAAGCTGAAGGAGGCTGAAACAGCGGTTGATTATAGCATCGAAACTGTGGATGAAGTGAAGCAGGAAGCCACTGAGGAGACGGGTGATATGAAACTGGTGGATGTAAAATCTGAGCATGATCAGCTAATTGTTACCACCTCACAACCAGATGGCTTGCAACAACCTGAGAACAGCATATCAACTGAACCAGAGAAAGATTCCCAGACGCGCAAGGATAAAATGTTGGGCAATAATAGGACGAGTACTACCTCTATACATGCTGAGCCTCGAAAGGCTGAGGGCCCAACTACCACAGATCAACCTTGTGCGCCTGTACCAAAGAAGCGTCTCACCTTACAAGAAAGATTGGCGTTGGCTGCCAAATCAGGGAAGTCCTCAAAGAGAGGTGCATCTGGCACAGATTCGAAGAGTAAAGGGGTTTCGCCTGAACGAGTCGTTATTCCAATTCCAGCTCCTGACCTGACTCCACCGGAACCAGAGAAGCAAAATGGAACCGCACCTTCAGAAGCTGATGCTGAACCACAAGACCCTTTGTTTCCAGAGAATATACAAGAATTGTCATATGAGGAGCTAATCAAAGTCATATTAGAGGTTAAGACCAAGTTCTCGGTCATGGACTCCAAGATCAAGTTATTGAAGGAAGAGAAAAAGAGCTTACAGGAGAAAGTCAAGTCTTTATCTTCGATTACCACTGTATCAACGTTTTCATCTTCTGTAAATGATCACCTCTTAAAAGAGAAGGACGCTAAGATTGCGCAGTTGTTGAAAGAGGGCGAAGAACTTTCCAGAACGGAACTCAAGTTGAACAATACTATCAAGAAGTTGAAAACCAAAGACTCTGAAAACGAGTACGAGATTTGTGATCTAAAAGGTCAGGTTGAAACTTTAGAGTCTGAAAGGAAAGCACTGAAAGAGTCTTTAAAAATGACCCAAGAAAATGAGCAACGATCCACGATGAAGACGAAAGCTCTTGAAAAGCAGTTAAATCACGAGCAGCAGTCTCTCAAAGATGAGATCACTAGAACGACGCAACTATCTCTCAAGGTAGAAGAGCTGAGTCAAACCTTGATACAAGAGAAAAACAAGTTCATGGGTGAAATCAACTCATTGAAGAGATCACTGGAGAAGGAGAAACAGAGACTCATTGTTGTCAGAGAGGATCATTCCAGAGAGGTCGCTAGGCTAGAGGAAAAGATTGAACAGTTACGTTTCCAAGCTGAAAATGCTCAAACTTCTTCTTCCTCAAACGACGAGAGTTATTTGAAACTAGTGAGACAACATGACGTTCTTCAAAAACAATATACTTCTGCTACTGAGAACTGGCAGAGCATCGAGGCTGCTTTGATGAGTAAGGCCAATAATTTGGAGAGTGAAGTTTCAGCGCTCCAAGGTGAAATCTCAAAGTCAGAACAGAAAGCTGAAGTATTAGCCAAGGATCTCCAAGCTAAGGTGAATGAAGCTGAGATAACTAACGAGAAATTGGGCAAACTCGCAGAAGAACATTGCAGACTCCGAAATCAACTTATAACCACTGCTAAGACATTGGAGGATGCCCAAACATCATTAGATATGAAAGAGATGGCATACAACAAGGAGAGATCTGCATTACAATATAAGATCCAAGGACTTGAACGCCAAATACGTGAACAGATACAACCACAACAATTGGCGGTCCCAGATCAAGCAGCTTCATTTGGTTCATCAATATTTTCAAGAAATGCCTCTACACCGTCTCTCAGACAGGCTCGCAATTGGGAAACTCGTGAAATTGGTCTGGGTGAATCATCGACCACTCCAGTTCAGACCAGAAAGTCCTCAGTGATGTACCCACAGGGGTTTTTCGATGAACATGACCCCTTGAGCGATATCGAGGACGATGATGTGTCCTCCAATTATAACAGTGGCTCGCGTAAGGACTCCTCATCTGCTATTGGAGGATCGAATGTCCAACTCTTGGGTAAGATGAGTTCCCAAGTTCGTCGTCTACAGACAGAACTTGCGACGATGAGAGAGGATATGGAAAGACTCATTAATGAGAAGAAGGCGGCGAATGAGGAAATTGTGATCCTCATGAAAGATAACGAGCAGGTACAGAGGTACAAGGACCGCATCCATGAGTTGGAGGAACAGGCTGAAGGTTACGTGGCTCGTAATGAGAAGACATTAGAGATTCTTGGCGAGAAGTCTGAACAGGTTGAAGAACTCAAGGCCGATGTTCAAGATTTGAAAGATCTTCTGAAGTTGCAAGTCCAACAACTTGTGGAATTGCAAAATAGATGAGTTCTACATGTGCATTTTCTTTTCTTTGCTTCGATGACCTGTAACGTGTGTATTACACATGCTTTCGTATGTTTCCTGATACCACCTAGTTATAACCTTGAGCAATGGCATTCTCAGAGTGGTCATCAATGTCTTCAGCATCCCATGGATAGCACAACCACTTATCTGGGACGGTTCTAGCAGCGTAGTAACGATCTTGGATAATGTCAGTAGGCAACTGAGCGTTTTTTGGCTTGTCCTTATTGTGGAGGACAAAGATAGCAAAGTTAGTCTTTTCTTGTCTGTTCAACTTCTCAGCTTGTGCCTTGACATCCTTCTCGAGCTCAGAGACAGCATAATGGAGGGTGGTTCTGGTATCATCAACCTCATCAACAATCAAAACGTTTTTGCCGATCAGAGAATCAAAGTGCTCACTGAGGGCACCAAAATCAAGCCACTGTGTTCTGACAACCTCCTTACCGATTTGAGTATCATCATTCTCATTACCCAAGTTCTCGTACAAACTGAGACCAATGACCTGGATTGGAATGTTCTTGCTGCCCTTCTCCTTCAAGAACGTTCTGAGGATACGGGATGGGATGTTACCACCACCACCAATGGAGATGATGATATCTGGCTTGAAGAGCTTTATCTTCTCAGCCTGCTCCTTACAAAGCTTGTGGATATGATTATAAGAGAAATATAGCTTTTCTGGTTCTTGTGACATTGGTACCTTTTTGTGACATTAAAAAAGTTACGCAGCCGACCAGTTGGTGAAATTTTTTCTGTTTGACCGAGCGATGAGTTACCGCTTATGGAAAGGTTAGGGAACCCGTGCACAAGTACGTTAAAATCCGAAAGACTCTATTAAATGCTCTATCTTACCTATTCATCGTCTTCGAAGTCCTCCTGTTCAGACTCTGGCTCACTTTGTGAATTTCCAGCTTCTTCCAAAACGTCCTCACCGTCGTCGTTTTCACCATTGCCATACTCAATAGACTCTTCTTCTTTGGCAATCAGCTCATCCTGAGTGGCAGTAACATCTTCAGACTTTGTCAACTGTGTTCTGAGCTGGAATTGAGATTGAAGAAGCTCCAATCTACCCTGCAGAGCTAAGAGTTCTGGTAAGTTTTTAACGCTCTTCTTCACAGATGATTTCAATGGCTTGGTGTTACCGTGAGAGTTGATGACCACTGAATGGCTCACTAATAGCCACTTAAGCCAAATGTTTAGAGTAGCAGATTCACTTGGATCATTCTGTACTCTGGAAGATAAGGTGTTGTAGATGTTGAGTGCAACATCATCTGGTAATGATGAGATAACAGTTTTGATCTTGCTCTCCTCTTCGTTACTTATAAGCACTAACAATAATTTTTTTGGGTCCTCAACATTTTCTTGCAAAAGTAAAAGGAGCTTTCCATCCTGCACATTGTATCCAGGGTTAGCGACAAGGCCAGTCAAGATCGGTTCTGGAGCCTTTGTCACTATGGTCTGCTTGTTATTGTGCTTGACATCAATTTGGATGTCATTTGTGCATTCTCCAAGCTCAACTGTTTGAAACTTTGGCTCTAAATGGTTCCATGATATCACAAGCTTGCTATCCTTCAAGAAAGCGCCAGCAAGTGGAATCTTATTATTATTTGATGTGACAGAAATCACGCTCTGATTAGCCAATTGGATGAGTTCCACAGATCCCGAGGATGTGTAACCAACAATGAGATTATCATTGATGTTATGCAAAGATGTGATAATTTTGGACGATGTGATGACATAAGATTTCTTATAAGTGAGTGCATCATATACGATGATTTCCTTCTCCTTAGAGAGAACTAGCAAGTTCTCAACAAGTACAGCATCATCTGACTTGGTCGTGAAAGTGTGTAAAAGTTCACCTGCTACGTTGAGAATGTAGGTCTTTTCACCAAATGCAACAATGAGAGGCTTATCTGTCAGCTCAACAACTTTGATAGACGTGACTTGTTTCAAAGCCTTTGGAAATTTGATAGTGGTTTGTGGCTTTGTACCATTCAATTCGTACTCAACTGCCTCCAAATTGGTAGAAATCCAGATGGAGCTTTTCAAAACAGATGCGGAGAATATGGTAGATCCCACAAGGATCTCATTTACTGGCTGTTTCTGGAAAGGGGATAAAATTTGGATCTTCCCTGATTTGAATACACATGCAAGATAGCTAAGAGACTTTGTTCCCTTAGCCGACCCATTAGATTGTCTTCTTTTAGATCTTTTCCCATTAGTAACATCATCCCTGGTAATCCACTCAACAGATACAAGTTCCTCGGCAGAATCAATTTCGAATGAGTTACTGAGTGAGTTGGATACAGAAATTGTACCAGACTCCTCTTGCAGTGGATAGATCAGAACCTCAGATTTCCCTGGTCTTGTGACTATGCTGGCGAAAAAAGAGCCCGTAGCATCAACCTTACCAAGTCCAGCCATTTCTTTGAATCCTATAGCAAAGAATGTCTCGACGATAAGTTTGATTTCTTGTCTTTTGATTAAAGAGTTTTGAAGCATACTCGAAAGCCTCGAAACGAAAAATTTCAACCTCTAGGACGACCGGGTAATGCCGCGATGAGGCGGTGGGCGCCACAACTACAGTAAACTACTCTTGTCGCTATGATATATATGTGGATGCATTGCCGGCTAAATATACACAGTATGCTGCCATAAGATCACAGTTGGATAATGTCCTGCAATGTGCTCTGCTGATCAGAAGTCAAACCACTAAAGATCAGTTGGTTCTTTTGTACATCAGATTGGCATGCCATCAACACCTCTTTACAGGCAATGAACACATTGACACCTTCAAGGATATCGTGGGCCAATGGGTCCTCCGGTAAGTCATCATCCGCAATGTCATAGAAGCCCGAGGACTTCAGTTTTTCGGCTTCTTGTTGTAAGAACTCCATGTAGTCATCTGTTGCTCCACCTTCACCATCCTCATCGGCGTCTTCGTTCTCCCATTCCTCAGCGTCTTCATACTCAATGTACTCACCAGCATCCTCATTACCGTCAAACTCCTTTCTGCGTTTCTCCAAATCGCTGATAGCAGAAGGCAACTTATCCATCAACAGTGCTAACTGAAGACCGAATTGTGGAGAAACAGTGTTGATTTGCAAGGCGTTCAACTCATTAATGGACAAGTTGATCAGACTCAAAAGACCAAGGGCTGATAATTTCATATCAAAAACTCTAGTCATTTTTGGAATGTATTGAAACCACAAGTTGAAGAGTGGTAAGATGAAGTTACCGTTAGCCAATGTGGTCAAAGATGCATGGGCATGGTAGACAAAGCCTGCAACGATAACGTTTAACATGTTAATGGCGAAAGTATTAGATAGGTCTGTTGCACTGACAATATTATTGATAGTGATACTCAACATCTCTTCAACAAATGGTTGAGCACCGGAACCAAGGGTCAATATAACTTTTTGACCAACTTCGGCACCGTATGCATAATCGTCTGGAGAATTATCTTCATCAGACATGACACGTTTGAAGAGAGCCAAAAAAGCCTCGATGTATTCTGGATTACTCTTAATTTGCTCTGCACCAAAGCACAAAAAGTTGTTCAAAGCTGGCATCATATCTTCCAAATACATGATGGCAACAGTGTTTGTCAAGGATTGCATCATGAGTTCGAATGCCTTCCAACAAGCTGGCGAGATTTGACGAGTTAAAAATGTTGAGTTTTCAATCAATTCACTCACTTCACGGAAGAAGTCCTCTTGACCTTGGACAAAGACGTATTCAACAGCTGGATAGAAAGTCTCTTCCAATTTAAAGACAATCTCAGTAGAAGACTCGAATGACAGCAAGACAGTAATCATCGTGTTTAAAAGACCCAAGGCAGCCATTTGCTTATCTGTGAAGTCATCAAAGTTACCATCAAACTCATCTGCGTCAACTTTAGATGCTTCATTTAGCTCTTGAGCGAGCTTCATGAATTGATTCACCAAATTGGCCATCAAATCAACGCCAAATGGCTGTAGTTGTTCACTAAATACTTCAACAAGCTCCTGCATGACACCAGAGATAGCCTCAGCATCGATGGTATTAGAGAGTTGCAATAGCTTTTGCATTGTTGGCATTATGACAGTGGAGAGAGCCTCTTGGAACTGAGGAATCTTGACAAAGCTCTGCAAGGCCAGAGCAGCCTCCAATTGAACAGGAAGGTTAGCGTCTTCGAAAGAAGCGAGAATGCCACGATAAAGGGCACCCAAGCTGGCCTCCTGCTGCAATGGAATATCGGCAAATTTAGACGCAATCTCACATGTTCTAGCCTTGATGAATGCATATCTTGAGTTAAAGTGTGGATAGATGAATTGTTGCAACAGGCCTTCCATTTGAGGATAATATGGGGACTTCTCATTAACAAAGTGGTCAACCAAACTACCAATAAGACGAAGAGCACCCTCTAGTCTTTTAGCCTCTTGGATAGATTGAGTTGTTGGATCCTTGAGCTCATTCAATTGACCAAATGCAAATTGTAGGATTGGCTCCAGTGTGGTTTTCTTCTTCTTTCTTGTCAACGTCATCAACAAGGAGATAGCAGCAAGATCAGATGCGTTATTGTCGTCAAAGATATCCAATTTAGTGTGGATGTAATCCTCTGGATCGTTTTCAAATTGATCTAATGTTTCATCTGAAGGACAGAGCAATGGGAATATGAAATGAGAGACCAATAGTTCAATGTGAGGTTTAAGTAAATTCCATGTGTGTTTCTCTATGATGGATTTCTCCAAGAAGTTAAGGACATAGAACAACTGTTCCTCACTCATCCAGAGCCGATTCGAGCACCATTGGTCGACTTGGCTCAAGTAGAGGCTCAACAGTTGTGGCACAAAGTTTTCCGTATAGACAGACTTAAATGAATCATAAGAAAATTTCTTAGATAAGGATTGGGAGCCATATCTGTCAAAGAGACGAAACAAGTTAGCACAGGCCCACTTTTTGGTCTTGACCCATGGATGCAGCTTTCTATCATTGATTTGAAGCTCCATCACCTCCTCTGGCAATGGTTTATTGATGACAGCAACGTGGATGTTACCCCAGTCTTGAATTGCTTGTAAGGACTGCAATGGCGCAGGAAGATCATGGTATGTCACATACTTGTAGATCTTCAACACAAGAACAGTCATCTCACCAGCCTCTTGAGACTCCTGTTTCAACAAGGTATCAGCAACGGTGAGGAGTGTTTGGAAGTGTTGATTAATTAAGATATCCAACTGTGGTCTCTCCTCGTTAGTGGTCCATCTGTAACTGGAGCAGACCTTAGCGAAACACAACAAACCTGTGTAAGCAGATTCCAAGTTTTGAGAATAAAGCAATTGCAGCGCTTGTTCAACGAGGGATGGCCATTGTTTCGGATAATCATGGGCGACAATGGTCTCTAGTACAGGAATTAACTGTCTTCTCAATCTATGATCAGCATCAACCAAAGCGGTAAGAAGACGTTCTCTGATATATGGCTTCTCGTCATCATCAACTGCATCACTGTCATTCTTATACGGTCTCCAGTAGCGGACAATACGGTTCTTAAAGAACACAGCAGCTGCGGTCTTGATCGCTGGATTCACTCCATTACTACCCAAGATGTCCAGACAGGCACCTAGGAACCCAAGGCTCCGTTCAGCCTGGCGCAACTGGGCCTCAGCCTGTTGTCTAAGCTGCTGGTCAGCGCTCAGAGTAGCGGCAAAGCACTCGTGGAGGGCGTGTGGATCCATCTTGACGCTCTGTGTATCGTTGGAGTACGCCTTCGTTGCGTCGTTTTCGTTTCTGGATAAATTTTTCTTCCAGTGCGATGTGCTTTGGAAGCATGTAAAGGCAGGCCGAAGTCTTCACAAACAAGAGACCGCTCAGACAATAGCACGGCACAAGAAACAGAATGGTGGATCCACTTGATAGAGAAAGACAAAGAGCAGCTTCGGTGTTTGTGACTTTTGGAAACGGGCGCAAATTGGACATAAGAGGTGAGTTATTATGCAGCCTCATTACATCTGTCTTTACTGACCCCTTGAACAGCACAACAAAGAACATATGATGGATCATACATGAGAGCTTCCATCGCAGTTATGATGTTTGGTAAGTTCACCAATTCGTGTTATTCAAGGACCAAAACTAACAATGACAGCAATTATGATCACAAAGCTCTTCTCTAGGGAGTTTCTACCTGTGGCCACAGTGTTCACCATCTATGGCTCACTGATTTTCTTGGTCTCTATCCACAGATCAAACCAGATGAAAGACTACTTCGCAGAGACGACGCAGAAGCTCTACTATAAAACAAGTGGGAATATCGTCCTATTGATGGGAGGCATCACTATTGCAAGCTATTTGACCCTTTTGGTGTTGATACTTCGTATGTGAGAAAATGGAAAAACAAAACAGGAACACTCGTGAACAGCATAAACCTCAAACGGCAGTTTGTGGTGGATTCAATGTCTTCTCAGCGAACTTGGCGTCGAATCTTCACTGCTGAACCCCTGGGAGTAAACAGTCTCTTGTGTAATGTCACCAACTGTGGTTTCAGCCGAAATCACAGAGGGACTTGGAAATGCCGTAAGGATCGATGACGATTTCTTATACACCAGTTTCTTCGAAGGAGACAACTCAAACGAGTTATTCGAGAGCTTGGATGGTGTATATGCCTTATCCTCGTTCATCTTGACTGCACTTCTATCGAGCAATTTCTCCTCCCTTTCGAATGAATCCTCTCGTGAAGATGATATGGCACTTCTTGATCCATCGTTGCCGTTTATCTTATTTGTGTATTCTTCAGAGCTTGAACTTGTTGGTGCTGAACTACCCTCATCGCTTCTCGAAATTGGTATATCGATGTCCAAGATTTCATCTGAAGTCTCCTCAACCGCGACATGAATGTGCTTTGAGGGTTCTGCCACCACCGCCTCTTCATCTTCTATGAAATTGAAATTCAGTGGAGCGGGACTTTGCACGATACTAATATTGTATTCAGCTTCTTCGATGTCTATATCTGGTAGCTCTATATGTCTCTCCTCGTATGACTTCAGCACCAGCAGCTCCTCCGCATCTCCTTTAGCTGTACAAATAGGAAATGTCTCAAAGTCTGTGTATCTCTTATCAAGGACAACTCGTTGTGGCAGCTCTTCTGGTTCGGCTCCACATATATCCACTAAAAGACTTACCAACTTCCCTATCATCGAAAAACCGATCAAAATGATCAATGTGTTGATGGGATTTTCATAGTCTTTGTAGAATGCAAAGCTTGGGTGCTCTTTCCACAATTTTAGTAAACGTGACAACTGTTCATTTAAATTCTCTGGAACATATTTCTGGTATAACTGAACAAGGCGATCACTCAAATGAAGTTTGTGTTCTTGTACAAAGCTCTCCATTTGATGAAGAAGGTCTTCATCCACTATCTTTTTTGATGTTTCCACCATGACAGGTATTTCTGTAGATATGGATTGCCCTATCAGTTTCCCTAAGGGATCTGTTAGAATACTTTCTCGAGCAATAGATGAACACAAGATCAAAACTTACGAAACTGCATGCCCAAGGATTGCACTGTGGGCAGTTCAGTCACACCAATGAGAAACGGCAAGAGCACAGTTAAAACAATGGCACCGAGGACACTGACCAATAACATAGCCGCTTCAAATATTGCACCTCTGTCCACTGCGTTTTGCTCTTGAATCTCTGCTTGTTTTTGTTTTTTATTTGGATCTGCAATGGCACAAAAAATTGAAAACCGGTGGTGATGGAACCGGGGAAATCTGTTCTGTTTATTATTGCTCTAGTCATTGAAGCGGTTCAGATTGTTAGAGGTCATAGGTAGACTGTAGACTGTAGATTGTAGATATAAGGTTCGAACACCTAGTTTAATTTGCAGCCAGCGCATTATCTCTTTTGTTCTCTATCATCTCAGGTAAGTTGATCTTATCGGCTAGTGGCCGGATCACTATGATAACCGACCGCTCGCTGCTTGACTGCTCAACGACTCACCATTGACGTCTACAGAATAGATCCATAACATATGTACATAACTTCGTATATCTCATCGTTGAGAGGACCTGGAACCCGGTATACTAACCAGTTCTCTATTAGTCATGCAATAGCACCTAGACTCATCAGCAACACTTGAATAAAGAGCTGTAAGCTCCAGAATGCCACTCTCTTCATTCGTAGAGTTCTCACTTCCTCATTGGCAACATAATCTGCAAAGGCATCATAAACTTCGATGGACATGTCTTCCATCAAAAGAGAATCGTACAAGGTCCACGAACCTTCAAAATCTTCAACTTTCTTCACAATTCGACAGTGAATAGGGATATAAGTTTTCCTGGAGTTGATATATCCCACAATCGGTCTTATGAGAGCATTATTGACATATGATAGGTCATTAGTAAAGATTGGCACTGCAGCTTTTACGTTGTTTAACTTGATCTGTAGGTCCATGACAAAATATTTTGAAGGATCATCATCCTTCTCCTTTTTTATTTCATCACTTGCTTTGGTGTTTAGAATCTTAGCCCTTCTTGCCTCCTTAGCAACCGAGTCTGCGATAGACTGCAAGATCTCAGAGATATTGATTCCTTCATCTTCAGGGACCATTATATCACCAATCATATCAACTTCTCCACTTGTAATCCATCCAAATGGGCCCTCCATACCGGTATTCATGTGATCCACCCTTAAGGAGTCAACTCTACACCTTGTGACGCGTCTCCATGGTGATTTAGGGTGGTTTGTATCATTGAAATCAGTCGCACGTTGTCTCTTATGGATAGTGAATAGAGAGTCATCATACGAGCCAGATATGTTTGTAGCGTTCAAAAAGTCATAAAACAGCCAATGCTTTCTCAATATCGGCAGTTCACAATTGAACACACTCACATTGAAAGGCCTGAATCCATTCGGCTGTGCCAACGTGAACAGGACATCTGTCATCTTGAAGTTCTCAATCTCAAAATCACCAGGTCTCTTGATGTTTTTATAGTTTCTTGCGTCATCATCCGGGTCCCAATGCACATGGGTACGGTCCATGATGCCTCTAACTCCGTGTATATCGAGTTCATCGATGATACCTCTTCCATTGAGGAATTTACTTAATGAAAGTGAGACATTCACCTGGTCGATGGTCAAATCAAACTGTGTGTAGTTACCGTCATCGTACGCTTCACCGTCATTTCTAGATGCCTTTTCAATAGCCATTGCTTGTGAGCCCTTAGCAAAGATATGCTCCTTATTCTTCGGTCTCCTTGAGACAAAACACTTGTTGAACGATATCTTACCATCCCGCCAATCGGGCACAATGGCGCTCTCAAACACCACTGTCATCCCTGAGTTCTTCGTTATGAAGTTCCCAAGTCGACTAGCTACCCATTCCTGCGCCAGCACGGTGTTCATTAGGAGGATCACTAAAGAGGCGAACGCAGTAGTACCAAACATGATGAGCAGAACGTTCCCCATAACAATCCATGAAAAGAACGCAGAGAAATCATCTGTATTAAACGGTCTCATAGAACGTTTCAACAACCATTTCGCTCTTATTCTGAATCTCTCCCACACAGAATCAGACTTTGACAGCCATTCCTCCTTTGTTCTTGGTCTGTCCTTTAGCGGCTCATGATGAACCATCCTCTTCGCACCCACTGGTGTTATCCAACCAGGGGCCCAGGGGACCCGTTGGAAAGGGCGTTGGCACTGATTGAGTCTCGTAGCACTTCTAAGCACTCGCTGTCCACACAGCCGCAGCATTCGATCAGGGGACCCTTTGGCTGTTTTGAAGTTTGAAGCCCTTTCGATGTCTTGATGAAATTTTCGATGGGTTTTGACTCCTAAACGTCGACGCCCTCCATATAGAAGAATAACTTAAGATCAACTTTCATTTTATTATACAAAAATCTACACTGAAGAAATTGGTAATGCTCAGTGATCCCATCCTTTAGCAATCATAGCACGTTCAAGGCTTCCCCAGAAGTGGTTAAGAACCACGGCATCTTTGAACCTTTTGTGCTTATCCAACCCAATCTTCTCGATGTTCCACTCGTTACAAGTCTGTGGAATTGGGTCCTTCTCAAAATGGAAATAGTAGCCTTTGATCTTCTGGAACAGTTCCGTTGGAGACGACCATTTGTAGTTCTTGAATTGCCATTTCTGACCAGTGGTGAATACTGCGATTGTTCTGTCCCAGTGCTCTTCTTTACTGAATTTGTCTGTATTATCCACGCACATGAAGGTGATCTTCCCGATCTTTGGGAATGTATGTGTGATCATCGTAAGGTCTGCACTGGATAAATTATTCTGTTGCTCTGGATCATTTGTCTGCGGGCTAATATATTGACCACGCTCTAGGAACGCCTTGATGTTGGCCATCGTTAGCACGGCAGAGGCAGATGGAGAGATCAATATGATTGGGTTCTGTGGGCGCTTGTCCTTGGAGACTGATTGCTGTTGATGTCTTTTGTCAGATTTTGAGGCTTGTAGGAACGCTCTCTTACAACTCTCAGCAACATTGGAGAAATCAACATTCTTGGACCCTCTCAAGGAGGTATTATGGTCAACTAGTTGACGTTCCTGAGATAGGACAGCGTTGAGAAATGAGTCATCAACGGAATCCTGGGGTTGCTCCTCTTCAACCTTTTCACTAAACTCGAACTCTGGTTTCTGTCCTTGTAACCAATCACACAGATCTGATCTCTGAAGGAAACCCAGGGCCTTTACATCTTGAGACTCGGCAAGTTCCAAGAAGTCAGTACGCTGAAGGTCCTTGTGCACCCATGCGAAGTAACATTCTCTCAAAGAAACACCAGCGCCTTGGAGAATGTAGATGGTGGGAGTATCCAATGGGAACTTCTTTTCACCGATCGACAGCATCGTGGCCCTAGAGAAGTCCGAAGTTTCTTCATTGCCCGCTAGTAGATGTGCAGAGTTCAAGCTGGCCTTCAGGAGTGTCAATGGATCGCTCATTTGTGTGCTGCTGCTTCAGTTCTTTTTATTTCTTTCCAGTTCATTTGGTGCTGTGTTGATGGTTCGAACTTTTCATCGCGGTTTAAACAACGTTCCCACAAGTACCAAAAAGACGTGTACCACGAGAATAATGAATCGCATCTCTTCATCAGCGGTGACGAACCTGTCCATCGCGACAAGGCAGCAGCTTTATATGATCGATGCCGTGACGCCCGGGTCAGTTTTCTTTCTGCCACACGGGACTCGTATCTTCAACAAGCTGGTGAGCTTCATGAAGCTCAAGCAACGCCAGTACGGGTTCGAGGAGGTGATCACACCATTGATCTATAGAAGACATCTTTGGGAAACATCGGGACATTGGGAGAATTACAAGAAGGACATGTTCAGAGTAGAAGGAAACGACCTGGAGAAGGAGGAATATGGACTCAAACCGATGAACTGTCCTGGTCACTGTATGATCTTTTCCAGATTCGAGAGATCATATAACGAATTGCCGCTGAGACTCAGCGACTTCAGCTCACTGCATAGAAACGAGTCATCGGGTTCTCTCAGTGGACTCACAAGGGTGAGAAGATTCCATCAAGATGATGGCCATATCTTCTGCACCCAGCCTCAAGTTGGGAAAGAAATTACCGACTCCTTGAAGATGATCGATGAATGTTACAAGACTTTCAACATCCCAGAATATAAGCTCCTGTTATCTACACGACCAGATGAATACATCGGTGAGTTGAGAGAATGGGATGTCGCTGAATCTACTTTGAAATCTGTGCTCGAATCCAGTGGACGTGAATGGGCTGTTAACGAAGGTGATGGTGCCTTCTATGGTCCAAAAATTGATGTAATTCTCAAGGATAACTTGGGAAAGGAACATCAGTCTGCTACGATCCAACTGGACTTCCAACTTCCGCATAGATTTGACCTTAAATATCAAAATGATGCTAACCAACTACAACCGCCAATCATGATCCACCGTGCTGTGTTCGGCTCCCTGGAAAGGTTCCTGGCGATTCTGATTGACCACTTCAACGGTAAATGGCCGTTCTGGTTAAGTCCAAGACAAGCTGTCATAATCCCAGTAAGTGATAAGCACGTTGAATATTCTAAGAAGATCCAAGCCAAGATCAACGATGATGAACATTACGAAACTACTAAATTCTTTGTTGATATCGACTCAAAGAGTGATACTGTCGGCCAACGAATCAAGGAATCTGTTAAGAAAGGATATACATACATCATCATGATTGGTGATAAGGAGTTGGAATCTGGTCAATTGGCTATCAGAAGAGCCAATGAGAAAAGGCCAACTATTATGGATGCGACTCAGGTAAGAGATCTCTTCATGGAGTTGGAGAAGACATACCGATAATGGCTTAATTAGAACTTGTAAATAAATACTTTCTCATATCTGAGGTAGCTTGCTGTAGGAAACTTTCAGCGAAAGTAACTCACCCTGAGGTAGCCTGTTCCAGAGATCAAGAGGTAATGTATCTCCATGAGACTCTAGGAACTTGGTCCGCTGTTTCCGATCTTGTTGTATTAACTTCTCCAAAGAGGATTGTGCGCTTTCTGCTATGCTCTTCATCTTAGCCTGTAGTTCACGTCTTCTGTTGATCTCGTTAAGAAAATCACCATATGAGTTCTGGAAGTTGATGTAATGTGTACACAACTCATGTGATTCAACACATTTTGAATGTATATCACTCGATAGTTTGGTGAATTGCGCCATTGTGTTCTCCAGTGAGTGGAAAGTCCTTTCCAAGACATTTCCAGCCTCTTTCATAGATGCTACCTTATGGACTATACTATCATACAGATGAGTATTCATCTTTATAGAGTCGCACCTGAGCTTCAATTCCTGAAAGCAATCCTCAAGTTCTATAAGGATATCTGGTAGTTCATTGTCATCTTTCTCTAATACGCTGAAGAGCTCTTCTTTTTCCTTAGAGTCCAGCTCTAATTCACCGTTTAAGACAGCCATACCCTTGGTACATTGATCGTAATGTGACGTCAAGGACTCGAGAATCGTTGCAATCTCAACCTCAATCTCTTGGACCTCTGCAAGGGTGCTGAAGATTTCTGAAGATTCTAGGTCAGGTTCTTGGGGTAACGATATTGATAGTTGTGTGAGCTTCTTGTACTCCTTGTCCATAGCTGAGACAAGCTCATTGCCCACTTTAAGGCTTTTCCGCATCTCCCTCAGAACATGTATCATATCATCAGATATAAAATCATATAGGGTACAATCTTTTAATGATGATGGCACTCTGATCCTCTTCAATTCATCATAGCGACCCTGTGTTTGCTCAATTGAATCTTCCAATTCCTCCTCCAGTGAACTTAATTCCAATCTCTTGCCGCCAATCTGTAAATTTACACTAGTGACGGCGACCCCAAGGAGTTCGTTTTGTTGTTTTAGGGCATCTAGCAGATAACAACTCCTGCTTGCATAATAATCACGTCTCTGTAGCGTTTTCCGCGTGTACTGAAGAAGCGATTTCGTGCGTTCGCCAATCTGTTCAGCCTTCTGTAGATGGCTGAGCGAGTTCTGAAGCCAGTGGCTAGGTGTCATTCTTTTGGCCGCTGTTCCTTTGTCCTTTAATAGCGTTTATGTTTTTGATATTCTTTTTTGACACATCGGAGAAAACTTCTAGATCAATTCGACAAAGTGAAGGAGAGAAAGCTGTTACATAGGGAAGCGAGGAGACAAGGGCCCAATGGAGTACACCAAGGACCCCATAGTGGAACGGCTCAATGTGTTTGACTTTCTTCGACAGTGCAAACCTATGAACTTCCAGCCAGATGAAACAGATGGGTCCAGTCCACCAATTGCAGCAGCTCAAGCGAACATCAGTCCTTATAAGCTCCACACGAATCCGTTTAGAGGTGTAAAGTATGGGGTTGGCCTACAGATCATGAAGAAAATGGGATATATTGAAGGCCATGGTCTCGGTATTCATGGCCAGGGTATCACGGAGCCAATAGAAACAAAAGTACGAAAGTTTGGCCAAGGCATCGGTGCTGGGTTGGACTTAGAGGATAATAAATTCCATAATGAGCAAGATGAAGGAGAGTCAAGTGATGAAGAGTATTATAAGGAGACTCCAAAGAAGTCATTGTTCCAGATCATCCATGAGTTGGAGGGTAGTGGCGTACAGGTGCCTCAAAGCTTAAAGCATATGAGTGATGAACTATCTCAGAGACCGATCAGTTTAGTGAAAGACGACAACGTTGAAGTGATATCACAGCTTAATCTGCTGAACGAGAAGATCATTGATATAAGAGCGAATATCAAGATGATCGAGTATGAAGAATTGGAACAAGAGAAGGAATTCCGTAGTCTAAGCAAGCAATTGACAGACTGTGTTGAGTTGAGGAAGAAGTTAGACTTGATCAAATTGGAAGGAGATACACCACTTGAAGCGATTCAGAACTACCGATTACATATTCAACAGCTCGACATCAAGATGAACCCAGATACACAGCGAAGTTTGGTATCAGCCATTCAACCCACTATCGTCAAACTGTTTAATAAATGGGACCCATGGAATATCCATGACTTCTCACTCTTAGAAGAGTTGATTCTCTGGAGTGATATCTTCCCGCCTTTGTGCTTTGATGGCCTAGATTACTATCAATCACTCATAGCATCGCAATGGCATTCGAAGATTTCAACTGCATTCAAAGAATGGGAAATCAATGCACCGAATTGGGCCACCACCATATTGTTAGACTGGGAACAAGTAATTCCTAAGGAAATGATGTCGTATTTCTTAAGTCAAATTGTGATTCCAAGACTTATAATGGGGATTCAAGAATGGGATGGTATGGGAGATGGTCCAAACATCTGGATCTTTGAATGGTTGCCTTACTTGAACCGATACGCAGATACATTAACTCAGGAATTTGTGAAGAAGTATGACCTTCTATTACAGGAAAAAGATGATATTGTTGGATTGGCTGCATATAAGGAACTGATTGGTGATGTGCGGTTCGAGAAGTCTTTGGAGTTGAGAGTGTTGCCGAGATTAGTGACACTGGTGCAGAACTATCAGTTCAACTTCGATTCTCCAGATACGCTGATTGTTCAAAGGTTAGATTATTGGAAGGAATGGTTCCATTCCAGGGTATTTCAGACATTCATTCAACAAGCTCTCTGCAATGCGTGGTTGAGGGCGTTGTATCACACATTAAACAAAGGTAGTGGGTTTTCAATTATATCCAGGGGCATACAGACATGGTATAATATTTTCAAGGAACTTGGGGATGTCCAAGATGAATTCTCTAAGGGCTTGGACATGATTAATCGATTCATTGACACAGGTAATCTCAGACCTGTCCATTCATCAGCGTCCAAGACCCAATTGATTGCTCAAATAACATCCTTCGAGGAGAAGAAGCTACCAAGAGGAATACCGTTGCACAAACTTCATGTCTCATTCAGGGATTGTGTTGATGAGTACTGTTCACAAAATGGTTTGCTCTGTGCTTCACTGAAGGCTGACTTCTCCAATGCTCAGAGCATGTTCAAGATCTCGAGAAGCTCAGATGATAAGGGATTGGTAGGGTATATCAATCAGGATGTGCTATTCATCAAGACTGGTGAGCAGTTTGAGCCAATTTCCTTAGATACATTGGCAGAACGCCTTTAGAAATGGATGAACGTTAAATTTTCTTTATTTACAAGACTTGTTTATTCTATGATACTATGTTTAGTTCTTTTCTGGAGTGGCAACTTCAGTGTCAATGACGACTTCCTCGAAGACAATCTCATTCACTGGAGCACCTGCTTCTGGGGTCTCAGTTGTTGTGTCAGTTGGGATGGAAACTTCAACAACGTCCACGACGACATCAGCGTTCTCAACATGTTGTGTTGGAACACCTCGAGCACCAAGAGTAGCAGCAGGCTTATCCTCCTGCGAGTTGAAGTCCTCTACTGGCTCTTCATCACCTCTGATCTCCTCGCTGTACACTTCTGGGTATCTTCTGAAACAGTTCTGCATGTTTTTGAACTTCTCGATACAGTCAAAGCCCTTTGGTTCAGACTCTGAAAAGACGAAGCAGGAGAACGCCTCTTTGAACTCCTCACCACATGGACCGTGAGCCATACCACCGAGACATGGACAGTCCCAGTTGATCTCACCGGTATCTGGGTTATAAGCAGCTTGTTGACTTTCCTCTTTAGTTTCTGTAGGTTCAACAGAGCTTGCTGGCTCGGTGCTCTCGTTCTTCCCAGCTGCCTTACCGGTCTTCTCAGTGGTCTCTTGTTCTGACTTCTCTGATTCAAGAGAAAGAGGTTGGGCCATGAGGTAGGAAGTTAAACCGAGCATCAATATAGAAGATGGAACAATCCAGCTTGTCGACCGTTTGGAGCTCTGGGAAGAGAAGGCTCTGTTGGAGTGGATTAGTTGGCGTTTTGAAGAACGAGCGACAGTAGTAAACAGTGTTCTTTGCATCGTTGTTTGGTGGTCTTCTTTGTATCATGTAGCACCTGGCTGTTTTCGAAGATGACAAATTCGGAGAGCAAAAGTGGGAAATCCATGGTTAAAGTTAAGCAGCCCTGGGCCATGGTGCTGGAATATTTAAAGGTTCCATAAGCCTTCCTTCTCTATTGGATTGAAGACGAAATAACTTCTACTGCTTCTATATATATTACTGATCCTATTTCTCCTCTTTAAATACTATATCACTGACTGAAACGCTTGCATCACTCCATACTCAGATGTTCTGTTTCTCTCTGCTTCCCGTCGCGAATGCCTTGATCTGAAATGGCATAACGGCAAAACAAGAACACCAACAACAACGGCAACAGGAAATAGAATATACAACATGAAGATCTACTACATTGGTGTGCTTAAGAATTCACAGGGCTCCAAAGCCCTCGAGCTCGCTTCACAGAAAGACCTCTCGGACTTTGGATTCTTTGAGAGAAGCGGTGCCGAGCAGTTCATGTCGTTCTTTTCTACAACCATCGCTGAGAGAACCGAACCAGGGAAAAGACAAAGTGTCGAAGAAGGCGACAAATACATTGCACACGCCTATGCTAGATCCGAGGGTCTCTGTGCGATCCTGATCACCGATAAGGAATACCCTGTTAGACCTGCATTTACACTCTTGAACAAAGTCCTCGATGATTATATCACAGCACACCCTCCTGTGGAATGGAAATCCGCTACGGAGACCAGTAGCAAGTTGGACTTTCCAGAGTTGGCTAACTACTTGAAGAAGTACCAGGATCCGTCCCAGGCTGATTCCATAATCAGAGTGCAACAGGAGTTGGATGAGACTAAAGTTGTGTTGCATAAGACCATCGAGAGCGTCTTGGAGAGAGGAGAGAAATTGGACTCTCTTGTCGATAAGTCTGAGTCCCTGTCTGCTAGCTCTAAAATGTTCTACAAGCAAGCTAAGAAGACTAACTCCTGCTGTGTGATCATGTGATTTCATGTTTACCGGGTTGGTTTCTATTCTTTATGATTTTTGTGTTTTAATCTGGTAATTTCGTTTGCATTGACCGTTCGTAGTTCGTAGAGATGAGTTGTATAATAGTTGCTCATATCAGAGTTGTTCAAGTACCACACTACAAGGGGTCCTTATCAGTACTCATAGCCGCGCTTGTCAGCTTTTCCATACTTCGAGGTCTTAATTAAGATATCAAGAATCTCCTGGACCAACGAGATCTCTTGGCCTTTGTATATTTTGCGTAATTTATTCTTACGGCTCAGTAATTATTTATGACTTCTGAATGGCCTTTGGCTTCAATCATTCTGATATGAGTCTTCTGACATGAATCTTTTATGATGATATTTCTGTCGCGCGCATCTGGGAGACCTGAACAATCAAAGGTTCGTGCAAACTCCTATTACAGGTTAGCTAAATATTATAGATAGAAGAGCATGAATATCAGTGGTTGAAATCAGAGATCAAGAATAGAAGATAGAAGTCCTCTGAGACTATGATAAAGGCTCTTCGTAGCACTACTACTCTCAGCGTCTTCCTGCAGTTGCAACTTGAAATTTTGGAAATCAGTGCAATTCAAACTCCCTAAAGAAAATTGAGATCTCAGAATGTTCAACGATGAATCTAAAAAGCTTTGATAGAGTGAAATGCAGCGTGCTGGATTGATTATATTCCAAAATTCAACAGAGGATTCTGATATGATGATTGATCTATCAAATATTAAGACATGGAACCGTATGAAGGTTGTGTGGTCCTTACCCAGGAAGGGACCTTTACTGGCGGCTATCCGTCACGCGGGATTAGTTCACCATCATAAAAAAATAAGCGACCTCGGTCAGGGTCGAACTGACGATCTCACGATTAACAGTCGTGCGCCTTAACCAGCTTGGCCACGAAGTCATTTTCGAATTTTGGAAAATAATTATTCATCCTGATCCTGATGATGAATCATTGATTTGCCCTAACAATCGAAAACTGATATTTATCATGAAATTTTTTTAAGACATTCTCCTTTCGACTTGTCCCTCAGTTCTTGGTATGGCCCCTTTATCATTCCTGTGGAGCTCTCAAAGATGTGTCACTTTCAGGCTTTGAAAATAACAACAAGAAAGTTCCCTTTTCCAAGAAAAACGGTTGAATAGCCATCAAGGATTGTCTAACCCGATGTCGCACAATCCACTTGTCTCTGAATCAGAATCCTCGAGCGCATGTGCCTCGCCATCTCTTGCTTCCACAGAACACTTACCCACGGTGTCCCAAGTAAACGTCTCTCCGCTGAGGGAACCAACCCCTGAAGATGATTCTTCTTCCGATGATAACGCAATCATTAAGAATCAGATGCTCAAATCCAAGATCACAATGGCAACATCGATGATCCTTCAGAAACTTCCACAAGATACCAAGAAGGTACTAGATAAGATCACAGAACCATCAAGCGTTAAGATCACAGTACGTTGTCAAGCTATCGGATCTACGCCTGTACTATCACCAAATGTCTTTAAGATCTCATATCACCAGCCCATGGCTACACTAATCAAGTTCATCATGAAGAAGTTGAGAAAGTCTTTGCCACAAGGTGCTACACTCTACTGTTATGTCAACAACTCCTTCGCTCCTGCTCCAGATGAGATTGTCGGTTGCTTGCACGATCATTTTGCCAATGGTGATGAACTAATGGTGAACTACTGTACTGTTGTTGCATTTGGTTAATTCAATAATGCCATCAACATTGAGATAGACATGCCGGTCATTCTATTATTTTATTCTTTGAAGCTCTCTCCACGCTCCACTTCATACCATACTTCATTGGAATCATTAGTGATAACGTACTTATGACTCCCAGTACTGACATTAATGTGAATGTCCCCCCAACTGTTAGACTGTTATTCATGCTGGTCAGCGCTGCAACAAACACAGCACCAAGAATACAACGTGTGAAGTTAACGGACGATGTCGCTGCCGAACTGTGACTTGGAAATAAATCCACAAGTAACGTTGTATTGATACCAATCATGGCGATACAACCTGTACACACAAAGAATTCACTGACTAGGATGGATGCAATATGGATCTTCTTGTATAGGCACCATCCAAACATAATAGCAAATCCATCAGTAAAGAATGCGTAAGGGAAGATGACAAGAACACGAGATTTGACAATATTGAATGGGATCTCTTTTTCAATAGTTCCTGCCTCCAATTTAGCCCTATACTTACTGTGACGTTTTCTGTAGACCCAATCAAGGACACGGCCTGAGGTTACAGCGCCGATCAATCCAGCAAAACCAGCAGGCAAATAGCAGAGGCCGACCTTCATAGTGTCATATCCGTAGTCAACAGTGAGCTGGTGTGTGAGTGTGGTCAATAGCATTGTCCATAGGGCGTAATGGATAGCGCCGTTTAGCAAAATGATGCTAATTTCTGGGAAGATCATGATTTTGAAAGGTGTCAGGTAATCTGGCTTCTTCGGAGGCTCGAGAGTTTCAGTATCTGGGTTCATTAGGTGCCACTTATTGCGGATCTTTGGAATGTAGAGTATGGGTGCTCTATTCATGAGGGATCTTGGTATCACAGAACCATTTCCGACAAGTGCTCTCTTAGTCTCTGGTAGTAAGAGCGACATCAAGAGAAGGACAGCGCCACTTCCAATAGTAAGGAACCAAAAGATAGCTCTCCAGCTAAATCCTGAGATTAAGGCAGCGCCAATAAGTGAACCAAAGGCCTGACCTAAAAGAGTCAACCCTGATTGAATTCCAATGAAACCACCTCTTTCCTGGCTGACAGTGATATCACCAACGATACCGGCAGAGATGGCAACAGATGGTGAAATTCCAGAAGCCTGTATGATTCTGAAAACCAAAAGAATGGCATAACTGTCTGTTTTGGCTATCACTATAGATGCCACAATGAAGATGACCATGCACATGATCAAAATAGGCCTTCTGCCATATACATCTGCCAAACCACCAAACACCGTGGGCGAAAAGCCCTGGAATAATTGATACACCACCACTGAGATATTCACTTGCTCTTCGCTGATGTTGAATTCTTGCTTCAAGATCTGTAATGCTGGGTAATAAATAGGCGTAGCGCAAGATGACCATATAGCAATGCAACCTGATAGTACCACAAGCAAGTACTTCTCTGTGATAGTATATATCGAGTGTGGTGATACACGTTCCTCACCATGATCAATATGCTCTTCTGTGTGTGAGTCCTTCTTTTCTTTCTCCATTGCTTCGGTTCTTGTGTCTTTCAAATTTAGAGTTGCAAATACAAGAAGAGGAACGCAGCGCCTATAAATCTCTTGGAGGCCATCGGATGCGCGCATCCGATGTCTGCGTATCGTGGCGCCTCATGACACATTCGATTTGAGTCACAAAGGGGTTTCGCTCTAGAATCGAGGGCATGCATAATATGTTTTATCACATGAAGCGTGATTTTACAATGGAGAACTGATTGGAATCTGATCGGAATCGGGTGCCGTCAAACAAATGATTCGCACTGATTGTGATTCTTGTAGGGCAAATCTTAGAATATGTCCGTTCTGAGGCTGTTTTGTTCGTCTTGAGTTCAAGTGCTAATGTAGTAATGCTAGTCTCATTAGTCTCACCGTTCATCAAGTTCCACTCTAGACTAGCATCTTGCGTATAATGATATGGTAATTTTTAACACACTCGCCAGATGCACACAAAGGTCTATATCTTGCCAAACACATAACTCCGGGGGCCAACCTCAACAGTACAAATACCCCGGACCCTGCTTTCTTTTTCCTAGCCGGTAATCGATACATTCTTTTGTAGCGATAATTTTCAGTTTGAGTGCATATCATTGAAACTTTTGCAACATGCTCAAGGAGACTTCGACTTTGAAAACTAAGACTTCAAAAGACCGCTCTTTCTAGAATCGTTCCTCAAGGCACTAGAAGATATTGCATATCGGTTGCAGTCTTTGTACAGCTTATTTCACATTACTGGAGAGTATGTGGATAGTTTGATTGTCCGAGATCCATGAAAAGCAGTTCTCGAGCTGGGAATCAAGAGTCCTATCCCGAATTTGAGTAAAGTTGTTCGAGATGACTGAAACATTAATCTGATCATCCTGCTGAGGCAAGCCCTATGTAAAAGTTTGATTTCTTATTCAAAGATTCCACAAGAGTGATGAGACCTGGCAAGACTCTGAATACTGGCCTGCATTGAAGTTTAGTTCATGGATGAGTGGATAGACGAGCCAATCAATAACAAGTGTGCACCTACGAAGATTACAGATACCTGTGTCAATGCCGGTATCCTGGCAGGAATTTCTTTGGATTCTTACAAAAACAGTATTTAGATTACAGAGAGTAACTTCCAGGAGAGGTATAAACATGAGTGCTATCCTGAGAAGTCTGGGAACCACGCTGCGTAGTTCTAAGCATGATGTGATGCTAATTAAAACTTGAAGAGGTTAGGGTTAACGTTGCACTTGGAGTGGTACTCGCAGGTCGCCCGTGGACAACAGGGTGCAGTTTACCAATAGTCCAAGGGTATCTTAGATTAGATCGAATGGAGTGCTGACTGACAGGTCTGGATGGAACGTTCAACTATGACAGAGAGTTCAAGGATGAATGGGGCACCATATACGTTTTTGCAAGAAGATGATGATTTCTTTCGTTGATATTAATGATTGAAAGTTAAATGACAACTTAGCTTTATATGGAAATCTGATTATAGGGGACACAAATTTGTTTCATGAACAGCGGTACTGTCCTCAGAATTGACTATTATGATCAAGATCTGTCACACTCTGCCATCGCTAAACGGTTTTAAATTAAAGAAAACCAAAAGGCGCGCGATGGGTAAGCCAAAACAACGCGCCTTCTAACACGCAAAAGGGACCATCAGCCGACTATACGTATCCAATGAACCATCAATCGAAAGTGGTACTTACAGAGTTCTTAGCGCCCTATAAGATTGTGCTCATGGCCCTCATCGCCGCTTATTGCGCTGGCATTCTCCCCAAAGACACCCATAGGCCGCTACTCTCAATCATCATCAACTATATCGAGGGTCCTTCACATGACAACAACAAGCCTCGGCCTACTACTGTACCCACGCTGGATTCTATATTAATCTCTATAACTAAGGCTTGTACGAGAGCCGACCCAATCAATGGTGAGCGTAACGCAAGGGACATTGAAAAGAGAGTATTGCATGCTCTTTGGACTTTGAGATCGTTAGATTCGTTACATTCCTTCATCACCAAGGCAAGATCGTTGCTAGTGAAGAACATGAGCGAAGGACAGGCACTAATGGCTCATGTTAGCAGCAGTGCTGTGCCGACTTACCTTTTGACAACTTCTAGTTTCTTAGGGAAGTTCATATTGAGATGTATCGAGGTCTTTGACAGTTTAGAATTCGATAAGGCCGACATGTTATGGAAATCATTTGTCAATTTCAGAGATAATAGCAAAAAAGAATGGGTCAAGAGGGGCAATTTGTCCGTGACTGATTTCCATGATCTGTTTGGCTCTTCAAAGAAAGATGATGATCCAAGTTTCCTCAAATCTTTGTTAGAGAAGTTACCAGTGACTGGCAGCGAGGTCGACCAGCAGATCAATGTGGTTTCACAAGAGGATCTCACAGCATTGGTGACGTATCAGGTGGAACTTTTAGAGACGTATGGTACACCGACCCCGCTACAACTTGAGCATATCTTCAACAACATGGCACAATCTGAAACCGGGAAGATCCCACAGATACATTACATTAGCTATCTTCAATGTCTTCGTGAATCTGATTATGAAGGCGCGTTCAAAGCTCTTCATAGATACTTTGACTACAAGATCAGCAACCGTGAAGGGCCACTGTATCATTATGCATTATTATCCCTCGCCTCTTTACACGCAGGGTTTAACTGTGATGGAGAGGCTATAAGAGCTATCGAAGAAGCCATATCAGTGGCGCGTGAGAAGAAAGATATGGCATGCCTTAACTACTTACTCACATGGTTGTTCAACTTCCTTAGAGACAGACCTAACTTGAAGCATGATTTCTACGTTTCAAGTAACCAATTACTTCAATTTCTCAAATTCAATGCTGGTGAGTGCTCCAAATCTCTGCACTCTTTAGCTTATCAATCTGAAGCTGCTCATATGATGATGGAAGGTGGCTCGCTCTGTGCAACCTTAGAATCGTTCACTAAGGCACAACACATCTCACTTAGTGAAGGTGCTTGCTCATCCTCATTCATTGACTATTGTTCACTTGTGTCCTCATTTTGGTTCAGACAGGGGAATTCTGCTCTCTCGGAAGTTTACTGTGACATTGCACTCAAGATCAGTACAAGCATCTCAGAACGTGTGAACATTCTAATTCGCCTAGCTCATCAGAAATTCCTTAAAGGCGATATTGACTCTGCTTTTGAGATCTTCGAAGAGCAGGAAAAGATCATCAGCGGAAATCATCGTCTGCTAAGGTCTGTCTCTTCTCATAGGATGATACTTCTTCTCACACAATGTCTGAGGTTAGGTCACTATAGCCAAGCGGAAGACTATGTTGTCAAATTGGAAGCGCAGTCAAATCCAGAAATTGATATAGCAGGACATATCTCACTTCTGAAAGCGGAACTACAGATCAAGATGGGCAATGTCGGTAAGGCTTTTCGTATTGTGAATGAGAAGTTGGAGACGCTCGCTAATGCTGATACGAATAAATTCTGGTTTATTAGGTTCAGTATTTTGAAGTGTCATATCCTAGCAATAAGTTCATCGCCTTCTCGTGCACTAGGTATGTCTATCCAGTGTTTCGAGGTAGCTCTATCATACGGGTATTTAAACCCATTGCTTCATTCAGTGTTGCAAATGGGCTTTGTGTTGGTGAGGCTCGAACAGTATCGTGATGCAAAAGATTTACTCTGGGAAGCTCTTCCAAAATTTGAATCTCTTGCCGATATTCAGTTGAAATCGGGACTCTACAAAGTGTTAGCTGCTACAATGATTGAGCTCCATCCTTGTGAGCATGATACCACTGAGAGTGTTACTAGGGTGATACAGTCCTTAGAGCTGGCTATCGATGGCTTCAAGAAGATTTCTGATCTTCACCAGGTTAAGGAATGTCTTGAACTTCAACAAAAATTTGGTTATGAGATACAAAACCAAGATATTCTTGACCATGCTGCTGGAGCTTTGGCTAATGTCAATTCCCGCATACGAGAAGAGATAAAAATTAACTAGACATGAATACAAGCATTTTTTCATATTGAGGACATTCTACTGTAGGAGTATCGAAAGATTATATTCGTGAAAGCATCATTCAAACCGGATAAACCCCATTCTCTATTAGAAGAACTTTTTGTCACACTAAACACACACTAAACAAGAAGATATAAATGATATTACACGTTTAAATGAAGGTCTCGTATGGAACTGGAGCCAAAGTTTGTGGAGTGTTACCTTCGGTGGAGATAACTCTAGCCTCTCTTGGCTTAACTGGTTGTCTCTTCAATTGAACTGGCTCACCCTTGGCCTTGGCCTCGGCCTTAGCGGCAGCGTTGGACTTAACACGGTCCAAGAACTCTTGACGACACTTGGAGTGCTTGATGTGCTCAACTCTCAAGTTGACACGCTTCTCAAGGTAACGGTGACCAACCATCTTGTTGATGATAACACCAACGGAGGACTTGGTAACATTGTAAATGATACCAGTCTTACCGTGGTAGTACTTGTGTGGCATACCCTTCTGGATAGAACCGTTGGCCTTGATGTCAACAATGTCACCAACCTTGTAGATCTTCAAGTAAGTGGAGAGAGGGATGGTACCTCTCTTCTTGAAGTCTCTTTGGAAAGCGTATCTAGTACCGGATCTGTAACCACGACTGTTTGAAATGTTAGTAATCTGGATCCAGGTAGTTTATTTAGGAGATGCTTTTGTTGTAATGGAGAGAACAGAACGTTTCGGAGATGGTGGTCATCTTTTTCCTGGCAATTTGTAACTTTGGATAATGCTGTACAAAAAAAATATGGTGACATGTCTCTGAACTGTCTGTCTGCATTGGCATTTGCTGGGATCGATCTGGTTCTTAATGCTCAGCACTCTTGTATATGCTCTCTTTGTAATCCCTGTAGTCTAATCGAGCCTCACGTGGACTTCACGGTAAACTTTTCACTTGACAATAAATTGATCCCTCTGTGGTAACGTATAGCTCTCTTCATCTGTCTCTCGGTATGTCTCTCTCATCCATTTAGGTAAAACTATTATCATCTCCTTCTAACATTTCACATACGATTTACCCATCTTTGATTTAGTGTTGGTAGTCCTTCCTCTTGTGTTGGTATGCTTCTCAAGTTAAATTTCAACTTTTTCCTGCCTGGGCAGCTGCCGAAAAAAACCAGTGTGACTGTGCTTTTTCGCGGAGCTGGCCTTTTTGGGCATGACATGGGGTTCGGAAGTTCGCGAAGGTTCACCGCTTTTACGGGAGAATTGTGCCACGAACCGCTGATGAAAAAAAATTGGGTGTGGGTGTTCCAAACAACACCACAGTAGGAGAGCCCTCGTCTTAGTCACGTGACTAGCTCTTAGGGCGTCTCACCTGAAATTGTTAGTTCTACCAGTGGGAAGAGCTGGCAATCCAATGGTGTGTGGTTGTGTCAGATTGTATAAACCCTCGTCTTCTACAAAACTCTAAGCATTATCATCAGCTTTCATTACTCCATAAATTCATTAGCTCTTCTCTTCATAACTGTGAGATATCGCACAACGGGACTATAGATGGCCTTCCGTGAGCGCACTGGAATGGTTGTCTGCATTCGCTCAACTTATTCATCATCAGTTCACACTCCAACTTGGAAAGCTTCTGCCCAAACATGATTGCACTGCGGCAAGCTTTGCTGTTTAGTAGCAATATCAATATTGTGGGCATTGCCTGTATACCAAGATACCAGTCCTTCGGTATCGTGCTGAGCTTGCGTTTATCATTCAAATCATGAAGGAACTGGATGATGGAACTGATAATAAAACTGCTATCATTAGTTACTTTTGCATGCATCACTTCAGGGAGGTGTGTGAAGGTTATGCTTGACGGGCTGTTCGATGGTTTGATGATGAACCTGATACCCCAATGGTCAAGTTGATCTTTGTACGTGTTGAGTAATTCCAGTGTAGTTCTTGATGTCTTCGTGGTGATATTCTCCTCCAATGGGTTAGCAAGTGTCCTTGTTACATCTGTTGCACGTTGTATGACATCTTTGTAGAGTTCTTCCACTTGGATTCGCTCATCACATGCATGTTGATCAACAATGTATAACTTTGAACTGGTCTTTGATTTAATGAGAATGAACTTATCGTCAACTTGTGAGATCACAGAACAGCTTGAGAAAAGTTCTTTGGGTATCTGTTCTTCACTGTACGTCATGATCTCATCTCCAGACTCGTCATTACACGGGTCATCAGAGTGGGCGTGGTCATGGATATCTTTGGGCAAAATCTGCACCAATTTCCGCCTTTTGAGATGTCCTATGGTGCTAGCTTGTTCTTCTCCGTTTGCTCTGGATCCTTTACCCGCTATCATACCTTCTAACTCCCTTGTGCGGATTGTTGCAAGTTTGATGCGGCTGTTAACTGCGAAGCGAGCAACCGATAAGCTTGTGTCAGCAGGACGAGCCTGTCCATGAGTTGGCGCAGCACCCTTGACCCCTATATCAGGCGTATCCAGGGCTTTTCCTTTGAGTTGAGCAGCTATCTCTTTGACTTTTCTCGAAACTCTTCTCGAAACTTCATCATCATCTGGCAATGCTGGGCAGCCATTCTCAAGATTGCGGGTTGCACGTTTATGTTCGACATGGAGGATAAATGCAAGATACTTGTTGTAAGCCGTACCCACTAAGGTAGCGGACTGTTTTGTTTTCTTTGGAGATTTGTCCATTGATCTGTTGTCATTAGCTTCCGTAGAAAGCTCTTGATTGATCAATTCCTTGAAATTGGAGTCTGTCATTCTCTGATTGATAAATGTAAATTGATATGCCTTGGTCTGTAGAGGGATAGAGCTAATAAAAAGTTGGATCTTCATATCGGATGATACTTGGGTCGCATACTTGTAGCTAGACCCTAGATCAATCCCATATACTTGTTCGAAGATCTCGGCCCATTTCTCTCCTGCAGACATTCTGGCTTTTCTGGGGGAATTGACGCAACAGATTGAAGAGATCTCATTGCCCTGTTGACGACGAACGGTAAGTCTGATATGAGGATATGATATGGCATAGTCGATCACGATTTTTCGGATCGTTTGAATGGTCTTCAAGGCTGGTACTTGTCTGATATGCTTCAATCTCACAGGAGTGTTAGAGAACATTTGTTCAACGTGGATTTCCGTTCCGCACGATGAGAGCCTTTGATCATCCATCTTCACACATTTCAAAGTGCGCTCACCGTTATGGATCCTTGTCATATATGTACCATTGAATGACGTTGTTTTGCTCTTCACTGTCATGGAGCTCACAGCGGCTATTGAACTGAGGGCTTCACCTCTAAATCCTCTCGTTGAAAGTCTTTCAAGCTGTTCCAAATGATGTATTTTGGTTGTCCAGTGACGCTCACCCACGGAGGACATGTCCTCAGGGTGTATCCCGCATCCATTGTCCATGACAGTGAAGCCCATCGTCTCAATATTAAAGATCACCAGAACCTGTGTAGCGCCACTGTCCACGCTGTTCGCGAGCACCGCATCGAGTGCAACGGTGAAATTGGCCAGGCTGCTCTGGGACCGCACACGGTGTGCGATGTCCACACTGAGCTCTCTGAGCCTTCCACCCATCATGTACGGTTCATTTCCACTTTTCTGCTTTGTTGACGTTTTGGAATCCGGACCGAAAATCAAATTAAACATCAAAACATTAGAGGTTCTCACCAAAGGCGACTCCAAGAGAGCACAATGTCACTTCCGGGATTGGCTAGTGTAGAGACAAATGTATGTACCCATGTTACTATATTTCGGATTATCCACTAACAGAATTTCACAGTCTCAAACTTCGAAGGAGATCGTTGAGATTGGTTCCCGTTCTGAGTGGCGCATCGAAGTCGACTTCAGAGAAACCGTTGTTGTAAGAGTTACTGAGGGCTTAGCCGAGGTATTTGGTACTGAACTCGCTAATGACTCCGAATACAAGTTCACAGGTCAGAAGCTGGCTATTTACTCGCATGAAGGTGCTAAGATCGAGTACTCTGGTGTATTGGCATCGGAATACACGTCAGAAGAAACACAAGTCTCGTCATATCTCAATTTACACTTCGCGTTGTCCAAGATCAGAGAAGAAGGATACTCTGGTCCAAGAGTGTTGATATTAGGCGCAAAGGACTCTGGTAAAACAACATTGACCAAAATGCTTGCCTCATATGCTAGTCGTATGGAATACGAACCTATGGTTGTTAATTTGAACCCTTCAGATGGTGCATTTTCTATCCCAGGTACGCTCAGTGCCGCTCCCATAAGCGATATTCTCGATATTGAAGATGGTTGGGGTCAGACTTATACCACAGGTGCTTCTCTAATGCATCCAAAGCAACCTACTGTGCGTTATTACGGGTCTGATAAGATTCATGAGAACTTGAAATTTTATAAGCACAACGTTTCAAGATTGGGGGTAACTGTATGTAGTAGGATCTCTGAAGACCCTCTTGTGAAGAAATCTGGCGTTATATTGGATTCACCACCTTTGACGATTAAAGATGTCGATGTCATTGAGGATATCGTTTCGGATTTCGAAGTCAATGTTATAGTGGTAGTTGGTAATGAGAGGCTGTTCATTGATTTGAAGAAAAAGTTTCAAAGTAAGCTGAACGTAATCAAGGTACCAAAATCTGGAGGATGTGTGGAAAGGGATGACGCCTTTACAAGACAGTCACAACAGAGAGCTATTCGTGAATATTTCTATGGTACACCAAGGACTGCGTTATCTCCATACACCGTTAGCGTGGACTTTGATGTCGTTAAAGTCTATAAGCCATTCGTGGAGACCACAAAACTCGTTTCATCGGTGTTGCCTATTGGTGAAGATGGACTAGAACAAGAAGAGGAGAAACCTGTGCCATTATTGGAACCAGTGGAACCATCATCATCAACTCTACAACATTGTGTTGTCGCTATATTGCACGCTGACAAGAAGTCGGACGATGACATTGTTATGAGAAGTGGTGTCCTTGGATTTGGTGTGATCACAGAAGCTGACGACGCAAAATCGAAACTTCGAGTCTTGATTCCAGTTCCCGGCAGATTACCTGATAGAGCCATGTTACTTGGGTCGTTTCACTACCTTGAATGATATATAAAAATATAGGATTCCTCTTTTAATGGTAACATTACACGTGGATTCAATCTTTGCCTTTGATAATCAGCTCAGGACCAGCCCTTTGTGCATACTCTGTCCAACTACCGTCGTAGACTTGAATGCCAGCCTTGTTGAATCCTGCACTATCAAGAGCAGTCTTCAAGATACAGGCAGTGACACCAGTACCGCACATCACGATTGTTGGCTTGTCAATGTCAACTTTCAAGTCTTGGAAGATTGAAATCAATTGCTCCTTTGGCAAGAAGATGTTGTTCTCACCCAACACCTTGGTGAAAGGAAGTGATTTGGAACCAGGGGCATGACCACTTGGCAAACCTGGTCTTGGTTCAGGATCTTCACCTGTGAATCTTCCATATGATCTAGCATCCAGGATGTTATAGCCTTCTCTGATGGCTTTCTTAGACACAATACTAACCACTTGTTCGAAAGAGAGGACCCCATTAGCATCAAACTCCGATGACTTATATTGGGTGGCTTCATAATTCAGGGCACCTTCACTCGAACGATCCAATGGATATGAGTACTTCTGGTAGAGCGGATAGTTGTCCAATAAGAAGACGTTATCATGACCAAAGGTCTGTAAAGTCCATGCCACTCTTGGAGCACTGAAGTTACCCACTTTATCATACACAACCAACCTGTCATCCTTCTCGATCCCCAATTGGCTCATAGCCTCGTTAAACTCTTCCAAGGAAGGAAGCATGTGAGGGTATGATGACTTGTTATCCTTGATGCCATCCACGTCAAAGAAACGAGCATTGTGAAGTCTTTCTTGCTTAAATTCCTTCAGAGGGTCTCGAGGATTATTTGGCATGTACCAAGAACTGTCAATTGGAACGATGCTAGCGCCAGTGCGGGACGAAGAGAGCATACCCCTATACGCAAGCGGTGTGAGAAGTTGGATGGCTCTTCTGGACATCTTGATTGTTCTTCCCTTCCTTTGAGTGAGCGTTCAATGTTGCGCCCGCTGATGGGTATCAAATTCAAGGGTGTCGCTCGGAGAAACAATGACGTGATTTAATCCGTGGGGGAATTCCACGTTATCAGATCGAAAATAAGAGAACTAGCTAAAGACGGGTGTGGTCTGTAGCTACTGTGGTCTAATATCTATTCTGACAGCTAAAACTGCTAAAACTTAACAGATTTGAATCGGAGGGTTATGCTATGTCCCGCTTGGTTCTGTGGGTGATTAGAGTTTTGCCTGGGTTCTGGCTTGTATGGCTTCAGCTTGATAGATGGGGACCTATGTAGAAGGTTTGAGCATACTGGTTGCAATTGCTCTTCTGCTGCCACTGCCATCTCCTACTCACTGATAAGTACTATGATGTGTGTTTGAAACGGTCCGAAATAGTTCACGGCCGTTCGAAACAGGTTTGTGTTTCAAATCACACTCCAGAGTGACACAAAACCAAATCTTCACTTAGATAGAACCAAGCAGATCAGTAGAACATATCACCCGTCATAAACCAGACATATAGTACATCGCTACTATCCGTGTGTTGTTTTCTACTAAGGGCTACCCCATATTGCTTTACATTTGCACGCACCCCCACTACCAATTTTTCCTCCTTATGTCAACAGTTCAAGATATCACTTCACACTCATTGAATCTCGACCCTGACACCATCAGGTCTTCTCGCTACAGATTGGGTACTATATCAAGTATCTCTCGCAGTGATAACCTCTCCAAGGGTGATAGGGTCAGCTTCAGGAAATTGGCGAAGTCCCTTTGGAACGACCTTGGTGTAAAGAAGCCTCTGAGTGGTCATGTCACTTCCAACAACGCTGTGGCTGAAGTTCTGAGCTCTTCAAAACTTGAATCTTTCTCACTCTCCAACTTAACACATCGCTACTATCACAGAAAGACTGAAGAAGAGTACAATCCTTGGAGATCTTATTTTGACTCCAGGTTGGCCTATGAGAGGAGTATGAACCTGGGCCATAAGACATTGTCCAGTGAAGTCATTCTGCCCCCGTCTTCCAGGCAGAGCAAGAGAGTTGTCTCTCCAACCAATGCACTTGAGTTAAATGTATCCTACTATGACACATTCGATGCGTATTCGATCAAGAAGGGCGATCCCGAGGGTAAAAGAGTATTGATGTTGAAGAACGTTTCTCCATTTGTCGGTCTCAAGTCATTTTTGGCACAAGTATGTGGTGGACCTTTGCAAAAAGTTGTTGTTCACAAAACTGACCCCAATAGAGCCGATAAGTTCTCGCAGAAGAATCTGTCAATTGAGCTTTGGTTTCTTAAGCCAGTACATGCTGAGAACTTCTTCAATTACACCAAGAGTGGTCTTTTTCTTGTCAATGGATTCCATCATTATGTCGACTGGGCACCAAAGCATCACACTGGTTCTTCCATTATGTATCATGAACCTGTTCCAAAGGATGTTGAAGAGATGGCGCTTGACCATGATGCCTCTCGTATCCTCGTGATAAAGAAGTATGTCAGAAAGCCAAAGACGCAGAACAGGCACTATCCTTCTCCATCAGCGCATTTCTCCCAGCTTGATGTATCAAAAATCAAGGTGGATTTCAGTGCTTTTGGTGACATTGTTGAAGTCAGACCTATGATTTCAAAGAAATTATGTGTTTCTGTGCACTACTACGATGTCCAGTCTGCAATTGCTGCCAAACGCCTGCTGGATCAAACAGATGACTTTGCGGTTCTGTACAGAGATTGGAGTATCTTCTACAGCAAGGATATCACCGATAAGCCAATCGTCAGTGTCACTTGAGATTAAAAATTGTTCGATACATGTGTTTTTAGATGCTTGCAAAGTGTCTTTTGTAGTTCTGTCTGCCGATCTCGAACAATTTTGACACAATTTTTGGAGGTTTGACCGTCAACACCCGACAAAAAAAAAGAACAAGACAAACAGCTCAATCTCCACAGACCGCAAAGATGACAAGACAGGTTGTGTACCTGAAGATACCGGTGAATCGCAGTGGCTTTGTTGATCCTCCAAGCGTAAGTTTATTCCTCTAATTGTAAGAGCAATTCTAACAAACTTGAAGGTGAATTGGAGTGAAGAGAAAGAGGAAAGGTTGTGGAAACTCCTTTCCAACTCGAAGAGGAGTGAAGTTGACTGTAAGTATTATTACCTGTGATAGCCAGAGGGCTTACTAACTGGACGAAAGGGGATACCCTGTGAGTACAATCAGGTTCTGAGCCACCAGGTTTATCTACTAACACATCTGGTTAAGGAGTGAAGAATTTGGTGTTGGTGTACGATTCCTACAACAACAGGCATATTGGCTCTATGAAAAGGAGTTAGAACAGCTAAGGTCTAAGCTACATAGAGAGGCGTCTTTATCCGCTGATACAATCAAGGAAACTAAGAAAATAGATCATGAGGTGAAGAGGGAGATTTTCAATAGTGAAACTAGCATGGTTCAGCAGAATGATACTACGCTAAATCACTTCGGTGAATCAGGTAGCGATTCTGAGGCTGAGTCTGAATCTGACTTACTTACTGAGCTTCAGCAAGGATCCATGCTCCTACACAAGTCGAGAATCCTATCAAAGGCACCACCTCAAATCAATGACCTCGATGAAGATGAAGATGAAAATGAGGATGACAAAAATGAAATAGAAAAGAATGTCGAACAGTCGACCACTCGCAACATTACTACAGAGAGCTCATTATCAAATTTCTCGTGTAAGTTGTATGCATGTTTCCTACTACCCTTCTACTAACATGACCACAAAGCCGTGAGCATATCAAAGTCTGCCCTAGAGGAAGCACTGCTGGACAATGCTCAATTCTGACCTCTCTCCTCATTACATCTGTCACATTCGCATTGGAAAAACCAGTTCTCGTTCAGAGTCTTTTGTCTGTAGTCAAACTTTTCTTCAGATATCTGGAAATAATCAATGCAGAGCTGTTCTCCTTGCTTGATGTCCGCAGTAGCAACGAAGAGCATTCTATTCTCACGCCTCTCCTTCTTGAGGTTTGGACGACATGAATGGTTGAAGAAAGATGCCTCTGGTGATAGCATGTAACCCAACAACTCCTTCTCTTCGGAAGAACCTTCTTCAGTAACCTGTCTGATTCCAAAGGCGTTACCATACTCACGACCAAAGGTAATTCTCAGAAATTCAGGAGTAAGCAAAGGCTGTAAGTATTCTGGTAATAAGAGCCTCAGGAACTTGTAAACTTGCGTCTGTGACTTCAGAAGTACAGGGAATATTGTGATTTTCTCCAACTCGTTTGATTGTAGATGTTCAAATAGCTGTGAAGAAGGATGGCCAATGTAGAGATTATGCAGCACAAGTGTCATAAATCTTGCTGAAACATACTCTTCCTCATTCAGCACGGGAAGCTGATTGCTTTGTTTGCTTTTCTTCATCTTTGATACCTTCCCCTCCCAATCCTTTATGCCCCTCCATGCCTCTTCGATCACTTCTCTGGTGATAACAACGTCGTTATCCTCTTTATCATGCTTGGCTTTCACCTTCATTTGATAATTCACTAAAAGTGTCTCATAAGCCATCGTGAGCTTCTCTTCAGGGTCAAACTCCCTCCAACATATCAAACACTCCTCAGAGCAGAACCAAAGACCAGCACCTAGAAACTTCTTGTGGCCTCTTGGAACGGGCACTTTTAACTTCCAATACTTCCCATATTCATAGCGAAAGCAGTTTGAACATACTTCCTTTCTGAATTCGTACAATATCGTGGATCCAAATCCACTGTTTGTCAATAGAAGTTCAGTGCCTTTGGAGATCTCCTGTGAAGCAAAGCATGCTCTACCGTACTGGGTCTGTAGCACTTCAAAGAGATCAGAGATGTGGATGTTGGTTGACTGCGGTATTGTCATTTGTTCGTGTCCTCCGTTGTCTTTGTGTCCTCCGTTGTCTTCGCTCTAGAGGCTCACTGGGGAGTTCATGGTCAAAAACTTGGTGCCTGGTGAACACTCACAAAAGGTCTGGAGATGAGGTTGATCCCCAAACGGAATTTTCCCCTATTTGGACATTGACCATCCAAGGTCTGCCAATGAGCTAATACAACTGCCGAAAAGTGGATATACTCGTGCATCTTAATGTTATACTATTCCAAGATTCTATTCATTCACTACCAAATGAACTAATTCATTGTGCGTTCTACGCCCACTGCACCACGAGGTGTATTATTGTCGATTGTCGGATTATTTACGGATATATTGTCTCCCTACAGTTGCAGCAACCCGCTAAATAGAAGGTATCGAATAACATGAGTCTCACAATTGAATCAATCCAACAAGACGAAAACAATCTGAAATTGCCAAATTTCGATGATGAAGTTGTCTTTGAACTCGGTCTTGCAGCAAGAACCTATGCAAGGGCGAACCACCCGAACGACAGCGTTGTCATTGACATCACAACAGTTGGTGGTGCCACTGTATTCAGATCTTACATAGGTCAGATCCAACCAGATAACGAGTACTGGGTTAAGAAGAAAAGAAACACTGTTATCAGGTTCGAGAGTGCATCAAAGAGATTTGGTCTTTCCCTTGAAGAAAAGGGAAGAACTTTCGAAGATAGGGGTTTGAATAACATTGATTATACCAACTATGGAGGTGGTTTTCCAATCAGATTACAATCTGCTCCTGATTTCGTGTTTGCTGTGCTTACAGTGAGTGGTTTAAAAGATTATGAGGACCACAATGTCTGTGTTGAAGCTTTGAAAGCTGTACTTAATAAATAGGTCATATCTTGTTCATGGAATAATACTATTATCACCAGTCCAGTGCCTTTCTCAGTTCTTCTTTAGCATTCTTCTTCTCTTGTAGACTGTTTTCTGTTCTTACCCTCTTGAAATACACCGGGCAATCGTGAGATTGACACATTATTGAGTTTTCTTGACTGCACGCTCGACAGATCTTTAAGAGGTTCTCCATTCTAGTCTGTGAAATCTTCAGCCCTTCAACACTGTTCAATACAATCTGAAGTTCATCTTGGCGACATTGGAGGCAGAGCTTTACTCTTGACGAAATACCACAGCCCAGGCATCTTGTTCCATACAACATACTCATTTTCGACTTCTTAGGCATCTCTGTATACCAAGGCTTCACATCAACACCGACGAGGTTGAATATTCTCTCCAATGGTGGAATCAATGTCTTAGCAATGTAATACTCGGAGTCCAAAGAAAATCCGTTCTTGATAAAATCTTCTGGAGACCGAGCACGTTCACGTAATATTGTGGCTGACTTCTCAATTATCACATAAGGGACTCTTTCTTTGTATTGGGGCATGGAACGAGAGTCTTCCTTCATCCTCTTCTCACTCACAATGGCTCCTGGTGGCGGGTTCTTGTAGGTACCGATTTTCACAGCTCTCGCAAAACAAAAATCTTGAATCGAGAGATCGTTATTCATGATCTTGCTAAACTGCTCACCAACATATGACTTCACTTCTGTAATGTTATTTGTCTCAAACAGCAGTCTTAGGGACCGTTCCACGATGTGCTGTTGAGCAGGATATCCATCTCTTCTCACTGTTTCGATACCCTTTGCATCAAATTTTGCAGGAGAGTCGATATGTTCATAAGAATACCCCACATACCGCTTCTTCGCCATCAACAGTGATGGATGATAAAGTTTCTCAAACTTCAAGGTAACAGGATCGGGATTTGCCTTTGTGATTGCAGTAGCCATCTCGTTGCCTAGCTTAAAAGCATCCTCTCGGCTTCTTCCAGGAAGATAGACAAATAAACTATCTGTATCACCATACACAACCTTAGCACCCCATGAAGGGTCATTTTCGATCAGTTCAATAGCTTTCTCCAATGTCTCTCTACCCGTTTGGACAATAGCATCTGCAATATCTGAGCAAGGCATACGACCAGAGAATGATGCTGAAGTATAACCATATGTGACATTGGCTGTAAGCTTAAGAGCAAGTTGACGATTGTTGTAAAGCTGTTTCATATTTGAGTCCAGATACTTCATTGTAGACTTCACCATGAAACGTGTGTCTAAAATGTCCTCAAGCATCTTCGCCAGTAAAGACTTGCGTGCTGTGGCCTTTGCAAACATCAGTCCATTGGGTGATAGGATGATATCATTCTCCAATAACTTCAGCAACCCAGCTGGATGCTTCACCTTAGTTGTACCTATTGAATTGTATTCTTCGGAATAATTCTTCAACCTTCCTAATAACGTGGAGTAACAGTAGTTATAAGCAATCACAACGGATGGATACAATGACTGGAAATCAAGAACAACCAGAGGGCTCTTGTAGTATGCAGAAATTGGCTCCATGACCAAAGGAATGCATTCTAGCGGTTTCTGATTTCTCACTTGCTTCTTACTTGGACTGAGTAGCATGAAATTCTCACATTTGGCGATACGCATCATCAGAGACTCAACTTTATACTGGGATCCTCTGTAGAATACATCATTGAAATCAATTCCAATCATTCTAGCTTGCTCGGTAGCCCTTGCAATAATCTCTGCAGCTTTAATAAGTTTAGCATCAACTTCAGCACGTCGTCTGATGTGCTTCACAGAACCCAAAAAGTCTGATTCGATCATTTGAGTAAGAGTCTTACATGTGTAGTGTGGTATTCTTTCATGAAGGAGATGATAAGCAACGTATTCAATGGTAGTCTTTCCCAGATGGAGCTCCTTTAGAGGTCTCCATATGTTGATGACATGTCGACCGCAGATTTTGATGCTTGATGTATGTGTGTAACCCCAGTGATCACCCACCTTACTCATACCCTTCGAACAGCAGCGAGAAAGATCCTTAATGAACTCATAATCAAACTCTGCTCTGGAACGATCAATCAAATAGCCCCATGACGATGCATGAACTTCGTATCCTGCAATGATATCTGGATCAAGCTGAACAACTAAGTCTGCAAAGGCCGTAAGCATATCAAGTTCCTCTTCAAAAGTCTGAGATTCCATCTTTGGGATGGGTTGTTTGCGATTCGTGGTGAGTATCCCTTCCTCGCATGAATCTCCATTTACCATTCTCCAAACAATAACTACGACAGGATCATAACTAGGATCAGGTTGAAAATCATCTCTAGTAGCCACTATGATCTCCGCAATAAGCAATGTCAAGTTGTTGAATCCATCCGGACGGCGTTCAGCTGTCGCTTGTGTGGCAAATTTGAACCCCTGGGTGACACCAATCTGTGACGACATCGTTGATAGTTTATACTTGGAAACATCATCATAATCTGGTGCAGTTTTCATATACTTCCATCTCTGTAGAATCCCTGCATCTAATGTCTCGATTGTACCATGTGGTTTGATGCTCAAAGTTTGGTCGTTGACATCGACTTTTTTGAGCTCCGATAAGAGTTTCGATTCCAACTTGAACTTCTTACCAGCTAGAATGAAAGCCTTCGGAGGGATCTCGTTATAGAAAGGGTCGTCGTATTCTATCTGAGGTAGACCATGTTCTTCAAAGTTGAGGTTTTTTGGAGGGTGTTTCTTGTAAACGTATCGAATTGAACCCTGGCGTTTCTTAGGCAGTGTCCACGGCACACTTGAATGCTCAGAGATAGTGATATCAGAAGTACTTCTTTTCTTGAATCTTTTGCTAAAGTGTTGTGTGAATTGTAAGTCAGTGATGTTACCCATCGAAGTCTCCTCTTCTTCAAGCGAGGTGGCCTTTGGAGAGTTCAAAAGTTCATCCTCATCTCCAGTGTCTTCATCAAAGTCATTTTGAAAGTTCTCATGTATTGCATTATCGATATAATCATTTCCGAAATATAGGTCATCAAAATCCTCCTCATCTCTATTTTGTTCTGCACTAGGCTGATCTTGACTCATCACTTCTGTGTCAAACTCGGGCTCATAAAACATTTCAGAAATCGTTCCAAACGCAGTTGGCAGATTGTAAGATGAAGGGTTCTTTCTGAGAAAAGATCTAAAATCCAAACTCATTTCAGGTTTCAATTCTTTAATATAGTCAAACAAGAGTTGATTTTCCCTAGAGTCGACCCATTCTACATCAGGAATTCTATCAACCGAAACGGGAGGCGAGTAAGGTTCTTCTCTTCGAAGTTTTCTTTGAAAGTCACCATCCTTCCATAGGTCCTTTGTACTTTGGATGTATACAAAGTCTGGATCCACCTTGTTGAATTTCTCCATGAAGTCTTGATGCAAGTGTCTTTCCTTCAGATCATTCCTATTCAGGATATATTGGGCACAAGTATCAATCTCAATTGCACCACGCCCTATCCGAGGAATATCAGTTGTATGGTATCCCATCATATACTGCACCAGCTCATCCGTCTTTAGACTTTCATCGTTCAAAATCGGAACTCTGATAAAGAGCTCCCTGAGTCTCAGCCAGCCACAACCAAAAAGGTTAAAATCTGTAAGAAACTGTAGTCCATATGGGATATGTGCCTCAAATACATCAAACTTCGTGCCCAGTGAACCATCACGAAGGATATCTGCTACTCTGTTGTGATAAGATGGATTCAAGAGATAGATCTTAAAAAAAGTCTGATAACCAACATGATAGCCATAGAAGGGTATACCTTTACAAATTGAGACATGTGCAATGTACTTGAATATCTTGTTCGTCTCTGTGGCATCATCATCTTTTTCTTCTTCATTGATATTCTTCTTCCTCGATAGCGATGCTGCCGTGGCGGCTTCCAGCCTCTTCTGTAGCTCAAAACAGCTCTGCCTCTCATAGGGAATATAGAGATAAGGGTAGACACCATGTATGTGAACTAGTACATTGTGGCCTGTTGGTAAACTCCCATAGACTCTGATAATCGGCACATGGTGGTATGTGTGCTCATCGCTTGATGGAGGCGATGATCTGTCGAACGGTGTCGGCGAGACCTGGTACGAGTCATAGCTATTGATCTGCACTTTAAAGTTCTCATCCTGAAACACCTCCCGAGCCGCTAACAATTCATCTCCGTTTCTGTTCATCTCATTGCGCTTGTCGTTGCTGCTTGCCTTCTTCCTCGTTGTTGTGAGAGGTTTTAATGTTAAAGTTCAAACTTGACAATGAAAAAGCACTGTATAGATTCCCCATCAAGACAATGGTTCGGTTTGTGGGACCCTTTCTGAGATTTCAACGAAGACACTCATCCACACTTCTTAAGGCGATCAATGGACGCTCTAAGGGCCAATTTGAATTGGCTTTGGCTGCCAATCCAGTGCTACAGAGACTATGGAGCACTCCGCATTCCGCGTCAGAGACCGATACTCTGAACGCAACCAACACGCTTCCCATTGTTCTGCGTTCGAAGGATGCTGTGTTCCATGATGTTTCCAGGGAGAATGCTGATATGCAAGGTCTTACTCTCAAATTTAAGCAATTCACTACGTACTTCAAAGCTGTGATCTACTTCTACAGAATTGGTATCCAGAACGTCTGGCGTAACAGAAAGTTGATGACCCAAATCAAACGCAAGTACCACGTTGAGAGTGTTGAAGCTAGAGGGAAAGTGCTAAGACGCAAACTACGTAACGGTCAAGACATTGTCAATTCCTTGATTGCTCTTGAAACATTTGAAAGAATCGAGCAAGAAGCATTGAAGACCATCGACTCAACTCTGATCCTCAATATTACAAGAAAAGAGTTCCAAACAGTACTGAGAACCGAAAGAGACGTCTTCAAAATTCCATTATTTGCTATAATCTTGGTAATCTTTGCGGAAATGACGCCATTGCTCTGTTATATGATCCCTGAGATTGCTCCAAGTACGTGTGTCTTCCCTGGATTAGTGAAAAAGATGTATCATCATGCCACAAAAGCGCAAGCTGATCTTTCAAGGCTGCGTATGGAACGCTATTCTAGATCTTACAGCCATGATGAATACCCATTCCAGAGTGTGGAGAGACTGCCGGATGACGAATTGAGACTATTGGCCCAGTCTCTGAACTTGATCTCTAGATATCTGCCAATTGGTCTCTATCCTTCGAGTATCTTGCAATCTCGTATCATGAAACGCTTCAATGAGATCAGAGCTGATAACTTTTTCTTAGTTACTGGTAGACAGAACTTGTGGAACTTGAACAAGAACGAATTGATCAGATGCTGTATTGATCGGTCCCTCGTGGACTTTTCTAAAGATGATCTGAGTCACATTGGTGTCCATGAGTTAAGAATGAGATTGTTCTTCTTCTTGGGTCTCTGTGAGAATGAGAAGAGCATCGGAAACGTTGGTTTATTGGGGCTGAATCATTTGGAATCGGATCAATCTGTCCATTTCACCAATATCCAACAGGAAGAAGCACATGTTTTGAACACTTGGTGGGCCGAGAAGCATAAGACAGATATTGTCAAGGAATGAAACAGTACCTATATGAATCCTGTATAAGTGAAAGAATATCATTATCATCTATTAAGAGACCAAAGTCCCGTGTAAAAAACCTCTTCTAAATAATACCAAAAAAATAGCATCTAGTAAACCCTCAGTATTTGTCTTTAGCAAGTTATCATTACTTCTTTGACTCCTTCTCCTTATAACTCTCCAGGTGTGCATCCTCCTCCCTCACTTCTGTATGGACATGGCCAGGGACATGTATCGTGTGGCCCTTCGGATCCACAGTGCATGGGATAATCTCAGTGAACCATTCATCTTTGAAAACGTCATCAAAGGTGGCACGTTTCGTTGCATCCACCTCTAACATACGAGACATAATCGGTCTAGCCGCATGTGGGAGCAAACGCATCAATCTGTAAGGACCATGAATCTGCTGATGATGTTGAGATTGATGTTGAGATTGAGGTTGAGGCTGAGATTGAGGCTGATGTTCCTGCTGTTTAGGAGATTTCTGATTCACACGCTCATCAGAGTTATTCTTTGATGTTTGGGGAGTAATCTTTCTTGATTCTTTGCTGTTGGTCTTCTTCTGTTCAGTTTCTGGTTTTGAAGGTTCTATAGGCTGATCAATGTGAGCGTTATCCAAAACCTCAGTGATCTTCTCAACATCCACCTCTCTTCTCTTCCTTTCCTCTTTTCTTCTTCTCAACAGCTCCTTGTGGGCAGCTGCAGCTTGGTAATAATCATGTAGCTGATCATCTGGCATAGCATAGAATTTAAAAGATGGATCACTCTGTTTTGGAGCCTTCCATGGGAATCTCTTGAGAGTCATACAACAATAAATAATGGCAATAGACCAAACATCCACAGGCTGTGGGTTATAACGTTGCTGTGTCAGCACTTCAGGTGCCAAATATGGATCAGAACCACAAACGCCGTGTGCCTTGACGATCTGGTCCTCATAAGGATACCTGAACACAACCGCAGATCCAAAGTCGATGATTTTGACGATCCCTTCTTTGTTAATGACACAGTTATCCAGCTTCAAATCTCTATGGGCAATACCCATCGAGTGTAAGTACTTGACACCTTCACAGATCTGTCTAAAGCAGCAGTTGATCTCGCCACGGAGCATCTTGCCGCTCATCACAACGGCAAAGAAATCAACAGGGCAGTATTCCATCACCTCGTAATAGTGACTGTTCTCATTGATGATGTCCAGGGTTTGGATAATGTTTGGATGGTGTAATGTGGACCCGATACAGAATTCGGCGGTGCACTTCTTAGCATATTCCTTCTCTTGTTCGTTTGGTCTTCTTGGTCTAAACTCCTTAACAGCAAATGTAACACCGTCCGAAGCACGAACCAGAAGTCTGACTGAGCCACCAGCCCCAGAACCTAGGATCTTTCCCATTCGACCATACTTCTGTACGAGGGTGCCATCTTCATCAAATGGGTCATGTTTGCTCAGACTGAGTGTTGAAGCGGATGCGTCGTTCTTGTTCAAGTTCACTTGGGATGACTGGTTTCTTTTTAACGACGGCCTGAAGAAGCGCTTAAGCTCAAGCATGGAATGGCGCTCTCTGTCAGGCGGTGAATGACTGTCGGTGTTCTGGTGTTCATCACTGTCCTGTCTGGCAGTAGACTCGTGAGTATTGGTCCTCGTACTTGAAGGGGTGGAATCGGTATGACCGATATGGATCCACTTTGAGGGACGTGAGAAGTGCATCGTTGTTCTTTGGCTGTTTCTGTTGTTGTAGTTGGGTAGACGAGTTGAATAAGCAGGTGATTCAAATCACAAGATCCTCCCTTGACAGGTTTTTTTTTCTGGCAGTTATGTGTAGTCTTCCTTTCAGGATCGTGGTAATGATTGCTGCTGGTTCAACAATGCAAAGAGGTCTAATGAATATAAGTCGAAAGAAACAGGATGCTTGCTCTTGTGGGAAAGGTGCGCAAAAAGACAGGAAATGAATTTTGTATCATTCATATGGTAAACGTACCATGTCCGTCACCGGATCTCCCGTTCTGTTTCAGCCTCATCCTCCTAATCTGTGTGTTCAAGTGTGATTTTAGTGGTTCACTCTACGTACGGCTCCGTCAATGGGGATTGGAACCCCAGCAGTGTCCCTGCCTACACCCGCGCAGTGCTCTGCCTGGCGGAAGTTTTGCACAGAGATTCCGGAGGGGCTCGAGTTATTTTTCTCAAAGAGGTCCCGGCTGTTTCATCCGACGGCTTTTTGTGTCAGCCTCGTACGTCTGATGGCAACACACATGAGAGGTTTCTCAGGGAGGTCCCCTGGTGACCTGAAGGCCGCTTTTCAACATGATATGGGTGCATATCGTGTTACAATCCTGTGGCATGAGCAGGTGGTGTTTATAACGGCGGCAACACCATGATAAAAGACGAAAATCAGTACTGAGACAGGGAAGAACAATGCACGTCACTCCTTTGCTCTCCGGAACAGACATTCCGAGAGCAGTGAAGTATGAGACTATGTGAGTATATATCGCTGAGAGAAGGCGTTTGGGCTATAGTTGATGATGATTATTAGTTAATCTTAAATCTGACATCTCTGGTGTGGTAGAGTAGTCCTTTGTTAAAATAGCCCTTTTTTATCAGAGGGTTTTTTTTTGACAGTAAAATTTAGTATACCAACTCTCCTGCGTAGAGAAGAAACCCTTTTTGCATGGAAATAAAATTAATATTAATACATTTTTTCCGAACGGCCTTTATTAGCACTCATTATGGAGAAAATCCATAATTAAATGTGCAGCACATAAATTTTAACCTCTCAATATTAGAGAAAAACTCCACATAACACGGATAATGATGTGATCCACAAGACACAAAGACACATCCACACCCCACAACATCCGAGCACCTCAGAGATGGAGCCCGCGAACTCGTTTTGCGCCGAATGGTCCCTAACGATGCACCAGCCGCGGTTTGTTTTCGTTTTGAGAGATCGCTAGAAGATCAACAAATGGAAGCTTCCACAAAAGAGGCAGCAGGGCGATTGAGGCTTGATTTGGCAGGTGTTGTATCTTCGTTGTGGCACAAGGAGATATATCGCAATGTCTTATCTCACAGACAAACAGAAGGCGGACCTTCATAATTCCATGCTCAACTATCTTCGTCCCTTGGTGTCACAAGAGACAATCACTACTTTGCAAGCAAACCTTGAAGTGCCCATAATCCAGGAGGATAATGGACTACTAGCTAAGAAATGGACTGCTATTCTTCGGCTACAGAAGAAGATAACAGAGCTCCATTCACAAGTGGAACAGTTCTCGAAACAACAAGATGGTAAGATCAAAATCGCCAACGCAGAATATGCAAAGTTGAATTGGATCCCTTCAAGAGTTAAGAAGACGCTCAATAACAACTCAAATATCACTTCTGTTGCTATACATCCTAAGTTACCTCAACTTGTGAGTTGTTCCGCTGATGGGACTTTCTCAGTATGGAACCTATTGGACCTTACACAGCCAATGATCACCGTTCAAGCACATACAAGAGGTGTGAATGCTATTGCTATATCTCCCGAGAAATTGGACATTGTGGGGAATAACCATGCCTTAGTGACTTGTGGATCTGACTTATATGTGAAAGTATGGGATATTAAATCAGGGAGACTCATAAGGACGTTGACAGGGCATGAACATGTTGTTTCAGACGTGGTTTTCAAAGATGAGAATACCATTTTCACATGCTCTAGAGATACGACGATCAAGAGCTGGGATATTAAGACTGGCTGGTGCTTGAAATCTTTTGTGGGTCATTCGGATTGGGTTAGATGTTTGGATCTCACTGCGGGTGAGTACTTGTTATCGGGATCCAACGATCAGAGCATAAGGCTCTCACATGGTGATTCAGGAACAGGGCTAGGACTCATGATTGGTCATAACCAGGTGATTGAATGTGTCAGATTTGTGCCTCTGAACTCTAACAAATGGGTGGACTCCTTGAATACGATGGATTATCAGGGTGATGATGAAGCATACAGACAACTGGGATTCAAATACGCTATAACAGGAGGGAGAGATGATACAATCAAGATATGGCTATTGCCAGTGCCTATTTTGAGACCACATAACCATCCCCTACCCTCATCTAATCCACAAGGTCAATTAGTGAAAACCCTTGTTGGGCACAAGTCATGGGTCAGAGATCTTTGTTTCCATCCAAATGGCAAGATCTTGATAAGTTGTTCCGATGATAAGACTATTAAATTCTGGAATTTGGAGACAGGTGATTGTGTTAGAACGTCAGAGGGTCACGAGGGGTTCGTAAATAAGATAGCGTGGGCTCCATCTATCTTTGAGCATGAAGAGGATAGGTTAACAGATGATGAGGCATTGATTAATGAAAGTATGAGATGTGTATTTGCATCAGCGAGTACGGATCAAACGGTTAAAGTATGGGAATAAATACATGAATCTACAAATTAAAGTAATTCTGTAATCTATTTGACTAAATAAGTTCAAAGCGTTTTGATGAGCTTGATCAAAACTCATCGTTAACCAAAACAGTCTTGAAACTGTAAGGTTCATACAACTTACCACCGCCGACAAAGAACTTGGACATCGACTCCACCCAGTGAAGACGCAAAGAGTGTAACATAGCAGAAGTACCCTCCATAACAACCAAGATAACGACTGTCAAGACTAACCATACGGCAAACAAGCACACTGTGGAGATGACACCGATAACACCAGTGCTACCAAAGGCACCCTCAATAGTCATAGTCCATAAGACGGTAGACAATTGAGCATGAGCTAATGACAGGGCCCACAATCTTAAGTATGACGCTGTATGAGAGACAGAGTTCAAACAGAACTCAATAGTGTGGATAACCTGATGGATCATGATATCACCAAAGTCATGACTTTCGTGCTCTTCTTCTTCATCATCACCAGCAGCAGCGTCTTCTTCGATGTTGGCCTCACCACCATCTTCGATTGGCTGATAGTGAGCAGCCTCTTTGTCAAGCTTAAACTTGAAGTACATCGGCTTGAGCAACAAGAGCCATGGAACACAAATGAGTGCAATCAAGAGTAAGGCAACTTGAACCTTCTCCTGTCCTTGATACAGATGCTCCTCAACGGTACCTGGAGACAAAAACATGGAAATCAACATGTTAAGCAAACCTGGCGCTGGTTTACCAATAGCGGCCCAATCAATGGACCACTTATACACAACACAGATGGACAAGTAGCCAAAAATAGATTGCATGAAGAGCAAACCTGGAATGAAGTTACCAACGATATCAATTACTGATCTGAAATGGACATAATTGACAATGGAGAAAAGGTAAGAGTACGACATGTGAATGAAACCCATCAAGATGGACAATTTCATCTTGTAGGAGTTAGAGAACAACAAACCATTTTCAGTTCCGTGCCATGCAGGATCTAAACCAATGGCATAGACACCAACTTTCTTTGCAAAGATGGTTTCACCCAATTGATGTTCTGGCCACTCCCAACCAGATTTAAAAAAAGTCATCGACTTGGAAAAGACATCATTGTAAAGGAAACCTGTGTACATGGAGAAGAGACCCATGAGCAGCAGAATGTATCTTCCAGAGTAAGCCATATCAGATATTTCATCTCTTTTCATTCTACCAATTTGCTTTTCGAAGATGACAAGGGTGGAGGCAGCGAGAGAAAGAATGAAACCGTGACCCAAATCACCAAACATAATAGCGAACATGAATGGGAAAGTGACAATAGTTGGTAAACCTGGGTTAACTTCTTTGTATTCTGCAATACCATAGGCATCACAAATACTTTGGAATGCAGCTGTGAATTTATTGGTCTTGTGGTAGGTTGGAGGTGTCTTTGTAGTATGCATGATGTTAATGATGGATTGGATCCCGGTCGTGTTACTATGGATAGTTTCTTTCACAAAACCAAGTTCTGAAGTTGGTACCCAGCCTTCAGCAATTAAGGTCTTTCTGTTTGAATCGTAGTCGAACAAGTTCAAGATCTCATAGACAGACTTCTCTTTTGCGATGATCTGAGACCACACTGCAAGCTCTTGAGCAATAGCAATGAGCTCAGTCTCCAATGTTCTCGTGGTGCTATCCAAGACTGTATTTAAGTCAGCCAGTTGGAGGTTAACTTCTTTTATTTGCTCCTCTCTCAAGTTTTGATCCTGGTCAACTTGATACGCATCAGCATCCAAGGACTCAGCAATTTTCTTAATTCTTGAGATGATCTCAGAACCATGAGAGAATACAATGAAAACATCTTTATCAGTAGTGGTTTTTGTCTTAGGGTCATAGATCGGCTCGGATATCTCAATGGTCTGCATGAACAGGTTACCTCTCAATACTCTCCACAATATCTTCTCCAAAACGTTCTTCTTAGCTCTTGGAATCACACCGACGACATAGCTCACGTTCAAACGTTCACTGACATGATTTGCCTCGGAATCGGTGGTCAAATCGATTAAATCAGGGTTACTAGAAGCCTTACGGAAAAAATCATCAGCGCCTCTCAAGACATATCTGAGTTGTTGTAACTCCTTCTTCTTATGTTCCAGGGATTCGTTAGAATCAACCAACTGGGAAAGTCTTTGTTCCAATATCTGTGCGCTCTCGACCTTATCATCGATATCGCTGGTTTTCACAGGAGCACTGAAACGTCTAGTAGTGTCTTCGTCTTCAAAAGGAGGTGGGTTGAGCTCAATTCCACGATCCTCTAATCCCTGCTTGAAGTATCTATATTGTCTCTGGACGTTATCAAGACGCCTGATTTCCTTGACGAATGATCTTTGGAAAGTATTCACCTTCGAGTTCAAATCTCTAAACTGGACATAGCCAGACTCGCCGAGAGCATACACAGTCTGACGACTAATCTCAGCAGGAATGTATAGCTGGACCAGCGTCATATCCGCAGAGCCTATAGAGGACATGTTAATTAATCAATCTTGGATGTATTCCATGACAATGGTCCAACACAAGGGGCACATGTGTCTCAAGGTAAACATGGCGGAAGAAGAAGGTAAAGGACCCGCAGAAAAAAGTCCACATAGACATCAAATACTTACGGAAAATGGCCTCCTCGGATGACATGGTAGCAAAAATAACCTGTCCACTCTGTCTACGTCTAGGTTTGAAGAGCTGAGTTATATGATGTTAGTTTCTTTGATAAAGAAATTGGAATGGCTGCTTCGTTCTCGTCAGGGGCCGGGTAACTCCAGGATGTTCCGCGAAATCGTTTTGCGCACGAGAAGACTTGCCCTTTTTGTTATGGGAACGCTAAGTTGGGTACTTTAGTGAACTCTTTGATGGCAAGTTTACACGAGTTTACAAGGAGTAGAAGGTGAAAAAAATGACATTTGTGGAACCAGTGAGACGCATACTGACCACGGAGGACCTGGAGAAGTGGAAAGACAGCGCAACACACTCAGAGATTGTCCAATTCGTGGAGGAATTGGCACAATCCGTGATTGGTAAGACCAATGATGTGGAGTGTGAAATCTCTGAAAGTACCCAGGGATTACTCGATATCCTCGATATTGTACTGAAAATCATAGTGGAACATCCTGTGTCGGATAAGGGTAGCTCGAGATTCGGTAAATTGGAATTCAGGGATGTCTATGATGAGATTACTGATACATCGAGAGCCTTCATGAGAGAACACATTAAGGCATTGGTCCGAGATGAGGATCCAACAGTCGAGTTAGCAGTGTATTTCAACGAATCTTGGGGTAACAGAACACGAATTGATTATGGTTCGGGCCATGAATTGAACTTTCTCGCATTCCTGCTATGTCTAAAGAAGCTAGATATCATCAAACCGACAGATTACACAGGTGTGGTTCTCAAAGTCTTCAATAAGTACATCTCAGTCATGCGTGTCCTACAACGTGAATACTGGCTAGAACCAGCAGGATCGCATGGTGTTTGGGGACTGGACGACTATCACTTCCTTCCGTTCCTCTTTGGTGCCGCCCAATTGGTGACACATACGCATCTGCGTCCTAAATCGATTCATGACAGTGATTTGGTTGAGATGTTCTACAAGAGGTATATGTACTTCGAATGTATCCATTTCATCAATTCTATCAAAAATGCATCTCTGAGGTGGCACTCACCGATGCTAGATGATATTAGTGGTGTTAAGACATGGGGTAAAGTTTCTGAGGGCATGCAAAAGATGTACAAGGCTGAAGTTCTAGCTAAATTGCCCATCATCCAACATTTTTTCTTTGGGAGCCTTCTAAAGGCTCCAGAGGGTTGTTCACTTTCAAGGAACATACTCCGCCAGGATGACGGGTGCAGCCATCATGATAATGATCCAGATGAAGGCTTACTGGATCACCAGCATGCCTGGGGTGATTGTTGCGGTATTAAAGTCCCATCAGCTATTGCTGCTAGTGAAATGAACAAGTCTAAACCTTTACCATTTGATTAAATCTACGGATATCAAAGTTTAATTTATCGTAGCTTCGTTAATGTATTATATCTTGATCACCAGCCGAATCTCAATTGCGCGGCAGTAAAGACGGGTGGTTTCCAAATCAAGAGATCTGGATCGATTGTGCGCTTCTTCTTCTTCTTCATCTTATCGTACTGTTCGATGATCTCATCAGTGACATAGATGACGTGTTGCCCCTTGAAGTATCTCAAGATGGAGAGTGTTTGAGCCGTATGAAGAATATCCAAAGTTGTCATTGACGTCTTTTGACTGATTTCATCTATAGAGATATAGTCAGTTTCACTTTCGACAATCAATTTGATAAGAGTTTCGGACCAATATGCCCTGTATGACAATAGGCCGAGATCTGATAATGGCTTCTCTGGGGACCCGATTTTACCTTCCTTCTTGGAAAGTTCATATGAGAACTCAATCAACAAACGACCATATCCTAATCTTTGATACTGTGGAAGTGTAAGAATACACGCAAGGTTATAGTTCTCTGCTGACTCCTTCTCCTTGGAGAAGTATCCGACAAGATGATGACCTTGTTCATCTCTTCTTGTCATACAGTAGAACAAAAAGGGGTCAACATCGTAGTACAGTGTTTTATGATCAAGGAACAATTTGGAGAAAAGACAGACGTTGCGACACCACGTTCTCTGTTTCCGTCCATCAATCTCAAAGAAGGAGACATACTCATCTCTATAGATCTCATTTCCAGGCGGGTGTCTCAACGTACATTTCTTTCTGAATCTTTCAAATTGTTTCTTTGAGCCAAAGAACTGCAATGTGAAATCATCGATATATATCACATCTTCCTCTGTGAGCTCAATGGGGTACGGCGAAAAATACCATGGTTCAATCTCATAGTTACCCATGATAACCTTAGATAAGTTTCTCACCTTGGCGACTTCAGAATGATTCTGAATCATTGAACCAGAAGTTCTTAATTTTTCAATCTCGTCTTCTCTAGAGACTTCTTCATCTATTAAACCTTGGACGTTTAAGTCGTCTAAATCCATGACATCTTCGAAATTAGCGCCAGGTGTTGCACCAGAATCTCTCTTCTGTTGTTTCTTCTGTGTTGTCTTCTTTGGCGGCGCAAGCTTCTTCTGATCCTTCTTTGGTTGTTCAGGCTTTGGGAATGTCACCACTTGATCCAGATCAATTCTCTCCAGTGCGACCCACTCGTCCAAGCGCTTATTGAAATCGACGTAGTGGATAAAGTATTCCTTATTGCCCTTTCTCGTTCTTATATGTAGTAGCTCACCTTTTCTTTTCTCGCCGTCCTTTTCAACCCAGCATTTACACCCAGTAATCAGCTCCTCCACGGTGGCAATCTTAGTCTCACATTCGGTCTCAGTAGGATCATTCTGATCCCCACTCATCTCTGCCTGCTGTTACCTCCGTTGGTGCTAGTGATCTTTAAGTGCCAGTTGATGTTAGTTGATGTTTTTCTCAGAGCCCTGTTCGCGAAATAAAATGAGTTCGCGAAGAATTGGCGAGGCGTCAAAGCGAAACCCGAACACCACACAGGAGAAAGCTGAGCAATTAATGAAATACGGGGCGTTATCATGGGTATTTCATGACATATGCTATTCATGCTCTGTTTTCATGAGCTCTGTGAAAATAGATCTAACAACAGCCTGTTTGAAAACCCGCCATTAGCCACCGTTACATACCAGCTGTGGTACGTACCAACCCATCCACGTGATTTCCAGCGAATGAAATTCCGTTTGTTTCCCTCTGCTTTTCTCCCAAGTTTGTTCGCGGTGAAAGTGGTCTTTTTTTTTTCCTGGTGTGAAAAGTGATTCAAATCTCTATCGTATAATCAACAACCTACGACATTCAGATTATATTCACAATGCTCCGTTCTGTTGCTGCTAGAAACTTGGCCAGAGTTGCCCCAGTCAGATTCGCCTCTACCCACCCAGTCTCTAAGGCTGCCATTGCTGAGCTCGAGTCCAGATGGGAAGAACTTCCAGCTGCTGACCAACAAGAGATCGTCTCTCAACTCTCTGAGCGTCAGAAGCTCCCATGGGCTGAGTTGACTGAGGCTGAGAAAAAGGCTGCTTGGTACATTTCCTACGGTGCCTGGGGTCCACGTCGTCCAATCCACCCAAAGGGTGAGGCTGGTAAGATTGCTACTGGTGTGTTTGCTGGTTTGGCTATCTCCCTCGGTCTTTTCTTTGCCTTCAGAGCTAATGCCCCAGAGGCTCCAAAGACCATGAACCGTGAGTGGCAGGAGGCCTCTAACGAATACTTGAAATCCAAGAACGCCAACCCATGGTCCGACTATTCCCAAGTTCAAAGCAAGTAAATCCCAGAACGATTTTAGCTTATTTTTGAACGGAGAGAGTTAGAGAGAGTAAGAGGAAAGGAGTTATCATATTCATGAGGAGGTGTGCGAGAGAGGAGGTTGTACTACATGACAGTTTTATTATGACATAAATTGAGGTGGGACGACAGTTTTGAGAAGAGAAGGAAGGAAACTAGTGTTCTCTTCCCGACATATAAAGTTCCATTATTTATTACGAGGATTTACAAGGTGATTCACTATTTTTGTGCAATCAAGTGTTAGTATCCGTCTACTCAAGTGTTTTTTTGTTTGATGTTTTAACAAGGAAAGAATACTCTATTCCACAGGTTTTTTTATGTTTGGTTTTTTGCATTAGGGATTAAATCTACTTGATCTCTATAGACATGTGTTTAAGCACTTGAATTGGATACTAAATTGGTTCCAGTATTGTATTTGTAGGTCTAGTTGGTGAAGTCATTGGATGATGGGTCTCATTGTCCGACCTCTTTTTGAACGGGGTTTGGCGAAACAGAAAGGCCACCGATCTCTTGCATCAGTCACTTTTGATTGGACAGCCATGGACCTAGAGATCATAAGCTCTATTCTAATTCATCTATATTCATTATTTAATCAACACAATCGATCTTTTCAACCCTGCCTCGACCTTATGGACTATGAATTCAATCTGTACACATTGCTCTTGTCTCCTCGTCAAGTATTGTTCAAACTCCACAAGACTACCACCAACGCCGAAATAGATATCCTTTGCTGCAACCAGGGCCAATGGCTGTTGGCCAGAGTTCTTAGAATGTATCAAAAGTTCAATGACCAACTCTGATATCACAGGAAGGGTGTCTGGTGCATATATCGTCTCAGATGTAATAATCAAGCCAATTGGAGAGCTATCTTCAATGATTTCAACAAACTTTCTGCTCCATGAACCTGCCACGAGTCTAACACCAATGGACTTCTTCACTAAAGCTTCAGAAAACTTTCCCAGAAGAGCTCCCGTGAATTGCAATTCATCGGGCACAATTGGAATAGCCTCATCATCACTTCTTTGTAATTGAATCAACTCTTCAGGTTCCAAAGTCGAAGCCCACGTAATAATCAAGTTCGGTATTGTGACCAGTCTTAAAACAGACTGGTTATAGTCACTCAGAATGAAGTCCACCGCTTTATTACTTCTCAATGCTCTATTGAACAGATACGTGGATGGTAAAGCAGTACCACAGCCAAGTTCAACCACTTTACCCTTAAACACTTCATCATCACCCAAATGACACAAGTGGTCCACTGTATCGATAGAGCACTCCCATGATTTCAGGCCGCCTTCATATATGTTCTTCTTCAGATCAGTTGAATCAGAGCCAATGAGAATCTTATATTCATCATCTTGATCTTCACCATTATCTTCAGTCATCAATTGGTGTTTCACGTCAAACAGCTCACGTCTGAAAACAGCATTACCAAAGGGTGTGACATACGTTTCAAAAGTGACACGGGTGTCTTTCAATGATTGTAAGAGATCAGATACCGAGAGTTCTTGTGCCAGATAAGCTGATTGTGATACTGTATCAAGAGGGTTCACGAAAGGCTGTGGCTGGTGGGTAGTGGTAGTTGAGTTTTCTGTAAATTCGTCATCACTGTCAGCAGTGAACCCAAATGAGAAGGACATTATGACTGCGTGTCTGGCAATCCTCCGATTTCTAGTCGACCACCGCGATGAGTTTGATCATGATCGCAAGGAAGCAAAAAAAAAAATAAAAAAAGGTTTTACGCTATTTCTGAAAGCAGTAACTCCGCTGTGCGACAAATACCTGAAATGCGTCACGAAATTCGCGGCCAAAAGCTTTGCGACAAAGAATTCTGGAGAGCAACATCAATTGTCTACACAGCCGGCACCCAGATTAAAGTTGGCGCTGTGAGCTTATCTAAGGGGGGTTTGGTTGTTGTACGCCAATGCTTGGGGGAGGGAGGATACTTTCAGATATTGAATGAAAAGCATATACACCAGTAGAACCGTTAAGATCCAACCCTATAAATATCTTCTCTACGTTTTTGGCAGATGCACGTCGTACGCACTAAGTGCAGGGCCCACTCTAAGCTCATAGCCATGTCTGCGCCTCATATGAGCAGAAATAGCAAAAGTCAGAGAGCAGCCAGCTTGAAATGTAGACTCATTGCTGGTACCGAGGAAAGATTGTATATACATCACACTATAATTAGGATATCTGACGAAGTAGAAGTGGAAGCACTGAATTTCTTGTCTTGTGAGCTTTATGAGATGGCATTGAAACCTTTGCATCTTTTCTCTAAATTGTTGAATTGAGAGTTCGCATGAAGGAATTGTGCGGAGCGGTTAGCTTCGTATAAACCTGACTAGTCCTTGGAATCAACCAAAACAATTGAATGTGCGTTGGAGAGTTTTTGAGTCTCAAGCTATGACAACTGTATTGTGCATCCTTTGTTGTGACGGAAGCAACATACCGGACGATCACTAGATGGTGTGTAAACAACAACCACAAAAGAAAACAGTCAACTCTAAATTTACTCCAGATGATGTTATGACTACACTAGGACTTAAAAGAAAGAATATTAGTTATTAAGTATCAAAAAACAAGTCTTCATCATTGCGAACAAAGCCATACACCCCATCAACAGAAGACAACAGAGAAAAGACATAAAAAGGATCACATAAAAAACATCAGGCGGAATATAGCAGCATACAATAAAGGGCCAAATGGTACAAGACCATATCTAACAATTAAGTGTTGAATACAGAACTAGCCACTGCATTCATTCAAAATTCTTAGTTGATAGAAGAAACGATGGATTTCAACTTGGCGGTAAGCTTCTTGAAGAAGGACTTCTTCTCAACTGCAGCTGGGGCATCCTTAGCTTGATCCTTACCCTCATCAGCGGCCTTGACGACCTCATCCTTAGCCTCCTCAGCATCCTTGGTGGCCTCAGCAGGAGCAGTCTCAGCGGTCTCTTGAGCCTCTTGGGTGGCCTCGTCAACCTTAGCCTCAGCGGCATCAACAGTTGGTTGGACGGTTTCTTCGACCTTGTTCTCGACGTTCTCAACAGCAGACATTGTGTTTGTATTAACTTGTGTGGTTTGTAGTAGCAGGACAGAAAAAAATATGAGTTGGGCCGTCTGAGAAAAGGGCGAATCTCTCAATTTATAACGCCATCTTGTCTGCCAAAACATTCCGGGTTCCAGGGCTAAGCTGCAGCAACAGGGAAACGCCAAATGCGAAATTCCTACCGAATTGAGAATGGCGCGCTTTGAGAAATTGCCCGCCATTTCGTGACAGGTTGGTTGACACATCTGTGGTGGATGGGCATCGATATTGGCATCGGAATTGGCTATGATAAAGATACCAATTGGATCGAGGCAGGCTTAAGTACTCATATGGTCGTATCATTGAGCTGTGAGTATCGTTCCATTTTTGTTGTGTGATTTACCGAGGAAATGCGGTTGGGACACGTGCCCCAAATTCGGAAATTACGCCAATTTGTGGCATGAAGGGCGTTGCAAACCCGCAAATGATGTGACACCAAAACAACAGAGGAACTTCCAGCGCTGTGAGTTTGGTACACGCAAGGCCAGAGCATCTCTTATTTAGTGATCTTTCAAGCAGAATTGCCTTCTTTTGTTATATACCACCCGTCTGTAACTGCTCATGCCTTCACAACAGTATACGCTGGAATTCTTTGTGTCAAAGGAGTGGTCCGATCTGCGTTTTCAGCCCAAGTGATTTATGTACATAGAACAGGTTCATGTCGCAATTTCTTGATGCAACAAGTCACGAACAAGGTGTAAATTTGGCACAGACTGGAAAGTTTAGTCAACTCAAACTGACAACGAACTGTCAACAGTGACGTATAGTAGAACATACACCGATCTGAATTTAAAGCTACTAACAAGGTCACTATTCGGCGCTCGTCCCTTCAAATGTAAAAAGTGGTTTAGCACCGGATATACAAACTACACACTCTCAGTCTTCACCAACACCACCAACACCAAAATTGAGACGTTCAAACAAAGCGATCGGGCCTAGAACGCAATAGTTCCGACCGCGCGGTCACATGACCATTTCCCGGAAATTGAGCAACTGGCGAAGTTCGAAGACCAGAGCGAGCTGGAAGGAAAACACAGAAAGTTCGCAGTCACAACAGGCACGCAGCAACAAAACCAGTGATCTTTAGAACACACCAGCTGATTACTTACGCTTATTGGCTTGGACAATTTCAAAAAATATCTGAGCTCCCGGTTGAGGCTTCATAGCGACCAACTGAAACATTTGGCCTTCATTATTCTTTGTTCGACATGTACCAACAACAGCGTGCAGTCTTCATGGACTCCAGCTCTCAACAGAGAGGTTTCTCACAGCTGAACACACCTCCATCTACTTCATTAGGTTCATCTGCACTTAACGGGTTCCAACAACACTCACAACAATTGAATCCACAACAGTTTCCTGCATTTAGCCAACACGGCCAGATTCCTCCACAGAGTGCACCTTCACAGGTTGTGAACTCCAAATTGCAGCAGCAACCATCTGCCCAGCAGCAACCACCGGGGATTCAAAGTCAACCCTCCATGCAACAGCAACCGTCAACTTCAGGCTCAAGAGCATTGGATGATGAGAAGGTTTATCAATGGATCGTTGAACTCTCATATGGTCCAAATCGAGAAGAGGCCCTCTTGGAATTGGGAAAGCAAAGAGAGCAATATGATGACTTACCACTCGTGCTTTGGAACTCGTTTGGTGTGATGACTTCGTTATTGGATGAGATCATTAGCGTATATCCATTATTGTCTCCTCCCAACCTTTCATCTAGCGCTTCAAACAGGGTTTGCAACGCTTTAGCTCTTTTACAATGCGTTGCTGCCCATCCAGATACTAGGAATATGTTTTTGAATGCTAATATACCGCTCTTCCTCTATCCGTTCTTGAACACCAACTCCAAGCAGAGAACGTTCGAATATTTGAGACTCACGAGTTTGGGTGTCATTGGTGCTCTGGTTAAAAACGATACTCCTGAGGTTATCTCTTTCTTACTCACTACAGAGATAATACCACTATGTTTGAGAATAATGGAATCTTCTGCTGAGCTGAGTAAGACGGTGGCAATCTTCATAGTCCAGAAGATCTTGACAGATGATCATGGGTTGTCATATGTTTGTCAAACCTATGAAAGATTTGCTGCTGTGGCATCTGTATTGAAGACTATGGTTGATCAGCTCGTTACTAACCAGGCTTCGAGACTTCTGAAACATGTTGTTAGATGTTATCTAAGATTGAGTGATAATGCGGATGCTAGAAAGGCATTGATCCAATGTCTTCCAGAATCATTGAAGGATGGCACTTTTCATATGGTGCTCAGGGAGGATCCAGCCACTAAGAAATGCTTAGCCCAATTGCTATTGAACTTGGGTGATTATGACTCTCAGCCGGCTGGGAACCAAGGGAACCCTCTTGTTGGTCAACATATGCCAATGCAGCAGGCTCCCGGGTTGAATATTTAGGACTTCATGTCCTGAATTGTTTCTATAATTGGTTCAACGAGATAAGTCACGACTGTATGAGTGCTGTAGTTGTCAATTGACCTAGTTAGTGGTGTCTAATAAGCACACTTTGGTGACAAAACCGAGGGCTTGACTCCCGGGAGTCGCCCGGCTGAGCGAAAAGCCCAACGCGACAAAACAAACAACAGCACAGCACAACGGAGGGAGATCGACAAACTTACACTGAATCTTAGTGAACGGTAGCCGAAAAGAGGAATTCCTGTTGCAGAGGTTCAACAAAGATCTTTGATTTGAAGGGCCCGACTGATCCATTCTCTTTGGTTTCTAATATCTGATTACAGATCCACTAACTCTCGAAGGCTCAATAGACGAAAAGGGGTGCTACAAAGGTTTGAACTCTGCACAATGTCGACGCACACATATAAGAAGTTTGAGGACACAGACTCTGGCGCGTTGCCAGATAAGATGACCGTGTTCCAGGACTGTCTTAGTGCATTCAACGCCTCTCCTGTGGATGCAAAGAGATCGCGTTTGTTGATTGCACGCTTGTTAAGATTGTTGTACTCTGGTGATACATTCCCAAGACAAGAGGCAACCACTCTTTTTTTCTCCATCTCTAAGCTCTTCCAACATAGGGACTCCTCTTTGAGACAGATTGTCTATTTGGCTATTAAGGAATTGAGTGTTATTTCTGACGATGTCTTGATGGTCACCTCCTCCATTATGAAGGATGTTCAAAATGGCGATATTGTCTATAAGCCAAATGCTATAAGAACTTTGACCAGAGTTCTGGATGGTTCTACTGTCAATGCCGCAGAAAGATTGATCAAGAATGCTATTGTTGATAGACACCCTACTGTGGCATCTGCCGCGCTGGTCAGTTCATATCACTTGTTACCAGTCGCTAAAGACGTCGTCAAAAGATGGGCAAACGAGATCCAAGAGACCGTTTTGGCTGTCAAGTCTTACTCACAAACTGGTGAAGGCTTTATCAATGACTCTTTAATCTCTCAATACCATGCGTTGGGCTTGTTGTACGCTTTGAGATCTCATGATAAGATGGCTTTGAGAAAAATGATCCAACAGTTCTCCAAGCAGCTCAGAAACCCACTGGCTACTTTTCAGCTGATCCGTTACGTCAATGAGCTCTTGCAAAATGAGCCTTCTTTGATCCCAACCTTGTTCCCATTGTTGCTTGATTGGGTGAATGACAGAAATCACGCTGTGAATTTGGAAGCCATTAAGGTTGTCGTTTCGCTTCCAGTAAGCAACGAGCAGTTTTCTGCTGCTGTCTTGAGATTGCAATTTTTGCTCACATCTCCAACGGTTGTCACCAGATTCGCCGCTGTCAGAATTTTGAACAGAATTTCTTTGAAGAACCCAGAGAAGATTGTCAGCTGTAATGCTGAGTTGGAGGCCTTGATCAGTGATCCAAACAGATCTATCGCCACTTACACTATAACCACATTGCTCAAGACCGGCTCTTCTGATAACATTGAGAGACTAATCCAAGTGATCACCAAATTTATCAATGACATCTCCGATGAATTCAAGATCATCATTATCGATGCTATCAAAACTTTGTCTTTGAAATTCCCACAGAACTATCAATCTATGCTTAACTTCCTTGTTGAGATCTTGAACGACGAGGGTGGTTTCGAGTTCAAGAACGCTATTGTCGAGGCTCTCTTCGATCTGATCCACTTTGTTCCAGAATCTAGAGACTTGGCTTTGGAGAATTTGTGTGAATTCATTGAAGACTGTGAATACACAGAACTCTCTGTGAGAATCTTGAACTTGTTGGGTAATATCGGTCCAAAGACTGCTAACCCGTCTCTCTACGTCAGACACATCTATAATAGAGTTGTGCTTGAGAACTCAATCATCAGATCTGCTGCTGTGATTGCCTTGTCTAAGTTTGCCTTGATCGATGCGCCGTTAAGCAAATCTATCAAGATCTTATTACATAGAATCGTGAACGATGTCGATGATGAGGTTAGAGATCGTGCTATCATATCTCTCAAATTTTTGGAGAGTCTTGAATCTTCTGAAATCTCTAAGGAGCAAGTCATTGAATTGACCAAACCATCGCACACTTACGATCTGAGTCTTTTGGAGGGCAAATTGCAAACTTACGTCTCTGGTGACACTTCAAGCTTTGTTACTCCATTTGATATCACCTCAGTTCCAAAGATGTCTGAAGATGAATACAGAGCTGTGGAACTCCAGAAGAAGACCTCCAAGTTTGAGATTGAACACAAGCCCGAGTCCGCCGAGCAATCAAGAACCGGCACCGCTATCGATGAGATTTCTCAAACTGCTGAGCTTACCAAACAGCAACTGTTGCAAGAGCTTTCACAAGTGGCTGAGTTCTCCTCCTACGGTGCGGTTCTTCATACCTCTTCCCTTGTTCATTTGACTGAAAGAGAGTCCGAATTTGTCGTTGAAGCTGTTAAGCATGTCTTCAAGGAACATATTGTCTTACAATTCAATGTTGAGAACACTTTGGATGATGTTTTGTTGGAGATGGTTTCCGTGTCTGCTGAGCCTGAGGCTAATGAGATCGAGGAGGAGTTTTCCCTTTCGGTGGAGAGTTTGGTACCACATGGTAAAGGTACAGTGTATGTCTCTTTTACTAGACCGGAGGAACCATCTGTCTTCAGTACCTCATTCACAAATACTTTATCCTACACCACCAAAGAGTGCGATTCTACTACTCATGAACCATTGGATGACCAAGGTTTCGAGGATGAGTACCAAATTGAGGACTTGGAGATCACGCCAGGTGATTTCATTGTTCCATCCTATATAGGTAACTTTGATTTAGCATTTGATGAGCTCACTTCCGAGGCTGTTTCTACCTATCAAATGGATTCTGAGTCCATACAAGAGACTGTTGACCATTTGACTGAGGTGCTCTCCTTGCATCCAATTGAAGGTAAGACTGTGTTCAACAAGACTAGTCATACTTTGAAACTCTTTGGTAAGAGTATAAATGGTGAGAGAGTTGGTGCTCTTGTTAAACTTGTAAAGAGTGCAAAGACCGGTGTCACTTTGAAGGCTGTTGTCAAGGCTGATTCTGATGACTTGGCAGAGGCTGTAGTTAACGGCTTTGTTTAATCAGGTGCTCAATGTATAAAAGCAGTGTTTAAAGTAACCTAAAAGACTTATTGTTTGTTTATGTGCTGAAATTGTAGGTAAAAACGTTTCTTTTCATTCAAAACCATTTCGCTATCATAAACAGATGTCGTCACATCATATAAAAAACCAGAAAACTCATTACAGAAACAAAATCATCAAGAGGGAGAATCATCACAAGGGGGAAGAAAAGAAAGCAGCTATCTAGTATCTCTTTACTTTGGCCATATTGGAACACATCAGATTTTTGGATGGAACATCGAGAGAAGGAACATGTCATTTGCATCAACTCCCATGGCCTTATCCAAGTTTTCAAGTTCTTCAAGACTGTAGTTGGAGTTGGATGCGCTCAAAATGTACATTAGAGAATCAGGGTTCTCATCTCCATGGATATCGGCGTTGATGTTCAAAGAATGATCGGAGAAGGTTGGTTGATCGTCGTACATCTTCTTGAGAAGATCATGGTCATCAATAAGATTCGACACCTTAGACTCGAGATCCAGCTCAAATATTTTCTCGGAGCAGGAGCCAGGTGGGTCTTCATCATCGTTCTGTGCGAAATGGAAGCTTTGGGTATAATCCAATTCAAGCAAAGACGGGTTGGCGCCAAAATTTTCCTCCTCCAAGTATTTCAAGTCACTGAGGTCTTCAGGTAACTGTAGCGAGTCCAATGGGTCAATGATGTTTGCTAACGGGGATTCATGCATCCGTTTCTGCTTCTTGTTGAATCTCTCGAACTCGAAGCTGTCGATCTCAGATGCAGGAGTCAAAATAGAAACAGGACTACCATCCACGGACATTAAAGGGGAGGTCGTGGATGCCGGAGTATAAGTAGAAGTCCAGCTTCTTTTAGCTGTTGAGGTGTTGGTCGGTGTAGAGGCAAACTCAACCCCCCTCTGGTGCCCGAAGTTCGAGCAGATGGATGGGTTATGTTCTGGTTTTATGATGTTGATTGACCAGCTTTTGTGCTTGACAGAATAGCTCACTCTTATTCTGAACGGACAGCATTCCTCTGGTTGGGATCTGACGCGCTTTGTCTTACCATTGGCAAGTTTAACGTGTGTCACTCTGGCAGTTGAGGACTTTCTGTGAATATTCTTACACTTAAACACCACTTTGGAAGCATCCGATCTTTCAATGACCAAACAGAACCCACTAGGGTCGAGCTTCTCATGGAGCCATGGCTTTATATCGTCCCTCGTCTCGAACTGTGGAACAGGATGAAGTGCCTTTAGGAGGTCATCGTTGTTTGTGATGTAGTAAACAGGCTGTGAAGTTTCCTCAACTTCAAGCTTTCCTGTGAAGCTCATCTTTTGCAAGCAATCGGAATTTAAAGTAGGACCCTTGATGGAAAAGATAAAAAAGATGGGTTTCTCGACCTCCTTATATTTCAAAATTTCCCGGGAAGGGCTTCGTTGGATTGTGGGCCGTGCTCGGTCTTTTGGGGACATGTCCATGAAAATTTTTATCTTAACCATCAGTGACGGGACAAACGGGACATTGTTATGATGTGGATATATGGCTATATCAGCATGAAGAGACATTTAAAGAGCTGAATAGAGAGCGGCTTGCGATAGACTCAATATGTTTATATATAACAGTCTTTTCTCCAATAAAATCTCGCAAAGAGCATTCTTTATGATCGGACTGATCTTTTCGATTAGATCAAGCAGATAAAAAGGACCACTTCAGACAAGTTCCATTTGGGTGGATTTCTCTGCGCGGTGCGTTTAGCGGCAGCAGGGAACCATCTAAACTGCAGCAGCTATTTTCCATTTGTCCTGCGTAACGTCGTACTGGATACTATATAGTGATTATTAGAAAGCATCATCTATTTTCTCTCGTCATTCGATTGTACGTGGTTCCCCCAACCTATCTTGATTCTCAAACTTCTTCCCCAATCAATAGTTCTTGGAAAAAATGTCCTAGCAGAATCGGTTGTCCCAAGCTGGGCAAATTTTAACTCAAATCCAAGACATGTCCAAATTTCCATGACGGTCGGGAGCTGTTTAAACTTCTGTGCCTGTCAGATGCCGTGGGAATTGAAAGAAAATAGACGTTAACCTTGGATCGGACAAGGAGGCCCGAATGACCAAGGAATTTCGTCTTCATGAAATGGCGACTAGGTTTTGATCTTTGTGGGGGCGAAATTATAGATGTACATGTCTATAACTTTTAGGAAACTGTTCTACTGTAGAACGGAAGCTGGATGTATCTGCTTTTTGATGTCCATGAGCGTGCTGCCAACGAGCAACTATGTTTCACTTTCTTTCTTCTCGTAGTTTGACCCAAGGGCTTGAAGAGCATCTCAATTATTATATGAGATGAGTCTTCGGTAACTACTTCCCGTTACTCATAAATGACCAAAGTTGACATAGATAGTTATCTAACTGGGGTAGATTGGTTTATTTGTTTACTGTCTAAGCTATGTTTGTTGCTGCGCAATCAATCAGCATAGCACGGACTATCTATGCCTGAAGGCTGATTGACATATATAATAAGCTTTGCTATCGAATTTTTATCTCAGGCTACTGCATGTCCCACAGGTGAAAAAATATAGGGATCTTCACCTGAGATTTACTGATCGTTTAGATAAAAAAGATCGCTCCGAAACCGGTATACCGGAAAACTCTTAAAACTACGAAATGTTTCCTGCCTTGGTGAGTAGCCGCACATCTCTTTTTGGGTTTCAATGGCATAGACCTTATGGAGAGACGGAGAGACGAAGAGATGGGAGACGGGAGGCGGGAGACGGAACAAGAATGATTGAGGACAAGCGATGACAGTTGGTTGTGGAATTTGTTTTGTGTCATAACTCTGCGGTGACTGGCTGAGGCTCAGAACGTAAACGCAAGCCGCTGTACATATGTCTAACAAGTGATGTAGTCAGCAAATAATTAACTCCTTGGCAGGCTGAGTAGATGGATATGATAGCTCGAAAGAATTTATTGCGTCTAGGAGCGCATGAGTTGAACAGGGGATTTGAAGAGGTTCAGATATGATATATCTTCTCTAACGAACATCAATGAGGACAGAAAGGGCTGGAGCCCATCCAGGTCAATTATTTTCCGTCAATATTGTATCTTGCTCTCCCAACTGCAGGACTCATGCGCTCACTCCCACGGCCAATATTTATTCCTTTGACCTCGTCCACCATAAGTAAGCCCTGACTAATTTCACAGTTTTCCCAACGCGCTTAGGACCCAAAATTTTTAATTTTGGGCGCGTCTGAAATTATAAACAAACGCGCCAGTTTGGTACGCGGTCGGTAAAATCACATCAAGGGTAAAAAGAAGTCGCTCTAAAGCCATAATTCTTTTTCAGTGTTTGCCCTTTTCACCATCACCATTATCACGACATCAGCATACACACACATATAGACTAGAAAACCACATCATCATGCGCGCGCACCACATGCCCTCTCTCCCTGAGATGCCTGTGGACCGCAACACGAGCACTGACATGAAGCAGATGAAGCGTAAGTTATTTTATCTATTTCGGCTCTGAACACTTTGAATGCTGACAAAACACCTATAGTGAAAGTTCTCTACGCTCTGGATGACAACACAAACTTTCTAGCGAGATCAAATACCCCATGTAACGTCAGGACTGCACGCATCCCAATCCCTGGCCAATCTAATATCATGACTTTGGGGGTTGTGCCAATCAAATACGTTATCGCCCCCGTGATGCAATCGAGTCCCGAACTGTTCTCTGACCCGTTGCTGGACTTCTCGATCTATGTGAAAGATATCACCGAGGAGGAGGAACCATTTGTGGGTCAAGGTCTAGTGTCCAATTTATTGAATAAAGGCCCAATGGACGAGGACACGTTGGTCCCTGGTCGCGTGTGTTCGAACTTCGCTGGGCTATTGAGTGATAAGGGACCTACAGATACGTTGGAGATAAGGTTGAGACTTGTCAGAGTGACGAGGCGGCTTTCTGAACAACAATCTCCGCAACAGCAACAGCCTGTCCCACAGAAGCCACAATCTCATCCTCAACAACAAATGAACCAGAGGTCCAATCAGAACCCTCGTACTCAACAATATCCTCGTCGCTCATCTCTTTCACAACAACAATTCCCAGAGAAGCGAAAACATGACGACCTCGACACCGAGGATGAAGCTGAACAATTCCAATTTGCACAACCAAAACCTCTTCAGAACAAAAGGCAAGCGCGCTATGTCAATACAGCACCGGCACCAAAGGCTGCCAGAACACAGTCTCTTCCTACCTTTGATGGTGTCTTAAATGCAGTACCTCCGATTGCACGTTTTCCGCCACAGTCTATAGCTCGTCGAATCTATTTGGCTGACAAGAACAACCTGAAACAATACTCTTCCTATGATCCAAACAGTTCACCAGTGGAGATGGCTACTGATGTTTCGAAGAGATTTGCTCCTGATTTCATCTCCAAACCTCCGAATTTTTCCAAGAATGATCCTGGTAGGAAATCTATAACTCTAAAGAAGTCAACATCTGCTGTCAATAGTACAACAAAGAAAGCCGAAAAAAAGATACAGCAGAAGTCCAAAACTCCAGTTAACACAGAATTGTTACCACTGATGGATGACGATATCCCCAAGCCACCGGTTTGTTTCCATTGCAAGACTTATGAATCAAAAAGTTGGAGATGGAATGAGAGTGATGATGATTCTAAAAGAGGGCTGCTTTGCTATCAATGCCATCATTACTGGAAGAGCAATGGTGTGATGAGGCCTCAGAGATTGATCAACAGACAAAATCAGTCAAGACAAAAAAAGAAAGAAAAAAACCAAGCAAGTTCGTCTCCCACTTCTTCAGGTAATGATACTATGCCAACAAGTGGCACTCCATTCGGTGGTGATAAGTCCGCAAAGGAATTACCATCACAATACTACTCCAACTCTTCTGACCCAATGCATGAACTCGATGAGATGGTTAGTGAGTTGGACTTCCATTTTGGTCCAATGACAGATATTGATCCATTACCCCAAGAGATGGTTGGTGAAGATAAAGAGAACATCCCACCGCGACCATCTATACAACAACAACGACAGCCAGCACCACCACCCGCTTCAGTTAGACGTGCATCTAGACAAACTTCATTTGAGAAGATGCTTGCCAAATCATTCAGTGGAGTCCCACCCCCAGTATCACATTCTCCAGGTGATTGGATGACAGATCTGTTTCACACAGAACCAACACCAAAGGATCAAGATCAGCTAGAGAATAACGTTACGCCACGTGATTTTGATAACACACCAAGGGATATCACTACTTGTAACACACTCCCATGCAACGAGGAATCTCCAGAGAGTGATCCGATGAAGGCTCGACAACCACAGCAGACTCAACAAAACAACAAGTTGAAAGCCAGTGCCGCTATGCCTTCTTCTCCCTTGATGATGGTCCCTGAGAGCGATGAACTCTCATCCCCACAGACAATGATGACTAGTGAATGGGCTGTTGAACGTGACGAGACAATATTGAGTTCACATCAGGATTCCCTCCCACCAAAGGCCCATTTCACCCATGATCCACACTTGGGCGTTGACTTTGCGACGCAATGATTTATGCATACCTTAACTATTAAGAGCGTTCTGGCAACTGCTGTACTATATAGAAGACCTAATACTAATCTGAGCATTATATATTCGATTGTATTAGGTGGGTAAGGGAGAACGAGATAATGCGCATCGATAACGACGTGCGAGTTCCGAAGCCTTGCTCACGTTCTCAGTCACATGAGTACCCTCGGAAGTAGAGGCTTTATCGGGGACATTCAAGCAGGGGGTGGTGGGGGGCCAAAATGAAATGCAACTTCACCCATCTTAGTGGTGTTTAACTGGTATATGCTCAAGCCCTTAAGACTTGCAGAATCTTCACTATACAGAATGGAGCAAGATAGACTATTCAGATTCCAAGGTCTGAAACTTCCTAACTCTGCGGCACTCAGATCCATCGGTGTGTACGTGTCAGGTGCATTGGTATGTCGTTTGTTTCCTACGTTCTTCATCAATTTCGCTAACATGTATCCAGTACGCAGTGGGAGTATGGTCATTCATTGATGCAGTCATCTACTCTAAGACCGTTAATGCATCTGATGTACATGTCACTTTTGTCGATTGGATCCCTATCATTTGTTCTACTTTAGGGATGCTAATTGTGAATTCAATCGAAAAGAACAGACTCTTAAACGACGCTCTAGGCAATGGCGGGTTCGGTGGTAGCTCCACAACGACATGGGCTGCGCGTGTTATTCTATTCCTTGGGTTCTCGTTGCTTGCAGGTGGTGTTGCAGGTTCTATCGTGGTGTTGGTCATCAAATTCTTGACGAAGCATTACTCCTTCCCAACCTTGGGCATGGGTGTCTCCAATGTCGTTGCAAATGGTGCAATCATGCTTAGTTGCATCATTCTATGGATCGCTCAAAACATTGAAGATGAGTACTCTTACTCTTTGGCCTTGTGAAGCAAATCATATCATTTCACACAACACAACATGACAACGATCTCATTCCCACCACCTACATGTAAGATCTCATCAGTTCATCTGTAGAATTGCAACAGCAGTTAGAATACCACTTTCTTAAATAATAAAAAAGGCTGGAAGAGGTTCTTCCTACTAAACGCCCCCCTCTTATTACTCTATTAAAGACATACTCAGCAACATCATCATCGTTAACAATATTCGTTTGTGGGCGGAAGGGTTCAAAGAGAAGGACCTGTGATGAGATCATGATATTCAGCAATGACATCTAGTTCAAACTGGCTAAAGTTGAACAACTTTGGTAAAGGAACAGGACCGCTGGACCCTCTTGGGACAAATTGATTATCGATTCTCAAATCGTCAAAGAACGGATGTGCCATGATACGTCTTGGACTCAATCTCTTCTCTGGCTCGTATACAAGCACCTTCATCAACAAATCAATACCGGAATCTTCCGCACGACCAAAGAGCTTATGAAATCTTGATGAAGAGTTACCGTTGAACAATAGCTTGGAAAACAATGGGCCGTTGTACTTTGGATTGGAGTTGAAGATGAATCTCTTATCTGGAGGACCCAATAACTTAGAGATCTCTCTTAATTGCAAAAGGGAATCCTCACCTTGGAAGATGGCGTTTCCGATCAACATCTCAGCGATACAGCAACCAAGCCCCCAGATATCGATCCTTGTAGAGTAGTACTGACATCCGACAATGAGCTCTGGCGCTCTGTAGTAACGAGAACAGATGTATGCCACTGAAGGTTGTCTTGGTTCCAACCGTTTTGCAGAACCAAAATCACAGATCTTCAATTCACCAGTCGCAGGGTCAACAAGGACGTTTGAAGGTTTGATATCTCTGTGACATATACCTAATGCGTGTAAATAGAGCATGCCTCTAGCGAGCTGGTATGTGTAGAGTTTGATGTGTTTCAATGGCAGTTCCAACCTGCTTGTGTAGTAATAACGGATCTCCATCTGAAGTGTCTCAGGCAGGCATTCCATGGCCAAATGCAAGTAAACCTGCGTATCTTCAGGGCCTTTATGCGTAAAGTAATACTCCAATGCGATGATGTTTGGATGGTTTGTCATTCTCAAGATCTCCAGCTCTCTACTTTTGTACTCTGTCTGTGCTGGGACTTTCTTAATGGCAAATGGTCCCAGCCAACCATCTGTGTCGAACAACTTCGCCTGAGTCACGATACCAAAGGCACCTTTGCCAATCTTCTTGTATTGCTTCACAAGCATCGGCTTTGTGATCTGCGTCTTGTTAGAAGTAACATCGTCAGCCATGAACTCTGTGCCTGGTGGGATGTTAGTATGTACTTCAGACTTAGGTTGATCTTCCTGTTTACTCACTGGATGACATGTCTGCGGATTGGAGAAATATGGATCTGAGGACAACAAGATCACTACTTGACAGTGGAGGTGGCGTGTTCTGTGATGAGGTGCCCGTAAGAGTCAACCTCTCTTAGCAAATGTACAAGCGGTGTGTACAGGAAGTTGTCTGGAGAGCGGCGTGTCGTTTGAGATTTGTTCTCACCTTCTTGAATACGCGAAATCTCACCAAAAACAGGACAGGCTGGGAGGCTTGTGGCGAGGCGTGTGTAATTGTGTGAGGGTGTTGGTGATGGTGATGGTCTGCGTATACGGACTGACAGTACACAGACGCTTCTTTTGTCGCAGTGGGTCTTTTTGACTTGTTCTCCTAATTGGCCTCTTTGAGGTGTTCGCTTTGCAATCCCCTTTGTGCTGTTCTTTCTATTTTCAACGGTGCTCACAACCACCAGGTGGCAGTGAACGAAGGTCTATCGGTGGTCTTCTGATACGTATATTGTTGCCGTATGTTCGTAATTCTGAACATACATCTGCAACAATGGTCATATAAGGTGAGCAACACGACTTTCCTCTCCTGTTGTCCCAAATGATTCCCTCAACGCCGCTCAATGTTGTCGCCTAATCGGGCTAGAACTCGTAGTTAAATCTGTTACCCGACTGGGAGCTGGACCACGAAATTTTCCAACTTCAACATGGAAGATGAACATCCAATAAAAGGGAAGTGACCCATTGATTCGTTAGTGATAGAAGCGGTCACAAGATGTTTGCCAGACTATTCAACACCAGAGTGCTAAACACAAGTCTTAGACCTACGGGCTTTGCTCCAAGAAGTGAGTTACTGCACCGATGTATACTGATATACAACAAAAGAAATCTGGGGACTAACACAGTATAGCATTCTCCACTTACAGAACACTCCTTCAAGAGAAGGCCACGTTCAACGATATCCTCTCACAGCAGAGCTTGTCGAATGTCCACGCTCCTGCAGGGTCCTTCAAATCCACAGAGAAGATTCACAAGTACATCCTCTATTGCAACTTCACAAAGAACAACACACACTTCACATTAAGTGCCGTTGTGGAAGACCTAGACTTTGAAGTTAAGAATTCAGATTTATCATTCAACGACAAGGTGCTATATTACCATCGTCTCCCTCAAAAAGTGAAGGTCGCTATCTCCACAGGTCAGTTGGGCTTCAGAAAGTCCGCCCGCGGTGAATACGAAGCCGGTTTCCAGACAGCTGCTAAGATGTTCACCATCATGGAAGAAAGGGGGTTCCTCGATAGAGATCTTGAGATTGTGTTTAAGAACTTTGGTAAGGGTAGAGGCGCTTTCGAAGATGCATTGAAGGGTAAAGAAGGTGATAGAGTGAGAGGTAAGATTGTCAGATTGAGTGATAACACTAAACTCAAGTTTGGTGGTACTAGATCTCCAAAGGTGCGTCGTCTCTGATATGCATGTTCCCTTTTATGTATATATTGTGTTGGCTTACATCACATCATTATGAGTACGAAGTGTAAATATAAGGAAGAGTGTTGATAGCTGATGAGATCCCTACACAAGTCGTAGAGCCCGATTAGAAGCCCTACTTTCTTCACGTGACTTTCTCTAGAGCCCTAAGGATTTCGCGACTTCTTGTCATTTGCCCATTCTAACAATGCAACAGAGATGTCCAGGTGTTCGGGCTCCCCGGCGTGTGTCTCTACCGTGATCCAGAAGGATTCCCCCGCCTAGCTGTGGTAGACCCGCCTGGAAGGCTCTGCTTAGCAGCCAGATTTTCAACCGAACAGAGTGAACAGGGACTGCGGAAAATTTTCCACGCTCGCTCTGAGGGAAAAGCGAAATTAAATTTAACTGTCTCTTCAACATCAAGAGCGAAGCTATACAGCACAACACAGATAACAAAATGGCTCCATCCAGTGAGTACACAAGAATGCATAGAAACAGAGGGGTAGTCGACTTATGAGACACCATATTATATGGATCACGAAAGGGCCTCCTATCAAATGAGGGAAAGGTTTAAACCATATAGAGAAGGGTATCCGAAGACAGACTAAAAAGAGAGGTACACACTTGAGAGCGATACTGAGGGCGTGTCAGTGCCCCCACTGTTCATATTTGTACAGCATAACATTCAACGTTGGAGAAAGTTCCCCTGTCTAAGGTCATTAGCGAATCCATGCCAAAATTTTATACATTCATAACGCCATATGTCTCCTTGTCCGTCCGCCTGTTCTATATTCACCTCTTTAGTTGAAAAAGCCATATGTACTAACAATATATCCAGCTAAAGCTGCTTCCGCTAAGAAGGCTGTTGTCAAGGGTTCCAACGGTTCCAAGTCCTTGAAGGTGCGTACCTCCACCACCTTCCGTCTTCCAAAGACTTTGAAGCTTACTCGTGCTCCAAAGTACGCCCGTAAGGCTGTCCCACACTACCAAAGATTGGACAACTACAAGGTTATCGTTGCCCCAATCGCTTCCGAGACCGCCATGAAGAAGGTTGAGGATGGTAACACTCTTGTTTTCCAAGTTGACATCAAAGCCAACAAGTACCAAATCAAGCAAGCCGTTAAGGAACTCTACGAGGTTGATGTCCTTGCTGTCAACACTTTGATCAGACCAAACGGTACCAAGAAGGCTTACGTCAGATTGACTGCTGATTACGATGCTTTGGATATCGCCAACAAGATCGGTTACATCTGATTTAATCGTTAATGGGCCACATTGTATAAAAGTATATGTTTAATCGGTAACGTGAAAAATTGTAGATGACATTCAGAATGCTGACAAGATAGTATGAAGTGAGCTGGTCCTGTAATGAAGGGCTATGAGTGTCGTACTATGACCAACAGTCCCGAAGAAAGCCAATGAAAATGAATATAGATACCATGGTTGAAAGAAGAACATACGAATAGCCTACGTGACACAAAAGAAAAGCAAAAACCGTCAAATTCGTGAATATCTTAAACGCTCCCTAAACCTATGAAATTGAACAATAAATAACTGAGAACAACAGATGATTATAAGCTAGAGAAATTGAGTCATGAAGCCGTGAGCAAGTCGTACAGGGGTTGGATCAAACAGTACCCTTAATGAATGAGACACCCTTCGTGATATTATTCTTCAATTGATCAATAGCAACCTCCAAAAGTTCCTCCTCGTGTTCATTGATCTTCTCCAAGATCTCAACTTCAATCTTCTCAATACCACTGGCGCCAATCACCACAGGCAATGAGACGTAATCAACTCCTAACTTTTCCTTTGCAAGTTTCGCACCTGGGATTCTTTCATCCAAGTAGATAAAACTTGAACCATACTTCACAGATTCAACATCACCGTGGATAGACTTCATCAACTTCTCAGCGAGTCTAAAGCCTGCATAAGCCATTGATAGAGTAGCAGATCCAGCACCCTTCTTAGCTTGAACAACTTCGTCACCACCGTATTGCACTCTGTGTACGAGGGCATCTCTTTGCTCTTCAGTCATACTGTTGTAAAAATCTGGCGCCCCCAAGCTGAACAACGGCACAATAGTCTCACCAGAGTGACCTCCAATTACTGGAATATCGAGTTGCTTTGCGCTCAATTTTCCCTCAGAAAGTTGTGAGATAAAAGTATTTGCTCTAACGAGGTCCAACGTGGTAACACCAAATAGACGACGAGCATCAAAGACGCCAGCCTTCTTCAAAACCTCAGCAAAGATTGGCACGGTAGAGTTCACAGGGTTAGAAATGACAAGTACCATTGCCGCAGGAGCATGTGAAGCCACCCCAACAGCCAAATCTCTAACGATACCAGCGTTGATGGCAAAGAGGTCATCACGGGTCATCCCTGGCTTTCTCGGAACACCAGCTGGGATAATAACTAAGTCTGAACCTGTAAGTGCATCTTGAAGACCGTCACCTTCTGGCAAATGCGAAGTAACGATGGCATCAGAGTCGATATGTGACAGATCAGTCCCGACACCAGGCGCGTTGACGACATCGTAGAGCGATAAATGTGTCACATAAGGAGATAACTTAAGTAAGAGCGAAAGCGGCTGGCCAATACCACCAGCGGCACCACAGACTGTAACTTTCATCTTTGTGTGTATATGTGTTTAAATTGTATGGTTTTTTGTACAGAGCTGTTTCCCGAGGTTGTGGCAGGTGTGGCAAGAAAAGGCCTCTTTATAGTTTCTCTCCCCTTTGTTTGGAGCGCATGACCTCTGTGTGGCAATATTAATTTTCTCTGTGTCTGCCGCGCCTGCCGTGCAACAGGAGGCTGCCTAGGGCGTGGGGGCTCCTCAGGCCTCTGCCTGGCCATGAACGCTCCAGGGAGCAGCTAGGCTGGGAGCAGCTGTCTAGGTCGTAAAGTATTAAGATCGGGGGGAGCGTTGTGGGCCGTGGGGTCATGGGAGCCTGAGAAGGGGAGGGGCAACGCTTCAAAATAGAGGAAATCACCAAAACAAATGAAACAGATGTGCACCCTCTGGAATTAATCGTTGGCTGCTTAATTGAAACACCGCTTTCCTTCTTTCCTATCTCCATCATCTCCATCGTGACCTGTTTCCTTTTGTGTGACATGAAAATTTTTTGTGTAAAGGTCATGTCGATCTGTTTTTCTTCTGCAGGGTGCATGAGAACACAAAAATGTGTCACTGGCATCTTCTTCAAAGTCCCCCCCAGAATTCAAAATCTGACGAAGATGACAGGTTGGGTACTGCGAGTCTTGGTCCTTGGAGAGATTATATATACATGGTTTGCACAGACGACTTCCCTGATGGATGGGTAAGGGAACACACTAACTAGCTCAGATTCCTATAAAGTGAGGTGACTAGATCCTTTACAATAGCACACATTCTATTTCCTTATCAACTGGGTAGAAAGCTTCGAGAAACTAACAAGAGGCAATCAAATTTCCGTAGGTAACCAATCTGGACTAGATTAAGGTGTTATCTCGAACCATAAACATGAAACTACCTCATAAGTGAGGCGAATGCAGATTAGCTTCATCATCTGCGGTGAAACTTGATGGGACGTGATTGGTCGCAGCAAGAGTTAGTGCTTGCCTCATGTGGTGACTGGTGTTATACAGCTATATACTTTATATATACCTACTTAGCGGTCTGGTTATTGTTTTGAACTTTGAAGTTCCTTATCATGATTATCGATCAACTGCACCTTGTGTGAGGCGTCCCTCATTGATCCTGAGTTGTCGAATCGTAATTTGATGGGAAATTCTTGATCTTTAATTGATATGGCTAGAGAATTCCAAGAGTCGACTATTTACTAGCAGTGCAGACCCACTTGAAGATCCTTTTGTAGCTTTTTTCAAGCAGCTACAAGCTTATCGATCTTCCGATTTGAAGCAACTCTTATCTTGGTGCCCGAACCAGTCGTACATCTGGAATCCTATCTAAATTAAGACCAAACTACACAGGAGAGGTGGAGTAAAGCGCACAAATTTTACCACCGGTCGATGAACTTCCATGGTATTGAGACTCATTGTTAGGATAAGTAACAGCTGCTACCGCTGTGCCAGCAAAATATCATGGAAATACTATCAAGATCAACTTACAGAAGATAATATGACTTATCACAGTAATTCATAGATAACCGGCACTGATCTGTGGTTCAAGATGTCACAAACTACTCTTTCATCAGCACTCATTTAACGCCTTTTGCATTTTTTTGTTTTGCTGATGGCAAGCATATCGTCCTAAAACTCTTTTTTCCTATTTTCAATTTTGAGTTTCACGAAAAGAGATCATGAAATGTATAAAATGTTCAAAAATCAGGGGAAGAAAATTTCCTTCATTCCTTCACTAGATAGAAGGGGTATCTCCATAATTACATATAATCTCATCCGAGCCGATATTTCGTAATTGATCCATCTCTTTTCTGTGATTCCAACTGATATCAAATAGGCAAAGAAACGCTTATCTGCATGCATCTGCAACCTCGGCGTCCATGTGGTTTCATCTTCACCCGTTAAGAAACTGGGAATGAACCTCAAAAAACAAATCACAACCATTCCATTTCGCCAGTCGTGGAATAATACTGTTCCACTCACTGGAAGGAGCTTTGGGATATGAAGAGTTTCCAGATTTCTCAGGCCTATCTGTATTACGACGTTCCGCTGGAATCCGTCACGGTGATTGAAGGAAACTTGGATCCATCGTCGATTTTTGAAATCATGCACAAAGCACTAATTCGTACAGGAGAAATAGGCGCCCAATAGCCATCGGATGCAAACAAAATTCAAATACATATGTACAAAGTGCGCATATACATAGCGCATCACCTCAATTCTGGAAGCGTTCATGCTTCACATTCAATAATGAACAACGAAGTAGGGTGTGGTTGACGTTTCGGGATTCCAAATTGCGGTTTACGATCCATGACTGATAAGGGAGATTTTCTATGCAACAAGGACTTGACACGGTAGTTTATACAGGTCCTCTCTGTTGTCACAGTAGACAACATTGGGTGAGGGGGAAGAGAAATGTCACTTTCGAAACTTTTTTCTACACCCCGTGATTTCCGCCACACATGCGATTTCCTTGAAGAGAAAGAAATCCAGGACCCACCAGCCGCATGAGATATGGCCCAGAGCTGTACCCAGCTTCTGCCTGTGCGTAAATCGTAAGCCAAACAAGTTTGTTGCAACGCCCCTCTCCCTTCTCCCCCCTCCCCCTGTATAGGGATCGGGATTCGTGTTTTGACCGGTTTTACCCCTTGCCAGGAACGAGATTATGAGACCTGGTCAAGTGGGTCTCTAGGGTGGGTAGTTGAATTCGTATGGTTCAAAGGATGAATTGTAGTAGGTAGACCTCTCTCCACAAACACTTAATTTCTTCATCGATATATATGTTCTCTGTCGCTGTGACCATTTGAATCAACACACATATTTCTTGTTCCTGTGCCTTACGGCATTGACCCTTCTCGAGATCCCTGCCCTGCCCCGTGCGCTGCCTTCCAAAATTTGTCTTTTTAAAAAGGACGCGCCAGCCCAAGCAGAATTAGAGCAGGCAAACGAAACGAGACAAGCGAACAGAACTGGCACTCTTTTGTGGATTCTGTGGGAGATATTGGAGGATCGCATCCCTATCGTACACATCATACTATACAAACTGTTTGATAGAACACTCAACAGAGCAGGAGAATATCTTTTGGGACAATCTCTCTACCTTCTTTTTTGGGACTCGTTTGACTTGGCTATCCTTTGCACCAGTGGCCCTCACCAACATTTTTGAGATCTACCACGATACGCTCCTCCTGATTTCTACTTGGCCGGTCCATATTATCACTGTTTGACTGTTAAGATACTAGCAACACAGAAGACCAACATCTACGACCTCCTCCCCTCCCTCCTTTGGTGCCATCTACACACTCACCTTAGCATTCTCCACAGCAGCCACATCATCAGAATGAGTTCACCGCCCAAACCGCTGAGGAAGAAAGCTAAAGGGAGAACATTCCAGTGTACTGGGTACCCTGATTGTAACATGACATTCACAAGATCGGAGCATCTCGCAAGACACATCAGAAAGCATACAGGGGAGAGGCCATTTGAGTGTGTTCACTGCGCTCGGAAGTTCTCTAGACTTGATAACTTGAGGCAGCATAAACAGACCGTACACGTCCATGAGAACTCCATTGTTGAATACCAGGCTGAAAGGCCTGTGCTAGCACAGAATCAATCTCATCCCCAGGATGAGGAACAGAAACCACTTCCGCCACTGCAGCATCAGCCACAGCAACCACAATCTCTCCAGCAGCGGAAACCACCAGAAAAGCAACTTGTCCAGAACGGAGAGGATCTAGAAGCCGCTGCTACGCTGATGAGGCCGACACAATTCAGATCAAAACATCGCCCACGTCCTCTGAACCTCCCAACTTCGAAATTGATGTACAATGATGCCCCTTTCACAGTTCCGACACCATTGTCTTCCACTTCAAACTATTTTACTCTTTCACCGGTTTCGTTGACTTCACAGGTATCTTTAATTCCACCGACCTCTGCACTGCCAGGCGTTCAATTCTTGTCTAATGGTGGTAAAGGTGATTCCTTATCATCGCCGTATAATCCCTCCTTTGGCCTCAACTCACAATCCAGGAACAACACACCGGTGAATGCACAGTTTGACCTGCGCACCCCTACATCAATAGGGTTTTCCCAGGAATACAAGTCACCTTATGATAGACGTTCATGGCTGAGCAATGTCTTGAATAACAGCGGAACCGATGGCTCACCGTCTTCAATATCCAATGTGAGCCCATTATCGGAGAGAAGACTATCACAACATGAATTGAGCACAGAGAGAAAGGTGCGCATAGAGAGTCTATTGAACTCTGAAGAGAGGGCGGTTAAGTTGCCACATGTTGATACTTTGGGTATCTCTAAGAACTGATGAAATCCTTCTTGTTGTAATTTCTTTTGCATGGGTGTATGACAGAGGAGTACATTAATACCACATGCTCATCCCAGTGAAGATGGGTATAGTTTCCTTTCATTTCTTCAAATTATTCACATTTTCTTCTATTGGATCAAGGGAGAGGCTACATACCCTTGGGTGTAATTGGGCGATTTGCTGATCTGAGTTATTTCAAAGAATGCTTTTCCGTCTTATTCTCATATCCGTTTATCACAATGTTACGAGTAATGTCAACCTTTATATGTCTTGAGCATTAGTAGTCGAGTTTGGTATGCCCACGCGTTCCCACGATTTCTCTATTAGGAAGTCAAGCGGCGTTTCTTTTTCGTGGTCGCCCTGGTGACCAAAATTGCAGGGGGCTGGGGGTGGCAGCTGATTGCCAGATATGTAGTTGCAACCTCCTTTTCTACAACAACGTTTGGACTTCTTTGTACGATTCAGTAAGACGCTTATTGCTACTGAAAATTACGTTGCAGAGACCGATACAGAGTTATTACACAGAGGTTATTTTACGTGTGAGACGCGCTTGAGAGTTGACAGAGAGAGAAGCATTTCACGATTTGTTTATCTCCCACTATCCACAAGAACCGAATTACTATTCAACTCCTGTATCTTCAAGGTGACGAGGTTAGTACAATACGATCACAGCAGCCAAGGTTTGCTCTTATCCATACAGAAGAAAGAACGGCATGATTCCATCACAACAATCACTACAACAAGGATATGACTATCCACAGATGAATGGCCAACCGTATGCCCAACAGCCAAAGCAACAGCTTCAACAGGGGTACATGTTCAATCACTCACCGTTGAACTCGAATGCCCTACTGAATTCGGGGTATAACAACTTGAACTTATCCACCAGAGCACAAGTTGCTCAAAGTTATCCCACACCACGTTCCAACGGTTCGCCATCTTTGAACTTTGCCTCTTTGTATTCTAACCGTACAAGATTATCTGCCTCGAAGGGGTTCGAGCTTGAGGATGACTTGGAGTTTTGTCCTGAGATTCCACAGAACCATGCTTACACTCACCATAAGTTCAACCCATATACAAGTACAAGTTTTAGTCCAACAGTTTCACCAACTGCACAACCTGCCATGACAAACTCCCCAAAGAGGGAAGAGACCTTCACGAGTCCAAGAACAGGTGTCACACCTAGGGCTAAGAAAGTTCTGGAGATTGTGAATCCAGCCACCGGTATGAGAATTGGGTCTCCAAACCCTTATAAGTAAATTACAAGGAGCATCACTTGATGTGTGCTTTCTCGGTGAGTGTGATTTTTTGATGAGACAATGATACCCCAATACTTCATATTTATATCTTTTTATTACACAATGTTAGATATGAATGAGACCTTTGTTACTGTAGTTCTGATGATCAGACTGGATAGGCATTCGGTTCGGAACACATAGAGAGCATCAAAACGCAAGACAAATAAGGGAGAAGAGAACCGAGACAGACGAGCTTTGAAAGGGAAAAAGATCACAATCACGCATTATATCACAAAAACAAAATGGACTTGAGGAATCTGCTTGTACAACCAGATAAGAGGCTACAGAACCCAAGTGAGACGTTAAAGAAGCGATCATCGATCAATGACCTCATGAACGCAGACAACGACGGACACAGCGATGACAGTGCAATGCAATCACCTGTTCTGACAACAAGAACTGTAACCCAAGCGACAACACCTGTGGTGGGTACAATAAAGGCTCGCAGTAGCATTTCAAGTTTGACCAATGACAAGGATGTCGATGTTGACGGGAAAGAGACTCCAAGTATGGCCAGAAGGCTGAGTAACGAGATTAGTACCAGTGAGTCCAATTCACCCAATCAGCAAAAGAAATCTATATCTAGGGCTCCAAGTTTGCAAGACATGATGAATGAAGCACCCAAGTTGGAGAAAACCGTACAGAGAGTCACACCAAAGAAATCAGTGAATGATGAGCTTGAAACTCTTGATAAATTGGAGAGGAAGGCAGACGGGAAGAACCCGCCAAAGAGCAAGAATGGCAAACCTCGTCGTTATGCTAAACCGCCAATCTGGGCTACAAAATGGGTGCCAAGCTTCAAACAACAGGAACAACGCGTCCAAGGGCCGGTTCGTCATATGGATAAAGGTGCTAACCACATGTCTTCCATCACAGGGGTGAAGCCGTACCATGACACCACGAGAAGAATCACTAATTGGATATATGCGTTGATCCATTCCGTTCCTAAAGAACAGCGTGAATTCTTGGAATTGGAGGTCAAATTGGGTCGTCTATGGCATAAACAAACCGATAGGCGTGTTCATATCCCAGTTACAAATGAGTGTATCATCGAGGAGAGCTTCATTCTTGATTGTCATTATCGTTCTGGTATGGATAAAGAACACTATGAGCGTGCTAAGAAGTTTGTTACTGGTCTGTCTAAACTACACAAGGATAAGTTCAAAACTATGAAGACAGACCACATCGATAGAGTTTACAGAGAAGCATCCGGTGGTCAAATACCTCGGTTCTACAGATTAACTACAGATAAGGCAACTGGTCGATTGATGGCAAATATTGAGAAGAAGAAACTGGCACATCTCCATATCCATTGCCCTGATTTGATCTTTGACTACAGATTGACCATGAGTATTGAATTGCCAAGTAATGGTAATCCAGAGAGATTCGAGAACCATACTCCTGAGACGGAAAGATTCAAGAAGAGGCAATCTGTGATCCATCCAGCAACGGCCACAAGAATTGACATGACAGAAGTATCACAGAAATCTAAGAGTAAGACCATGGGTAATGTGGAATCCTTGGAAATGGAACTGGAGGTAGATATGCCGCGCCTGTTGGCTGCATTTGATAACTTGGAGGTTGACGCATTCACATTCGAGGAGCTCGGTGAGACTTTTATGGATAACGCAAGAATCATAAACAGGGAATTGATCAAACCTGTTCCTAAATAAAGATTGAAGAACTTCTATGTTCCATTCAGTTGTCTTTATATATACCCAAGATGTATGCCATTCTAGTCACCACTAAATCGATAGCCATGTTTATACTGTCCCTTGCTAAATCAACCTTCGAACCATCAACTTCGTGCCATGAGATTGCAATTTCCTCAATAGGAATAGAGTTCCTAATAGCGATGATCAGAATCTCAACGTCAAAGATCCAGCGCTCTGTATGCATGTATGGGAAGATCTTCTTGATAGCCGGTCTGTTGAACAATTTGAATCCACACTGTGTGTCTTTGATGTGTCTGATACCGAAGACAAACACCAACGTATGGAGGGAATACATCAAGAAATTTCTTATGAAAGATCTTTTAACAACGGCGTCGGATTGAACCATGTGTGCCCTTGATCCAATAATCACTGCTGGTCTATCACCATATGCCTCAGCGGCCTTGATCAGCTTGGAGGCATCACTGAACTTTGAGGCACCATCTGCATCAGCGAAAATGATGTATTTACCTCTTGTATGTTGCATACCATGTGTAACAGCGCCACCTTTACCACGGTTTTGAACCAACTGTATGACTCTGAGTTGACCTGGTTGTAATTTGAATTCCCTGTATGCCAGTTCCAATGCAAATGCAGCGGTTCCGTCTCTGGAACCATCATCGACAATTACAATCTCCCATGCTTTCGGGTATGTCCTTTTGAGGTATTCAATGGCTTCTTGTAGCATTACTTTGAGACGAGCAGTTTCGTTATAGCAAGGTATAACAACACTGAGTACGATACCATCTAGTGGTTCTTCCTGAGAGCGCTCGGGTAATGCCTTTGGCTCTGGATCGATGTCATTGTGAGTGGTGGTGATGTACGTGAGCTCTGAAGGTGCTGGTGCTCTCGGGGAATGTGAAAAGATGAGCACCAGGGCATAGAGCTGAAGTTGGTGTTAGTAATGGTCGACATTGGGGAGGCAAAGGAGCGCCTTTACAAAACCCCTAACAACTCACCATTAAAACAAGCACAACTGTTATACCCAACAGGGCGAACACAACAGTCCCAGTCTCCATTATAGTATGCTTTTTACTTGTTAGTTGTCGTGTTTTGGTTTCGGCGCGTTGTAATTTTCCGACACGTTGGTGCACTCGCGAACAAAATTGCGAGTCTGATTTGAAGAGAGGGTTCGGATGATGGCACAAGAGTAAGAGGACTACAGACTGGAATGGTCGTAGAAAGAATCGACATGGAAAGAATCGATATGTATTATGCAGATGCAACTGATTACAGTCTAGCAGAAATTAATTGATTGAGAAATGTCTTGTGCCCTCGTCATGATTTCAATGTGTAAGATAAATGTAAGTGACCAGATCACAGAGATCCTAATGATAAGATCATAGTCTCTCGATCTGCTCATCGACAACATCAATGATACGAATGTCGGACTTTTCCTTTGTAAACCATTTTGGAAGGTACTGGTCAATCACAATAGCACCGTTGAACACCAACGTTCCAAACCCAAGCAAGATGAACCCAATCAGTTGTGTAAAGACAAAAGATTCCCAACCTATTGCCAAAGAAACGATCCAAACAAGGGCAGTTCTACATGTGTCAATAGTACTTCTGGCAGTGGCACTCAGCTTACTAGTCAATGTGATACCAATGAAGTTGAAGAGACCGATGGAGATCATAATAGCGATGGAAGAGTAGAGGATTGCTTCATTACTCCAGAACTCTCGAAAGGAGTTCACCATATCGAAAGGACCATTGGTATCACGACCAATGGTAGTATAGCCAACAAACATAGCGATCAAAGTCATGGAGCCACCAAAAGTACCTTCGTACCCGACAAGGGTCAATGGTTCCACGGTCCATCTACCAACAATGTGTTCTTCGACCACAAACTGAGTAGCAACAAGGACTTGAGCGACTAAAACAAGTGTGATACCTAAAAGTAATTTAGAAGCAGATTCTGTATTCTCAGCGCCTGCGTTGGACTTACCACTGAGCCCCACCACAATGATACCTAACACAACGATAGAGAGTGATAACCATTCCACTCTGTTAATAGTTCTTTTGAGAAACAAGACACTGAATAAAGCGACGAATAGGATCAATGCACCTCTAGTCATCTGATATATCGAGACAGGCGTATACATCAACCCCAAGTTCATCAGTGTGGTACCGCATAGATCACAAATGGCAGGGATAGCCAATACCAGAGATCTTGAGCGCGGCAATTGAGGTTTAGTACTTATCCGCTCATACCCGTTGTTATTGAATGATCCCAAGAATACAAAGATAAAAGCAGCAGCCTCACCGATGAACATTTGGAGTGTTTGTAAAACAGGTTGTTCAAACTTCTTATCGGGTGCGACATATTGGTTGTCCTGATATTTTGTAAAGATGCTGTTCATGCAGCCGGTGGCCATCAAAGCCAGTGCAAGTGTTAAGATAGCAGCCTTCATCTCTGTGAACCAGCCGTTACTCCTTCTGCTTCTCCTTCTTTCGTGGTTCCTCTCTTCACATGTTTTTTTTTTTGAGTACAAGTCTATCGGCCCCCTCAAAAAAGAGCTCAATCCTGGGGGGGGAGATACGAACGCTACAACATGAAGTAGACCCAAAAACCCTACTGAACCGTGATCATTCCACACTAAATAAATTCATAAGAACATCTCAACAAATGCCTTCTTCCCCATGAGCCTCTTCGTGCATCCTGGGCCTACACATGAACCAGGAGCATAGATAAATGGGTTCTTGATATCGTTCTCAGCCTTCCGGAACTTCTTCTTGGACTCTTTTAAAGCAGCTCGAACACCAGAGATATTCTTCACGCAACGACCACAGTACGTATGCCCACACGCTGCGATAAATATACGCTTGGATAAGTCTCTGTCAGCGTCTGTTATCAGATCCATTGCGCGGTATGGCGCCTGAACGTCATCTTGTTCCTGTAAGGCTGCAAGAGGTTTCCGAAGCTTATTGCCACTGAAATCCTGAGGGAGACCTTCTCCAAGTTTCACTGCACATAGACAACACACATAGTCCTCTTCTGGATCAATCTTTGTGGTAAAGGGTTCCTTAATCAAAGAGATACGCCTATCTACCTCCTTTTGAACACTTGTAGTGTTATCCAAGTTCCTTGATCTTTTTCTATCAAACTCTGCATCTTCACGTCTTTGAATCATATCCAATAGCTCCTGAGAGACTTGGTCACCGTTATCAGAGTCCCAATTAAGTCTTAGTCGTGGATGGTAATCCGGGTCATCATCTTCATCGTAGTCATCACCGTGGCCATATTCCTGGAAAAATCGAAACATATTAAACATGAATGGCTGTCTTGTATGGATAGTATCTGTAAGCCTTCCCTGCTCTTCCATCGTTCGTAGTTGTTCCATACGCCTCTGTTCCTGGAGAGCTCTTCTCTGAATCAGCCGTTGTTCCATCCACCTACGGTCCTGTCTCTCTGAATTCCTCGTCTGTCTTCTTGTAGAGGCAGCACGGCGTAGTCTTAGTCTCATAGGATTCATGGCATTAGCGAAGGATGCTCTTTCTGGGGCTGGCTCTTCTTCGCCAGGTACGAATAAAGGCCCATCTGGTAATTGGATAGTGACACCACGCTGTTGTTGAGAAGCCTGCGATGTTGGCGCCACTTGGCGGACGTCTGTGATGATGACGTCCTCTCCTTCTGACTCTTCTGACAAGTCGATGACCTCTGTCATTTGCTTCTGTGTTCGTTTGTTTGCTACCGCAAGAAATGTGGTGGAGTTCTGTTTTCGCTTTGGATTTGATTTGCGAGCTTTGTAGGGCCGAAGACAAAAACAATTAAATATACACCGATTGAGATACTCATTTCCTCAACGCATATGCAGTTTATATATGTCTCATAAACCCTCTACATCTCCTTAACAACAATTATAATGTACATGCCTTATTCTTTTTTTTAAATCTAAACCCTCAGAGCCTTACAACCCACTTCTCATGTATCTACCAATGACGATACAGTGGTCTCTTTCGTATGGTTCCAAAGTCAATTGCTCCAATGGCTTGATCTTCTCCTCACGCAACTTCTGCACCTCACGGGCGAACACTGTCTCAGCGTCAACGGTGGAATCGATACAGTTGGCCTTGATGGAGATGACAACACCACCTTGATCCTTGAGGAACAAATGAGAGTTGAGAGCAATGATACGTGCCTGATCCGGTTGAGCAACATCAGCAAACACAGCGTCAACCATGCCGACGAGCATTCTGTACTTCTGTGGGTGTCTGGCATCCTCAATGATTGGGATAACGTTTGGTCTCTTCTTGGCCATACCAATCAACTCTCTACCTGGTCTGTGGGAGAACTCAACAGCGTAGACCAAACCTTCTGGGCCAACCAAATCAGAAACATGGGAGACAGATGTACCGGAAGCGGCACCTAAGTAAAGCACCTTCTTACCTGGGGCAATGAACAACTCATCCAAACCACCCATGATACCGGCAGCCAATTTAGATCTGAAAGGATTCCAGACACGGTACTCAATCTTAGTTGGTGGGACACCTTCCTCATTAGATGGTTCCTCAACGGTGATTCTCTTCTCACCATAGACGGACTCACCTGGGGCAATGTTCTTAGTCACGAGCAAATCTTCCTTACCTCTAGCGATGAAGACACCGGCATGTCTATGTGGTTCAATGACAACCTTAGCACCACCACGAGCGCCACCACGAGCGCCACCTCTACCACCTCTGGCACCACCACGAGCACCACCACGAGCACCACCACGAGCGCCACCACGAGCACCTCCTCTGCCACCACCGAATCCACCTCTACCACCACCGAATCCACCTCTAGCACCACCTCTGGCACCGCCACGGCCACCGAATCCTCCTCTAGCACCGCCTCTAGCACCGCCTCTGCCACCTGGAGTAAAAGCCATTATGATATGTGTCTTCTTGAATTATAAGTTGCCTCCGAGGGAAGTTTTATATCTTTCGATATTTTGTTCTCTTCTAAAGATTTCAATCTCATTGGAATTTTTTCTTTCAGTCCCATACAGCAGAAGGAAAATTTTCATGGCACTTTTCCAAGGCCGGAACGTTAGGAAAGGGGAATATCCGAGGACAAAAGATTACCCGGCGCGATGAGCAAAAAGAAATTCCATCGTATCCCTAAACGGTAAGATCCGGGGAGGGGGAGCTTATCGTCACGTGAGCAGCCCCCCGTAAATGGCTCAATTAGGAATGTCCGTTTCGGCAAAATGCGCATTGTTCTCCTCATGGGGTCTCGGTTTATCTTGAGAGTTATTCTCCATTTTCTGTTGATGAGCTGTTGATATATAAAGGCCATTGCATTCCGGGTTCCCTATTGAGACATCCACTTAGCGGCTGAATTTGAACAACAATGTCACAGTCGTTGAATACAAAGTATCAAGTCGCTCTGGCCAAGAATCCTCTCCTTACAAAGGCCATCACAGCTGCGATGCTTGCAGTTTTGAACGAAGTCATCGCGTCCACCGTGGCTAAGGAGTTCAAGATCTCTACAGTGCTAAACACAAAGATCAAACATCCTTTCTCTTGGAAATTACCTCTATTTGCCCTCTTCTCTGCTGGTGTTAGTGCTCCAGTGACACATTATGGATATAAGTGGTTGAACTCATTGTTCAAGGCACCATTATCCACAAGACAGAAGATTCTACAAATCTTGACCTCAATGGCCACATTGACACCATTGATGGGTACTCTATTTGTCGCTTTCGTCTCACTAGTGAACATGAAGCCTCAATTGCAATCGTTATCTAAAGAGGAGATGAAGAGAGCTTGGACCCAGGTGAAGACTGCACTACACAAGTCCTTGCTCCCTGTGTTGAAATCCTCTTGGATCACCGGTCCTATCGTGATCTCTATATGTCAAAAGTTCCTTCAACCGGAACTTTGGGTGGTGTTCAATCAGCTGTGTTACTTCGTCCTGGGCACTTGTCAAAACACCCTTCTTAAGATTAGAACAAAGAAGCAGTACGAGTATCTGAAGAAGAGAGAAGAATTAAAAGATGAGGTCGAAAAAGAGGTTATCAAAGGTAACGAGGAAGTGAGCCTTGTCCTCAAGGAATCATCTCCGGATGCATCTAACTAGCAATCAAGCGCTCAAGAGGCTCTGAAAACACACAAGTTCCAGGGAGACTTTGAAACGGTGATGCAGTTTCGTAAGATGATTGGGCTGCTTTTATGGATGGTCTTGTTCTCTTTATTTAAGAAATGAGCCTGGGTAATTTTCTATTTATTCACACCACTGTAGGAAAGTCCGCTCAAACGCCCCCAAAGTCACGGCTTTTAACAATTTCAGGTACGCGTCTAGTGCGCGTAGAATGCCAACGAACAGGGCGCGACAAAAATTGAGATGTGAAGCATGGGAAACAATTTGTAGCCCTTTCAAAAAAGTTTTCGAGTGAGGGTAATAGGGAGAGGAAGAGAACCGTTGATGTTCTAGCTGTGCACAGGTGAATCAAAGGAATCATTACGAAAGAAGAGACCATATTCACCTCTCGAAACACAACAGAAGGGGACTACAGTTCAAGATTTTGACCAGACTTCGATGTCAGCTGAAAAACTCCTAGATCTACTCACTACAAGGGGAGATCTCCTAGACGACCATACACTTATAGAGAGACGGCGTATCCCATCGACAGAGTCAAGTGCTGTTAGTGTTTCAGGGAGTGAAGGAAGCGTCGTGATCCATAAGGATTCAAAGACAACGCAAGATCAGTCACTCAGGATAAGAACGAAAGATCTGGAGAGCGAGGATGATTTCAATGACTATGTGATAGAACCTGCGTTACCGCCTCCAAAAGAGCTTGACCCGGATAAACTATATGCCCTGTACGAGTTCAGTGGTGATGATCCATCTCATTGTGAACTTGAAAGAGATGATGCCGTCGTATTACTGAACGATCAGGATAGTTATTGGTGGCTAGTGAGGAAAGAGAAGAATGGCATGATAGGGTTTGCGCCAGCTGAGTGTCTTGAGACCTACGATGAGAGGCTGGCCAGGCTCAACTGTTGGAAGAATGAAGAGTTAGAGCGGAATTCTAAGGAAACCTTAGAAGTGTTCCCTCAAACCAGCATTGAAAAAATGAACAAATCTGTCACGTTCTCGGAGAAAATAACTATAACTGAACATGATAGTGGTAACGATGACAATGATAATGACCGTGATGACTATTTGCATGAAATGGTTGAAGATGACGATGATACTGATGACTATTTCGAAAACCCAGATAGGGAACTCGGTGAGGACATATTGACCGGTATGGAGGCCAACAGCGATGTGCTCAGTAATAGTGGAACAGTATCACCGCTTGTACTGAAGAAAAAGTCGAAATCAAGATCTCAACTAATGATAAATCAAATGATCCCGGAATCAGAGGCCGAGGAGAGCCCATTCATACAACCATATGCATTCTTCTCCAATAACAACGGCTCAGGATCCATAGGAACATATTCCCCATCGTCATCGGAGTTTGATTCACCAGGCAACACACCACCTTTGAACCAGTATAGACGCAAACCTGTCATCACTTCGGAGCAGTTTGAGAGAAAGGGAAATATCCCACAGTCAAAGGGTACACGTGATATAGCTAAAAGTATGCAGATGCTAGACGAGCTCATAAATGATGAGTTGAACACTGCTGCTACTTTCGACGGTGATTCAGATGTTGATATCACATTGACTTACGATGACGATGATACTGACAAGCTGTCATCGCCGATCTCATTAGAGGATAAGAACAAAAACCTATCCAATATCACAAGCTCGTCATTTACAAACTCCAACACAAGTCTACATCAATCAGCTTCTCAGGGCACGGACTCGTCTACTGAAGATCTCTCGGTGATCACAGGTAAACCTGCAGAGATTCATCCGGAAATCGAATCCATCTTTAAGGACTCCTTGGGGCGCATGAATGATCTTGCGCAGAAGCTTAAGGACCTGGATAGGCTACTAGAATGAATATCATCATAACATTGGCGTTGCACTACTCTTTTCTGTAGAATTGGACAACATATAATTGTTTCGGGACTAGGAATGCGATCCCTACAGCCACAAAATTCCGACTTTTTGGTTCCGAAATTCCGACGTGATCTTTTTTTTTTTTTTTTTTGCCAGGCAATTTTTGACAGCTTGGGAAAAAAGTTTTGGAGCTCATCGCATTGACTTCAATTCATCAAAACTGCACCAGAAAAGGTAAAGTGATCGAAGAAATGTCTTGGGTACCGAACGTTGAGCTTGTTGAACAGTTGAAGCTCGTGCTCGGAGCCACCCTTTCTCCTGTCACACAGGAGCGGAAACAGGCCACCGATGCTCTTGCTCAAGGTAAACAACAGTTTGACTTCAATAACTATCTGTTATACATCCTTGTTGAAGATAAGAGCTCTGCATCTGACATAAGAGCCGCAGCCGGTCTTACTCTCAAGAACAGCTTATACAAGGATTTCCACATCGGTGAGAATGAATACCTTCTCTCGAATATTCTCAAAGGTCTTCTTGACCCTGATCTGCTAGTGAGAAACATCACAGGTAACGTGGTCACTACGTTATTTGCGGCACTGGGGATTAAGCAATGGCCTACGGTGATACCTCAGCTGCTTGAACTTGCCCAAAAAGGCGATGTAAACACGCAAGAAGGTGCCACTGGTGCATTGGCGAAGATTTGTGAGGATTCTACCCATATCTTGGACACAGAGTACAATGGACAAAGACCTTTGGACTTCTTGGTCCCACAGTTTATCCAGCTAACATCTGCTCTTTCATCTAAAGTGAGAGCCAATGCATTGCGCTCTCTGAACCACATCATTCCGCTCAAGACTCAGAGTTTTCTCGTTCACATTGATGACTTCCTTCAAAGGCTGTTCGCCTTGGCTATAGATGAAAACAAAGATGTCAGAAAGAATGTGTGTACCGCCTTCATCGGCATCTTGGAAGCGAGACCAGATAAAATTGTTCCACACTTGGACGGTGTTGTGAACTACTCCTTGCATTCGATAGCAAATGAGAGTGAAGAGGAAGTTCAGCTAGAGGCCTGTGAGTTCCTGTTCTCATTGGCAAGCTCTGACTTCCCGGAAACACTAATCGTGCCACATTTGGGCAACATGTTGCCTGTTCTTTTGAAAGGAATGGTCTACACAGAGATGGATATCCTCTTATTGGACACGAGAGAGGATGCCGATGATGAGGACAAGGAAGAAGATATTAGACCAACTAATGCGAAGTCGAAGGCCGCTCACAACGATAAGTTTAATGAAGACGAAGACGATGATGATGGGAATCTAGGGTTTGAATGGAATTTGAGAAAATGTTCTGCTGCTACACTTGACCTATTGGCATCAAGTCTTCCTGAACAAGTCTTAGCCATCAGTTTACCTATCTTGAAGGAAAATATCACATCAGAACATTGGCCTCTCAGAGAAGCTGCTATCTTAGCCTTTGGTGCCGTTGCGGATGGTGGTATTGAATTTGCATCTCAACAATTACCTGCACTGGTTCCATTCCTGGTTGAGAGATTGAACGATCAAGAACCAAGCGTTAGACAGATCACCTGCTGGACGCTTGGGCGCTATGCTTCATGGATCTGCTCGGAGGCTGATAAAGGTGGCGCATACTCGAACTACTTTGCTCCAACATTCCAAGCTGTCATCAGATGTGCACTGGATAAGAAGAAAATAGTCCAAGAGAGTGCATGTAGCTCTGTTGCTCAATTTATTGACAGCGCTGATGGTGATTTGATTCAGCCTGTCGCTTCTCAATTGATTGAGATGTTCAATAACTGTTTTCATCTCTATAAGAGAAAGAACATGGTAATCCTTTATGATGCTATTCAAACATTAGTGGAGAGAGTCGAATTGGACGATACACAAATCGGTGCCCTCTTACCTCCTCTTGTTTGCAAATGGGAAGTTCTCTCTGATGATGATAAAGAGCTTTGGTCATTGATGGAGTGCATGTCCTCTGTGGCATCCGTTATGGGTGAGAAATTTGCTCCATTTGCCCTACAAGTGTACAGAAGAGCTGTTCGAATCCTTGCACAGTGCATTCAGCTCGACCAGCAAAGCTTGACCGACCCAAATATTCATACACCTGAGAAGGACTTCATCATAACTGCATTGGATATGGTAGATGGATTGTGTCAAGGTCTTGGTGAACATAGTTCCCAACTGATAGACGAAACCCTTGTGAAGCTCCTGCTGGAGACCTTTAAGGATATCAATGATGACGTTCGTCAATCTGCGTACGCTCTTCTTGGTGATATGGCTATCAACGTTCCAGAGAAGCTCAATCCATGGTTGGATGAGCTCATCGACGTTATCATTCAAGAGATTGTAACTAGAACTTTTGATAGTTATGCCGTCTGTAACAATGCCACCTGGGCTCTTGGTGAGATTTCTCTAAGATTGGATTTGACCAAGTATTTGGAGAAGACAGTGGGCGTTTTGATAGACCTCCTGAACTCTCAGTCAACATCAACTGTCCTTGAGAACGCTGCTATCACCATTGGAAGAATTGGTATTAGATCACCAGAGTTCTTTGGTCCACACCTACCAGAGTTCGCCCTTTCATGGTCTCAACACATGATGTACTTAGAGGAGAACGAGGAGAAAGAGACAGCGTTCCATGGCATGTGTGCTATCATCCTTTCACATCCAACAGGTCTTGATAACAGCTCACTGATTGCATTTGTCAACACCGTCACTATGTATGCCCAGCCAGGTCAGGTTGTTGCTGAACTATTGCAGAAGTTACTGATGGGTTACAAGCAAATCATAGGAGCCGACTGGAATGCCTTCATTCAACGCTTGGACAATGGGTACGAGTTGGCACAGAGATATGGGTTATAGAAGAACGAATTTATTATGTATAGAACATATGAGGGGGGGACAGCTTCTAGAGACTAGAAGACGTAGATGCTCAACATTAAATAAGGACTGATCCTTGGCCACGTTTGCGACAATGTTGATGGCGCCCTGTGCAGTTGGGTATATGGATCCCAATCTCCTGTGCCGTTGCCCTGTAGGATACTGAACTTTGTCTGCGGCTGATGATCAGCTCGGACATCTCCGTGAATTCCCAAAATGTTCATCGCCGATCAGGGATCTTATCGCTTATAAAGTTGGAAGGACATTTTTCTCTTTCTCTCTTTCTCTTTCTCTTTCTATGCATTGTTCAATTGATTCACTGAATTGGTAAAGGTGCAAGTAATGTCCAGGGCACTTTCCTCAACACACGTTGTTCTCGATGACGAGGCGACTCCTGCCACTTTGATCTTCTCTCAAGAATCGGGCAAGATCCTGGCCGTGGTAAAGAAGGTCCTTCAGGCTGATGATCCATTGCTCACACGTTACGCCGTGCAACCACAAGACTACAGAGATGTATCTCCATTGTTCGTCATCCCAGGGCTCGTTGACGCCCATGTCCACTTGAACGAGCCTGGAAGAACAGAGTGGGAAGGGTTCGCTACAGGTACCCAGGCAGCAGCAGCAGGTGGCGTTACAACAGTTGTGGATATGCCGCTGAATGCGATTCCTCCAACGACAACCGTTGAGAATCTCTACGTCAAACTTAATGCCGCTAAGGGCCAGTGTTGGGTTGATGTTGCTTTCTGGGGTGGTCTTGTCCCTGATAACTTGGACGATCTCGTTCCATTGATTAACGCTGGTGTGCGTGGATTCAAAGGGTTCATGATCGACTCTGGTGTCGATGAGTTTCCTGCTATTGACTCATATTATATCGACAGAGCTCTCGAAGTTGTCAAGTCAAAGGATACTCTACTGATGTTTCATGCTGAAATGCAACCTGCCAATCATAATCATGGCCTGCAGAGTCTGGACCATATAGAACCATTAAATGAAATCGATGAACTTGAAGAAATGGGGTTCACGAACTCTTTGATGCCAATGCACAGCCTAAAAAACGCATTATCTAACAACCAAACGTTAGAAGAGGTCCTTGACAACGACTACATCAATAACAACGTTCTCAAGCGTGTCTTGACGAACGATCAGGCTAGAGCACTTGCAGTTTCACCTATATTAACGCCTGCAGACCCAAGGACTGGTATCCCATCCGACATGGTCCATCATGATCACCAAACGATGTCTCCATTACTGGAAGCTTCTAAGATTCAAGATGATCTCGCTGAAGTTGATCCAACTTTGTATGCCTCTTACCTTGCCTCCCGTCCTGATATCTTTGAGATTGAAGCAATAAGGACTTTAATCAGATGCGCTAAGAAGAACCCTGATGTCCCGCTGCATATCGTGCATTTGGCATCAGGTGAAGCTGTGCCAATCTTGCAAGAGGCTCAACAGCAGGGTCTTAAAATCTCTGCAGAGACATGTTTCCATTACTTGTCATTCTGTGCTGAAAAGATTCCAAATTGTTCTACTTTTTACAAGTGTTGTCCGCCTATCCGTACAGAGCGCAATAGACTTCAGCTATGGGATGCTTTGAAACAAGGTGTCATCACCACTGTGGTGTCCGATCATTCCCCATGCACACCAGAGCTCAAGAACTTGGCTCAGGGTGACTTCTTTTCAGCGTGGGGCGGTATCGCCTCCGTTGGCCTTGGGTTACCTGTCCTGTACACTGAATCATTGGCATTTGCACCTGAGATCTCTATCCCACATTTAGTGAGATGGACTTGTAAAAACACTGCGAAGCAAATTGGATTGGCGCACCGTAAAGGTGATCTCAAAGCTGGTTATGATGCAGATATTGTGATCTTTGACCCATATACCCCACAAAAGATTGAAAATGCAACCACTTATTTCAAGAACAAGCTCACAGCATATGATGGTCTCACACTGCAGGGTCGTGTCATGGAGACCATTTTAAGGGGCAACTCCATCTTTGCCATTAACAAAGGTCACTCTGAGATTGCTCTAGGCAAGACCATTCTAGAGAAAAGAGTCACAACTTGATACTCTCTCCAAATAACTACAGGAAATACAATAATGTACATTGTCTATTATTCATCATCATCAAACCAGTTGCTTTCTTGAATCCTTAAAAAAGAGCTGAACCACACTCACCTGTAAAATAGCCATACCCACACATAGAAGCAGCTCATATATGGAGAAGTAGAAAATACGGGACTCCGTGGACTTTACAGTAGCATGATTTCTGTGGTTTCTTGTCTTGTAGTATTGTAAGGACTTCAGAACATTGTTAACCTGGGAATTAATGTGATCCACCGATTTTACCACACCATCGATACGAAGATCCTGCGATTTTCCAAAGTCGGTATGAGCCTTGAAGTCATTCTCGAAGGAGATCTCAAAATCCACAACCTTCTCTGCAAACGTGGACATCTCATTTGAGAAGCAAAACTCATATTCACCAACGGTGTCAGCCTTAAACACCCAATCACCCTGTCTCTGTTTTTCTTCTTGTGCAATAATAACACCGTCAGGACCCTTGATATGGTAATCAACGTCAAAGGAACCACCAGACTGGACAGCGAAGTAGAATCCGACACTTGTCTTGGGTTTATCAGTGAGTACGTAGTAGCACGATGTCTCATCAGGCTCGAGTACAAACGTTAGCAGCGATGCCTGCACGGCCACTAATACTGAAACGAGAAGAGTGAGCGACTTGAAAAACATGATGAAGAAATAGTAGAAGATCAACAAAGGTGATCACTTATACAACAAAGGGAAAAGGCAATACTAAAACCTCATGTCACAAAAGTCGAATCTGTGTTGTGGATTTCGCGGCCTCGGAATTTGCGAGCTCGCGTCTACGCGTCTGGCGGCTCAAACAAACAATTCAGCCTATTCTCTTGCCGTTGACCTTTTGTTCAAAGCTGTTTTAGTGCTTGAAGCCTTTTAACCAGATGTCCTCGGACCATATCGTTCAAGCGAGAGTGCAGCGGCTCTCGAAGCCTGTTCCGCCGTTAGAGACCCCAATGGTGCTCAGAGAGATCAACAACAACAGCAGGGTTGAGCGGTTCAAAGACCTGGATGATCCCTTTCTTGATATTTCTGCTGGTAGCACTAAGGAACTGAAGATCAGCTCCCCGTTTACGAAGGGGCCACAGTCAAGAAACAAGGAGAGAGAGCATGTTGAGCCATCTTCTGATATGGATGATGTGCCCATCGAGATCATCGAAGAGATGGAGCGGATCCAGGACACTTTCAAGGACTTGAACACTAAGTACCGTCTCATTGATAAGATTGGAGAGGGCACATTTTCTACGGTTTATAAGGCTGAGTCCCTTCAGAGTGAAACCCGCTACCTCATGGGTGAGAACGTCTACAACTCACCAGAGATCAAAAGAAGAAAGACCGAGAAGAAGAATAGAAAATTCTACGTTGCCTTGAAGCGGATCTACGTTACATCATCTCCACAGCGTATCTATAACGAGTTGAACTTGCTCTACATACTTTCCGGATCGCGGCATGTTGCGCCGCTCTTGGAGGCTTTACGGCATGAAGACCAGATCATAGCTGTGCTTCCTTACTACCAACATGCCGACTTCAGAGACTTCTTCAGAGATATACCATTAGAAGGTATCAAAGTTTACATGCTCGAGCTCTTTGAAGCATTGAACTTTGTGCATTCCAAGAAGATCATTCATAGAGATATCAAACCCACAAACTTCTTGTATGATCCATTCAAGAAGAAAGGTGTACTTGTGGACTTTGGGTTAGCTGAACAGGAAAAGCCTGAGTTGAGCTTAGATCCTGCGCATCCAAGACTCTCGCCAGAAGATCCAAATTATTGTCCTTGCAGAACAGGCAATAGAGGTCCAGTGGGAAACGTTCAGAGAGACGGATATCCTAAGAATGACCCTAGACCAGGGCGTCGTGCTAACAGAGCCGGTACTCGTGGCTTCAGGGCCCCTGAGGTCTTGTTCAAATGCCCTTCTCAGACAACAAAGATCGATATCTGGTCTGCAGGCGTGATCTTGTTGACGTTGTTGAGTCGTCGTTTCCCATTCTTCAACTCTAGAGATGACACTGATGCATTGGTGGAACTCACAACAATATTTGGCCTTCGTGAAATGAAACAAACAGCCCGCCTTCATGGACTTGGATTGGAAGCGACCTTGAATTCTCTGGATAGGAAACTCAGTCTGAGCCAAATCTTGCACAAGTCATTATCTCTCGAGGACGAGAGAGGAACTCTTCCAGTGGATTCCGTTTCATATGAAACTTTATCTGTCTTTAACCAAGATGGAACTATTGACTATGTATCTGATGATCACGAAGACTTGAAGCAGTTGAAGAAAGATCACCTGCAGGCAATGGAAGTGATGGAGCATTGCTTCCGCTTGGATCCAAAAGAGAGATCCACATCCGCACAGATCTTGAATTTACCTTTCTTCAAGCAGGAGGAAGACGATGACGATATGATTCTGCTGGACTAGGTTATGAGTATATCGTCTCTCCCTTCACATACGCGAATAGTGGTATACGTGCTGTAGCCGGCTACAGTGCCTCAGATGTAGACATAGAGATATGCATCCTTTTCAAAATGAGGTGATGTTTTGTATTGTTTAGCTAGATCGCACCATATTGGCTAAGGAATATCGATTTATTATCAGAAAGAACAGCTGAAACGCCTGCACATCCGTTACCTAGATTATGTCTCATGTACAGTGACTGTGACCTCTTGGGTGGATTGATCTGATGATCTGTGCAATGAAAAATATGATGGATTTTCTGACCTTTCCCTTGTGAGTTAATTCTTATGTGGAAGTAACTTGAACCTCCAGGCTCCACCACAGCTCTTAAAACTTGTTCCTGAATGCAAGGCCCCCAATAAAAATGGTACCTTTGTCCAAAAACCGTTACTGGGTATGAGAGTTGAACAATACGTGTTATACCTTACTTGTGCAAGGTACCGATGGTGTATAAAAGCTTAAGCGACGCTGTATTGGTGCAACTAAAAGAGCGGGATTTTCGAAAAGTCGTACCACACTTACATGAATGATGAGACTGAAAGGATATGAGTAGCATCTTCTGGGGCGGATGCGAAGACCGAAAGAAAATGTACATATGTAACTTTTTGTGAGGAGACTAATCATAATTGAGATGGCATGATTGATGCTATGCTCCTTCGGATTTCTCTGTAGTTCGACATCCTGCTCAACTCCTCTCAACAATCTCTATGACAATTTTGTATAGCTGTCAATTGGGATCATCACATATAGTGATTCGCAGGAGGTTCGATAAGAGAGTTTCTTAACGTATTGAGTCCGGTGATCATCATCTTCATTGACATCAATGATACTCCAGTTGCACCGCTGGATAGCCTCTAGGCCCTCCCCAGCTACCTGTCATTGTGGAGCTCGTCCATTGTTTCCAAGTTAGTACTCGCCATATGTATGAGTGCAGATGTCATGCATACCCAAGTACACTCACATATGTACATAGGAGTTACAGTATGCCCAAAAGGAGGATCAAAGGTGTACTTGTAGAAAGAGGCTGCTCCTGCAGGCAGGCAAGGCATATGCGCCATGTGGTAGATACTAGATAGTACTGGATGATCTCAGGAATTAGGAGTTTTATAATATTTTATTACATCTACACGGATAATTCCATGTGCATAACGTGTAGAATGTACAACATTTCGTACAGTTTCATTTTCTGCTACAGAGTATAGGCAAATACTTATCGCCAACAATTTCGAGACCGCAGTACGCGTTCGCCTCCCACGCTTATGCACAGGTATGCACCTGCCATCGCTTCACCATTAGCGAGCTTGTCCAATTATCACATAGGCTCAGAATCCCAGGGCCAATGATAGCGTAAACGCCGAACAGGGATACTAATACTAATAGAAGGCCAAGGTGTCAGGGCACCAATTGGAGTGTCCAGAGATGGTAATTGATTCCGAATATGCACTAATAAACCTCATCCCGAATCTTTCATAACAGCGACTCTGGATAGAACAGATCGTAGCTTGCAGTATTGATGGCTGGACGTAGTTGACAAGGGAAAATTTGGGATCAACTTTCCATCATGAGGCTTGCGAAAAACTTAGCTACTGAAGGGACTATTCTAAACTACTCATTGGTATATCAATCGTCAGGGCCATTGGCCATATCAATTCTCCGAACAAGGCTCAACTCTGTTCAGTAATCAGTGCAGGCTCAAGTTTCATATTCGCTCATGTCCCTTATACGATGAACTTCTTATAAGTACAGGCAGCTCGTACATTACGTATATGTGATTATTTTGCATTCTTTGAACAATACGAGCTTGTATAAGAAAATTGACTGCCATGATCATTGATTATGTATTGACTCTGGAGGTATTTTGACGCAAGCAGCTGTAAGCTCGACAGGTGCTTGAATACAAAGGTAATAATCTCAAGCTTGGAAGCGCAGATTGCTCTGGTTTACAATTTTCAGTAAGACCTGTCACTTAACGCATAAAGCATGAATCACAAAAGGGACACTTATGGGCACTGGTTTTCTTCACCATCATGGACTCAACTTGGGCAAGACACCTCTACCCTGATCAACTCGCGCCAAAGGCGGGCTTGATGAAAAGAGTGAAACGAAGATATAGATGAATGAAAATCAGAACTTATTTCAAGTTAATACTGCCAAAACGCTACAAGTTAGATCGTCTTGGATGCTTAAGAATCCTACATTCCGGGTATTAGAGACCGCACTCTAACAATCCTACATACAGTTAATGAAAACACACTTGTGTCTTGTTTTTGGTTCTATGCATCCAGGAACTGCCCAAGAATCAATTGTAGCCCTGGCTTTTCTTTTAAACCAACTTTGTGCCTCTACGTTCTGCAACCTAGGTGATATAAGTACTTTTCGTGATGTACCCCTGTCATTTAAATGCAATAAACGACTCCAATACGAGCCCAGGGAAGATCTGACCCTCGAAAGGAGCATATTTACATGAGCAAAAGAGCCTCAACAGCCTGCAGTGCTTGATATCTATTGATAATACGAAATTGCTACATGAGTGAGATGTTCTAAGAAGGAAGTCAATGCACCTAGCAGACTTGTAATTTCCTGCGAAAAAGACCATATGAGCATCATGTGTGTGACGTTAGAACATTACTTCATTTAATAACTCTCTCTTTGCGAAACATCGTAGTCAGGATCCTGATGATCAAAACTGTTAGATATAGGAGTTAATTAGTTGCAATATACCAATAAAACGTTTGGAATTGTGCAGCCACCCTAACTGATTTAATTTAATGTTGAAAGGCGCCTACCCATATATCAGTCGTACCCAACCAATTGGTGAAATTCACTCATTTTCAAAGGATTGAGAGGTCAGGCGAGATGTGGTCAACATCCATTTCGTGGTAACTGGATCTTTCTGATTGAAGTATAAGTTCCGCAGATAAGAGTGATAGTACACTCGTTCTCTGCAACCCGATACTGCGAGCATGACGGTTTCGGATTGAGTTAAGAAATGTTTACATCTTTAGAGTTCATGATGATGATATATCTACCTCATGCAGGAGAAGTATTCACTCTTGAGTCTCTGAACAAGCTAGAGCTTGATGTATATTTGAGGGCTTGAATCGGCAATATTATTGAAGCCGGCGGCTCTAATGCATAGTTGTTGAGACATTCAACTTGCGAGTGGCCGCTTGACGGGTTGTGAGTTCATTTTTGTGTCCGTCTGATTACATAACACCTCGCAAATGTATGTCGATGTATGCGCCTAAGGATACACGCACAAAAATGTGCTGCTACATGCAGCGAATAGTCCAGAGGCAATGCCATGCATGACCCTTCCCGTGCGATGCCGATGAGACTTGAGTACTGCGCTATGAGGGATGTACATATTTGACCTTGGGAACTCTTGATCTTGATCCATTTTGGGCCATGTAGATAATCAAATACTAGAAATTCGCAACCTGAAGGGGGGGGGGGGTCGTGTAAATATAATTACATTAGGAATACTATTATTCTTCACAATGTACACTAGCTCTACAAAAAAGAAGGTAAAACTGCTAGGGGTTCATACACACAGCTGGGCTCTACGGATATACTATGCCTCGGCAGATAATCTCTGTACAAGCACCTTACCGAAGGTCTTCTAGAGTGGCCGAATCTGTATAATCATGAATCGATCCAAATCAAGAAAGTTCAATGACATACTAACTAGCTGCTTTTATGGCTGTTGGGAAGCGATGGAGTGATTCACTAAAATATTTTCGTAAGACGTTCAGCCTGAATCAGTAGCGTGTAAGGTGACCTCTACACAGAAAGTGCGACCAGCACAATTCCTCTTGTTTGGAAATGAGATGAAGAGAAAATGTATAGATAATAGATGAATCATGCAAATTAGGACATTGCGGTAGATCATAGAATACAGTGAGCAATCGTATTATGCTTTTGAACTGATTCTGGACAAAGAAACCTTCTTTGAATAATTCTCCAGGTGGTCCTTGTAACGGCTTGGATGTAGGAGTAACTGGAAAGAACGAGCTTTACACCATTGAGGCGCGTTTCGTATGTCCTTAAATTGTACAACTCATATCTTATGCATCTAGAGAGAACGCTGGAATGTCCTCTGTATGGGTTTCTCTGCAGAACACGTACCAGGATAAAGACAGCGGATTGGATACGTGAAATCTCAATAAGCTCACATTATAGTTCATCAGAAGGCCAATCGATGTTTCCATTAAGAGCTTTTGTTCCTTTCTGGTGGATCTGATGGCCAGGGACCACTCAGTCCGAAATGACGTTCAGATGCTTAGTTAGAAGGTAGCCATTCTAGTTCTGGGAACCAGAAAGGTAAACAGATTCCTCTTATATTGCAAAATCACTTGAGCTTTTGAGATTTTTGACCACAGGCTCTGTGAAGGAGTGTGCAGTGCTTTATATCCTTTCGCTCTGAAATTATAAGCGGGTACCGTTTTCTGGCTTTTGGAGAGCATTTCTGTTGTACAGCGCATTGTAGTCGTGTAATTGAGCAATGAAGGATCCAGAATTAACTTTAGATCTTGAAGAATTTTATTCAAATGAAGACAGATGGTTTCTCACCCTCTTTTCATCACTCAGCGCAGCACTGTTCAACATCTAGGAATATAGTTCTTAGTAGAGTTTGGCCATGGCAGACAGAAGTCTCGATAGATGTACATTAGCGCCGCAGCGCTCCGCAGTGCTCATCGCTGCAAGAATTCTCTCGGTGCAGAAATCAGAGCCCCTTAAGTGCTTCATAAAGACACTGATCAGATTCATTAACTGTATTTCAATAAATATATACTTGCTAGTCGTAATCTGAATAGGAATGGATAGGAGCCCCATTAAGTTTCAAATAAGCAGTCATGGCAAGTCGGGAACAATCGGACTTTGAAAATTTACGACTGGAGGGATCGTTCGCCACCTCTGTCATAACTCTAACACCTGAGTAGAACAACTTGTAGCAACCTTTCGCTTTCTTAGCAATGAGACATAGCAGTTTATACTCATAAGGATGATACAGAGGACCGTCGAAATCATATGACACCACAGGTCCACTACCGATTCTTCATGGAAACTTCGGCCTTGCATATCGATTGTAAGTTAGTGCGTCTTGAAAAGAGGTTCGGCTATTGAGTGGCATTGAGTACGAGATACCATCAGGTGAATCTTGAAAGCTCATGAAGCACGTCGCTATAACTAGCAGTTTGTAAGTAGTAAGCATTCGAATATTTTTTTTTTATACAAACTGTAGTCTGTGAGCAAAGAAGTGGTTTGAGTAGAGCACTGGCTATTTATCAATTGCAAAGCATAAGATCCGTCATGGGGCATGACATATTGACACATGGAACATACAAAGATCTAGATGTAGAGAACATTAGAAGTTAAAGGGCTGAACGAATTCCCGACAAGGGTTGTGGTAGAACAATTGAAGGCGAGGGAACTTGCATGCCGGTTGAAGTATGTAGGTACTACTTACTACCCCGATGAGCTTTCTACCAGAGGATTTGACTAGGATGAGAAGTTCACACTTAGTGCCCTGGACGGTGACATAATATGACTGGCACATGTCCCCTTGTTTCGTTTAGCCCAAATGTTCGGTCTAGAACATCTTGATATGTATAAGCTGATCTATAAAATCTGAAATATGCGAACAAGCTACATTCCTGATCTTCAATCTTGTTTGCTAGTCTCTTGGAAGTAATCTGATGGGGTCCATACTCTACTGCTTTGTCGCTCGTGTATATTCTGTATATTTAGCTATTATTATTGCTGGAGAGTCAAATCTCAAGACGCACAGTTTCTCTCATTGATAGGTCTTATGTAACAAAAAGAGGGTACTCAATCCTGGCAAGTATGTGCCACGTACAGTGTGAATAAGAATCCAACGACTAGAGCTGAGGCTCTTCCAATTCGAATGGTGCAGCTCTCGATTCAAAATTCTCAACAGTCGATGTCGAGCCAGTGATCTTCGAATTCAATCCATGAAGCACGCGGTGGGGCATTGAGACGGAGCACTCAACAAATCACTGGCTGATCCTTCTGGCCAAGCTGTGTATGAAAATAGCAGGTATGTGACAACGAGACTCATGGTGGTTGAATAAAGCTGCTGATGAAGTCCTGCGCTGTTGGTCTCTCTATTCGAAGGAATCAATGGTATATGAAGTTGATTCCCAGGTCAAGAGTCAAAATCTTTGAAGTCAGAATGAACTTCAGCTTTTGGACGTTATTCGGGGAGGGGGGGTGAGTTGTAAATCAAGGGTGGTATGCATGACTTGTCAACTGAACTATAGATAAATCTCTTAAGGTGGACCGCATCGCTTCTTCTCTCTGATCTCTGAAGTATATCCAGGTAGACATCAAACACATATATCGCGTTACTCATTTTAGACTCTGTAACGAGCAAATATAGGATGTAAGTTGTGTGTGCCTGTCTTGCTTTGACGCGTGATAGGTATATGCAAGACATCCATCTGTTATAAGTAGTTATGCGCATCGAGAGATGTGTAAGTTCTGTTGTTTTCGTTGATGCTGATACTAATGAACTTTAACTTAGTCAGCCCAAGTAGCCCAATAGATGCTACTACTTACGTACTTCATGATTCTGGTACCTGTACTTTTGAAACTTCTTCAGGATATGTGTATGTACAAGAAGCCATGTACAGATGCAGATGGGAGCTCAAGGAAGGCTTTCCACATTAACCGCGCCCGCACCGGGAGGAGTCACTTACCATGGACCTGGGTCCATATGATCAATGATACTTGGACCGAATTACAGAGCTGTACATAAAGGTTATAATACATACAGTGCCCAAAATGCTCAGAAGGCGTATGATTTGTGTCAATTTGCTTCCTGGGTTCGTAATAAAATAGGAGCCGTGGTAAAAGGCATCTGGCTTATAGCGAAACGCTGGTCCCTGCAAGAGTAAATCATAATTCACCTGCTACCAGACTCCGCTTCTAATTCTGAATTGCTTGAACCTTAGAAATCGTACAAGGGTGTATATCTATCTGTCTACTGCGTCACCAGAATGGTGATTCTTTCGAGCGGTTGACAGTTGATTAATCAGAAGATGCATAGATAGGACTTTCTTCAGAATTGTTGTCTGTAAAACCGCCAAGTGCTTATTTCCAGAAGTGAAATGGTTTCGTTTAAATATCCATGGACGCTAAACTGCATAAGTACGGGCGTTATGTGTAGCACCAATTATAAAATGGCTGATGAGGTAGGTTCGATCCGAGATTGATTTGAAGTGTCGAACCTTCCAGGAACCCAGATTGTTCCGAACGGCTTTCAAATGCCTCTTAGCCTTGCATCCGAATTTCGATGTGCATAGTAATCAGTTAGTTCGAAACCAAATTCAAGTTCAAGATCCGAGTCTAATCTATTCATTCCAGCAATATATGAGTATCAAAAAAAATACTTGGAGTGGCAGAAAATGGCAAAATTTTATTTTATAGGGCGCCGTGGAGGTTGAGCCGTCCTGGAGACTCCCTAGCCTCTAGCGTGTCCACTTCTACGGACTCTATGCAACCATTAATTATAGCACATGTAGCCTTCTCAGGGCATTTTGGCCCTCCTTGAATTTATGCATGAAAGGTCTTGCATAGATATGCATACTGCATACGGCGGCGGGAACAGCGTGCAGGGCTCTGCGCCTCTCGCCTGCTTGCAAACCTGCGAAGGCACCGATGACTGTGAGTTGGGGGTGAGACGTAAATTGTGATTTGATTTATGCCTTAAATACCCTGTGTGATCCTGCTGCGATTCTGCCACAAGCGCTAGGGGGACCAGTAGTCTCCATATACACAAGCTTCTTGGACATATACCCAAACAAGGGCCTATTGTTCCAGTGAACTCCTTAACTTTGGACTGCCCACCATATTTATATCACTCAACAACATCTCTAACGTGATAGTTCAACAGGGGTCTGACGTATAACATATTCTAGGGTGTCATTTAGTACGGGTCTTATACCGGATATATCTCCACAACGATCTTCAACACAGAGACACTTTTCGCCCATGATTATGAATGCCCGTCCATCTATCCCAGGTGTTATTGACTTGACACTGGGAAAATTCCCCTCTACAGAAATCAATAGCGACCTACTTGGCCACACGCAGCTGGGAGCCTTTGAGAGATATTCATCGATAGGATCTGGTGAAGCTTTTGTTAAGCCTGTCGATGGAAGCACAGTACGGTCGTCACCAGGGCCCGAAGAAGGTGAATTTGTCAAGCTCGCCAGACGTCGAGCAAGTAAGAGCACAAGAGAGAAGGCATCCCATAGAAAGCTTGCTGGATTATCAAGACCACAAGGGCGTCCACTGTCCAAGGAGACGACTGTAAGACTTACGCTGGTCCCAACTTTGGGTGTGCTCTATTCGCTCTTGGTGTCTGACACTATGAGGAAGCCGCTTCAGGTCTTGAAGTACAGCGACGAGAAGGAGGCAGAGTCGAAGACTAACGAGGAGCTTTCGACGAAGAACTCCATGTCAGGGTTTTCCAATATGTTAAACGTTCAAACCGTCCGGTTCACCGACGATCCAAATGTATCACCCAAGAGGGACACGGCTGTTCCGGAGTTCAATACCATAGATGAAGCTGTATTCAACTTGTTTGGCCTCACAGAATATTCCTTGATCAGAGTGACAAGAGCAGCTGCTACTGAAGTAGGTGGTTCTGTGCTATTAAAGATTGAGACTGCTATGCCTGGATATCTTTACTTGAATGATGACGAGGAGGAAGACTTCAGTACTGTGGAAAAGAACAAAGAGCTATATAGAGACTCTATCGGCTTCATTGGTGACAGGCCAACAACAACATTCTTGAAAAAACGAGTTGCAAGACCTCGTTACAAGGCTGACATGCGTATCTATCTGATTCCAAAGGCTATAACATGTGCCATCTACTGTGAGGAGCGTATCTTCAAGAGGGATCTTCTCCGGGGCTTCCTAGATCTTAGCAAAGGAGAGAGATCGATAATATCCGCTTTTGAGTATGAAGACTTCTTGGAGAATCTTGAGTCACAGGGTAATGGTGATCTGGTCACTAAGTATGGGCTTCCGTCTTTTGAAGAGGTCAGAGACAATGAGAAGCGTGGGCTTGACCTTCCACTTCTCGATCAGCCTGCCGATTCCACTGTCTCATCATCCAACTACGCTTATGACCCTCCACAGTCTGCGTTCCCACTGATCAACACAAAACCGCAGCCACGCAATCACAACGTGTATGGCTCACCCATGTCATCACCTTCAGGAACCCCTTATCGAACATATTCTCAACAGGTTGGATACGTTGACCAGAGTGATGCGGTTCCTGGATACACGGGTCAACCATACTCGTTACCGAACACATTTAACTATTCAGGTGCATATCCAAGTAACATTTCACAACCAAACTGCTACCCGCTAAACCAATATCCAGCAATGACCGCTCCATCTATGCCTCAACCAAATGCCCAGCCACCACAGATCAACATGCAAAATCTCGCTTCAGGACATATTCCACCAATGGGCTCAGTTAATCAACAGCATCCACAACAACTACATCAGCAACAGCAACAACAACCATACATGGTATACATGAACCCTCACGTTGACTACTCATCACATATGATGATGCAACAAGGATGGGTTCCTCAACAGCAGTACCTTCCAGTGAACCCACAGGGGTATGCTTTCGCACGTTATCCAAGCTATCTTCCTAATGGGCAGGCTGCTCCTGACCAGTACCAAATGATGGGTCCACCAGGTCAGTGACATGATATCTTTCCCTTGATGATCGGGAGATTAGAATCACACATCTTTTTGCATCACGAACTTATACATCGTATCAATCAATAAAGTCATTGATTTGAACATAGACGTACTCTGTAGCCGCAAGACGCAAAGAAATGTGAAAGATGAGTACAAGATCTTCAGAATAGTCGACAGTTTATGTATGTTCAACAACCTGTCAAATGATGCCCCAATCGCCTTGACACGGATTTCCGTTGGTGGTGCTGCGTGTTACCGGAATGAACTTTAACCACGGCTACCTGATTTGTTTTGATTTCACTTTTACCACAAAAACCACAACAACACCTGGCGGGCGAGATCCACAAAAATGTTCCGACTCTTGAACCTTATGGTCTTCAACTATGACGAAGAGCGCACTGCTGCACATCTGAAATGTCCTGGTCGTCTAGCAGCTCTAGTCGAGGAACGATTGACAGCGCCGCAGGTGAGCTACTGAGAATCAATGCCAATGCCACTCCCATGGCTCTGGCGCTGGCGCTGGCGCTGTCGCTGAATGTCCTAGGTGCTGATAATAGCTATCAGAGCGACGAATCGTTTGTTCCCATGGTGAAGAGCTATAGCACCAACTCTAGCCCTGTGAAGCAGCGTTTGGACCGAGATGCAGATGACGATGTATTTATGACCACGATGAGACTCCCGCTGAAGCTGACTCTGTTACTGGGTAAGGAAGAAGGTCTCCATCATCTCAGTCTTGATCCCTTTGGGTCAAAGCCAAGCCTTCTGTGTCCCATGGCTAATAGTACCACTATAGACAGCTCCATTCAAGAGTCACCCGTGAGACCCGGTTCAATCAGATTTGCCAAAAACGTCACCTTCCATGAGTATGGCAATGTCGATAGCAAGGGTAGGAAGCCTATGAAGCGGAAGAGTAAACGATATGGTTTCTTTAGTCCAAAGGTAAGAGAACTTCAGTCACCATCAAGCGACTACAGTGCTACTCCTGATAATACTGATTTGGACTGTTCTCCCCAAGTAAATCAGGATCATCCAACCACGACTCCAAAGCAGCAATCATACGCCTTTAATGATCTATCCCTACCTCAAGCTCAAAATAGTAAGGCAACAGAGACTATCTCAAGTGCAGCTTCAAGTGTTCCAGAAAGCATCGCAAGCATCTTCTCACCCGTTGAACTTAACACAGCCGGTACTGCTCCTTCAGCGAATATCATCTCAAATGACAAAGCTCCAGATGAACCATATGATCCTTCTCTTTCTCTTGCCAAAAGATTTGATAAGTTAACTTTAGGCACTGAGATTGATGACAGTGTGCGGTCAAGAGATCTGTTCTCGTTACGCTTGCAGAAAAGTGATAGACCATTCAAACCACAGAGTGCTCAAGATGAATCTTTCGATCAAGTTGACATTCTCGATCAACTGCCTCCTAATTTGCCGAATCTTAGCAATAGTAACATCATGACTAATGAATCTCAAGGAGTGGCTCCTTTGCTTGAACCACTAAATGAAGCCAAGTTGCATGATCCATCACTTGATGAAGTTGAAGTTAAGCGAGTCGTTGCACATCTTCTTGAGCTTCTTGGGCAATCATCTGATGGCGAGAGATCGAGCTATAATGCTGACCTGATGAGCTTGAATGATATGATCTCCAAGCTCCGAGATGCTCTGTTGAAGGTTTCCTCCAAACTTGAAAAATCCAAGATTCAACAGATCAAGGCGAAGAAGCAGTTAATTGACTTTAACGATCTGCTTTCGCAGAAGGAAACAGACTGCTCATCATTGAATGCTAAGATCAAGCTATATATGACAGAGATTGAGAGACATAAGGGTGAAAGTTCCAAGTTGAAATCCCATATCGATATCCAAGACAGGCAACTATCTGGTGAGAAAGAGCGAAATGCCGCACTCTGTGAAGAGCTTGATCGGTGTCGTTCCAGTGCTGCGTCAATAGCGAACGAGAAAGATCGAAATGGGCAAACAATTAAACAGGTAATATGGATCATCCAAAGATATTCCAAATCGGCAGTGTCATCAGTAGAAGATCTGATTGCTCAAATTAAAAATCTCGTGTCTGATCATGAAGCTATGGTTGATGAGTTGAGCATTTCAAAACGAAAGGAAAATCTTCTTCGGTCAGAGGTTAAGGAGACTCAGGAGCGCTGTCAATCGAATGCGTTGGAGATTAGAAAACTACAAGGACAAATTCAAACTCTTACGGAAGGAAAGGAATCATCTGAGAGGTTACTTGAATCTCAGAGTGCTGACTATCAATCCATCTTGGAGGAGAACAAGAGATACAAAGAGCTGTTAAAATCGCTTGAGGTATCGTATTCGGAGCAGGAACAATATAAGAATCAATATCGCCTTGAGATACAACGATTTGAAGAGCAGGCCATATCATTGAAGACTGAAAATGGTCATTTGAAGCTGAAGGCGATTGACATGGAGAGTGTATTGAATGAACAAATGGAGCTGGTCACATCTGCTCAATCTGAACTTGAACAACAATCAACTGCAATTCTGTCTTTGCAAACCGACCTTGAACAAGCTCGTACGGAGGTTGAATCGCAAAAGGCAACCATAGCGACCCAAGGAATGATTCATACACAGAAATGCAATGAGTTTGAGCGCACATGTGAAATACTTACTTCCCAGATCCATGAGTTGCAATCTCAGACTGAGATGTATATCCAACAAAAGAGCACCATTACTCGTCAGAAGGACGATGAGATTAAGGAGATGAAACGCAGATTGATGGAATCTCAGAATGGTGAAGCAGAACTATCTCATGAGATCAAGAACTTCCGTCTGAGATTGAGTGAAAAGTTCACTGAGACTAAAGCAATGGAAAGAAAGCTCTCTGGCTTGTCTAAGGCCTTCCAGGAAATTCAAGATCTGAACCGTACCTTGAGAACTGAAGCTTTAAGAAATGGAGTGGTGAAGCAGGAACTCAAGAGGTCTTTGGCGGGATTATCAATTGGAGTGCTCAAGGATTTTGAAGGGATAATTGATGCAACGTCCTTGAATACTGTTCGTGATGGGTTACAATCGATCGACTCTATGCCGGATTCCAAGGGTGAAGAAGAGAATCAATTAGAGAAATTAAACGATGCCGCTTTGTTTATTGAGGAAGCTGTTCACTTGGTCGTCTCTGAGAACTGGTCACTCTGCAGAAGGCTTAGCACACATCAGAAGGGAGCTCTAGTGGGGAATGGACAGCACCTTCAATCTGTCATTGATACTCAATCCGAGAAGATTAAGAAGATGGAATCTAAAATCTCCAATTACGAGTCTGTTCTCAGAAAAATATCAAGACTGAATCAACGCGATGAGGATGGAGGTATACAAACTGCGAAATCTTCGTCCCAGTCATCTGTTGCAAGATCTGAGTTTTCCGATAATGATCATCAGACCATTCGCAGAACAAGTAAGGATGAGATTCAAAGGATTTTAACGAGGATGAAGAAAGATTAGCTACACGTTTTGATAGGTATTGAGTTTAATCATATGGGTCTAACATATGGTAGCTATGTAGCTTAAACTTCTCTCTCAACAAAACTTTGGATCATACCAGCCTCTGACTCCTCATATTCCTTCAAAACCACCTTGCCATCAATGATAAGAGTATTGGCTTGAATGAACTGCTTTCTTGGAAGACGAGCCTCCAATACGGCATTTCTGAACATTGCAAGTTCTGGAGTGACAGTAGATCTATCGATAAAGTATTTCGAGCCCTTATCAACATCCCCTGAAGCCTTATATATATGGAGGTGTCTCAAGTAGTCCTTAACGCATTTGTGACCCAATGTCTCGATTTTGAATTTGTCCAATTTGATGTACAAGTCACTGAAATCCTCCTTTGTGTAAACCAGCTCGACCAGACCCGATTCTAAGAATGTCTTCATAATGGAGAATCTAGCTTGCATGTGCGGTTGACCCCATTTTGTGGAGTTTGGATCCCAGAATTCCAAAGCGAGAAGACCAGCGCGGGCCATTTGCAAGAAACCACTATAGATGATACCATCTTGGCCCTTCGCTGTAGTGAATCCAAAGATCGTGAGAAGTTCTCTGTTTGTGATCAGATACAAAGCAATCACCTCAGCACGACATTCTTCATAAGCACCAGCCAAAGAGCCAAATTTGGAGCCCCAAGTTTCGCCCCTCTTGTAGTATGTGGTGACCGGCTTTCCATCGAGCCCCAAAGGTGGGTTTTCATGGTCATAGTTGAAAGTACCGTCATGAAGCTCGCTGAGCAACTTACCAGAACCGTGACCCAAGAGCTCATGGATACCAACTTGGACTTCAAAGGAATCATTACGATACTCAGTGAAAACATCTCGATCTGACTCATGCAAAAATGTGATTGGCTCTTTACCTGATCTGGCGTTCAAGATGTTACCTAACGAAACATTTTTGAATCCGACGGTGAGTCTGATATCGTCATAGTTTGGTATATTGATACCAGCGGGAATGCCTGAACCAGCAAAAGTAAGCACTTCTAAGGATGTAAAATCTGGAGGGGTAAATTTATCCTTTTCAAATTCTTTTGTCCATGGCAACAACTGGATGAAATCGGCAGCCTTGTCGACGAGAGCTTGGAATTTTTTAGTACGATCCTTATTCTGGATAGACACTAAGGTTTCCCATTCACCAACAACACCACCTGGTTCTCTGTAAGTCTCGATGAAACCAACATTAGTTTCGATAACCGGGGAGATATCCTTGACCCAGTATATTTGAGACTCTTTGTGAGCTTCAATGGAACCAATTCTGAAAGATTCAACGTAAGCGTCGATCATCTTATTTTGGGTCTCGTTTGCAGCAAATTGCTTGGCTTTTGAGATCTCAGAAGCGATCTTTTCCATCTCACGAGCATGGTCACCAAACTCCAACTTGAGCGTGCAACCTTCAGCTTGGATCTCAGATGGGTAAGTAGTCTCGTTAAGTGGGGAAGAAGAGGCAACCAAGATTGTATAGTCAAGCTCAGAATTCTTCTTGATTCTCAAGTTCTCACAAAGAACCTTGTTATCGCCAAGGATCCTCTTGATAGTGTCAATGTTTTCTTTGGAGACATCACCAAAGTAGTAACCAGAGACGTAGCCTTCTGATGGGAATCCCAAAAGGGCAGATTTCTCGTCAACAAAGTATAATGCGTCCTTGACCCTATTGAAGGCGTCTAAGGAGGCACCAGAAGACTTAACGATCTTCTCAAAGTCCTCGACTGGAATTCTTGGAATGAACTTTTTATCACCAAAAGAGGTGTAGTTACCCAAGTTACTCAAGAATTGAGATGCGTATTCCAAGTATCCCTGTTTTACCTCGGCCGAGATGTCAAGTTTAGAGTAATCACCGTTGATCTGTCTGTGTACGTCCAAGATCAAGTCAAAGATGGCTTCGGATTCATGTGAGACCTGTCTAAGGACAATTCTGGAGCCCCAATGGCCAGCCTTGGAAAAGTGGTGAGCATACAGCTTTTCCTTCTCGGTCAATTGGTCAAAGAAAGACTTGGCTGTCAAGGAGACAACAGGTGCCTTGGTGTCAGCGTAGAAGTTTGCTTTGTTCAGAGAAGATGACATTCTGAGGGAAGTATGCAGTGGCGTTCTCAACAGGAGTAGGCGTCTCAATGGGTTCAACAAGGAGATAAGGACCATCAAACGGTGTGCGCTGTGTATTCCTTCACCACCTTAGGACTCGAAAAAGACGAAGATGTCCGCCTTTTCTTCCTCCCATCAAATATCAAACTCCACATCCGTCGGCTTAGGCGCGCAATTCACAGGAAACTGTTGCGAGCCCGCGGCAGAATTTCCCTGTGTTGCTTTTTCCTCTTGTGCCACAGGTATCTTCCTGGACTTCTAAGAACTCCCGCCCCCCTGAACAACATCATCAATTGATAATTCGATATCTTAACACCCCATGGTTGCAATCAAGAACATTCTCTTCAGTACTGTCGTTGTCACAGCGGTGGTTGCATCCTCCATCTTTGTCGGCGATGAGCAGAACCCATTGAAGTCCTCCGTCCTTCCAGGCGAGGAGCCTGTACCAGGTGACTCCCCTGTTGCAATCTGTGATGTTTTGGAGAAGCAACTCCTCAAAATTGACCTCGTGGACTTAACACCAAACCCACCTGCTCGTGGTGCGAACCTTACTGTGTCTGCTGTCGGCCACTTGCATGGCCTTGTTGAAGAAGGCGCCTATGTTGATGTCGATGTTAGATATGGTTACATCAAGCTGATCTCCCAGACATATGACTTGTGCGACCAAGTTGGTGAGGTCGACCTCGAGTGTCCATTGCAACCAGGTGAATACAAGCTCTCCAAGATTGTTGAGATTCCAAATGAAGTTCCTCCAGGTAAATACACCGTCTATGCTAGAGCCTACACAAAGGATGATGAGTTCATTGCTTGTATTACCGCCACTGTTGTCTTTAGCGTGGACTCTTGGAAGATCATCAACTTCAGCGGCTAAGCTGCATATTTCCTTTCATCTTTCGCTTATTTCATGCTATGTATCGAGTGTTTTTTCGATGTGTCCTGTGTGTGTTTTTTTCTGGTTTGCCTGGTTAAGTTTTAGGGGGGGTGCCTGTTTTTGTAATGTTCATGATCATGAAGGGTTTGTATAACACGATTGGTGCAATTTTTTTTATATCGTTTTAGATCTCGTTGCATTATATTTTGCATCAGTCTACATTTTCTAATGCTATAATTACGTTCAGATAATGTAAGGTCATGATATATGCAAGATTGTGAATGCAAGACGTTATATGTATAGGCTTTCATCATTGTGTGAAATCAATCATAATGAGATTAGGCAATTAATCCCGTTAATGGAGTGCTATCATTCTCATTAATCACATCAACACCAGAATCGTCAATCACTGGTGGTACACCAATGCTATTGTACTCTGAAACATCGCCTTGTACTGCAGCATATGTGACATTGTTCTCCAGATTGTACTTGATAATATGATACCTCTTCAAGATCTTACGCAATTGCCATTTGATCGGGATAAAAGGGATATAACCATGTCTTTCTTGGAAGAGCTTAATTTTCAAGAGGAAAATAACAAAAGCCCAATAACCCCAGTAACTCAAAATAGAGCCAAAGGTTGCAGTGTTCTGCCATCCGACAAGGGCATTCAAGAGCATCCAACCGCCATCATTGACACCACTGCAACAGTTAACGTGCCACACCGTATTGACGATATCATAAGAGCCTGGTCCATCTCCAATTTCGGTCATGTCTTGACCATGACACCTTTGGACGTATTGTTCAAGTTCAAAGAACCAAACTCCACGAGACATAAGACCCGCAGAAACCATGTAAAGGAAGCATGTCGATCCTATCAAGAACAGCTGAAGCTTCATCTTGTTACCACCTTTGTATAAGAAGACACCGATGACTGTGCCGATGGTGAAAGCCAGAATAATCGATAGCGGCAATGAAGACACAGGTTCAGATGCAGAAACGCCACTAATGACAAAGATGGCCTCAAGACCCTCTCTCAACAAAGTCACCATTGGTAAAACCATAAGAGAATACTTCTCTGCGTATTTCTTGAACCAGGCCTTAATGCCCGACTTCTTCTTACAATCGAGTTCATGTTCGAGTTGGTCTACCGCTTCAGCGTCATCCACACCAGTTGGGTTATTCTCAAACTGTTTAGCCATACCTTTACTCAACTTAGCCTGCCACTTGCGTTGCATAGTGTTGATTCTCAAAAGAGATAGGCCCATCACAGAGATGATAAGACTGGAAAGGACACTGAACACAGCTTCCCAGATTCTCTCATACTTGGACCAATAGTTCTCACCAATCATATAGAACAAGGCGATAAACACGGCGCCAATCGCAAGACATATGGTTAATCCCAACAACGCACCGATCCACACCTGCAGCTGAAGAGAACGATAAACTTTCGCATCGACATGGATTCTATGGACATCGGCCCTGGCGGCATTTGTTGTAAAGTTCTGCTTGAGAAACGAAAGGAGGATCGAGATGACGATGGCGGACTCGAACGTCTCACGCAAGAGCACAAAGAATACTTTCAAACTGAAGATCTCAGATGCCATCTTAGCGGTTGTGGTGGTTTCTTGATTTTCTTCTTTGTTGGCACTTGATGTTACTTGACGTTTCTTGATGTTTGTGGGTCAATCGTCATTCTGGTATTTTTCTTTTGCGCCATCGCCATTTGTTGCACTTCTGTTTTTGACAGTTTTATCAAACGTTTTTGTCGGAGGGATCCATCCAGTTATTTGGAGGACAATCAGGGTCTTTGTTGAATTTGGCACATTTATACAATGCAACACGGTAAACCGTAAATACATAATATATGTCATATGAAATATATACGGTCTTAAATATGATATAAGATTTATCACTTACAACGTGAGTGTATTGGATTACTCAATCTTGATGAACTGCTTTCCTTTGTAGGCATTCTCAACCACACCGCGCAAGAGCTCCAAGACCTGGTCATCAGAAAACTCTTCAAGCTTCCAAACCTGCTCGTTCACATCCAACTCCTTCAACTCACCAGATTCATAGAGCTTCACAAGTTCATTTGTGGTTTCAATCTTGGACTGTGGGTCCTTCTTGGTGTTCTCCGTGACCCAGTAACCTTTACAAGTCAAGTTCTTGAAGATGAACAGGGATGTTGGTAACGTAACTGGCTGCTTAGACATACCACCATATGTGAACATTGTTGAATCTGGAGCCAATTTTCTAGCAATGTTTGAAGAAGAGGCACCACCCACAGAGTTCAATGCAACTTTGATGTTGCCACCTGTGACCTTCTTGATCTCAGCGCCAACGCGACGATCAGCATTCTCCGACTCAGAAATCACCATAGTTGCACCTTGTGCCTGTAGTTTTGCCTTGACCGCGTCTAGGTCGGGACGATCTCTAATGACACTAAGGACGTTGATACCCTTTGCCTTTGCGATCTGAGCGACCATCTGGGAGACACCAGAAGTACCAGCGTTCTGGATCAACCAATCACCCTTTTGCAACCCGTAGTTTGAAACCAATTGGTACGCTGTGGCTGGGTTCACAGAGATGGTGGCACCAGCAACAACAGAAAGCGTTTTGGGCAACTTGACCAGATCTTTCTCCTGTGCCACATTATGAGAGGTCCAGGTTCCAAAGTTGGAGAATAATGGGATGACATGGTCACCAATGGACAAGTCCTGAACAGCTGGGCCAACCTTGACAATTTCAAACAAGCCCTCGTTACCGGCAATGGCAGCAGGTTCCTCAGTACCGTACTTGGTGGTCTTGTCCGGCTTGGAAGGGTAGACACCCTCCAATTGGTTGATGTCCGAGGGGTTGATTGGGAAACCGAGCGACTTGAGCACAATCTCGTCACCTGTAGGGTCTGGAATATCAAAAGTGTGCACTTTGATAACGTCCTTTGGTGTGCCATGGGAGGAGTACACAATTGCCTTGGCTGTGGTAATGGATCTCGTGGCCATGGTGATTCTCTGATGGGTGAGCGAAGAGCGCAAGAGTTGGACTGATCTGAACATCGTTTACAAAGGGATGGAATTGAATGTTGGGGAGACTCTTGTTTAGTATGGCGGGTTGGCATTACTAAGTTTTCGCTCCTTGCGTGAAAACACTTTGTGGGGTTGCACGGTTCGGACGACGGAGAAGGGAGAGCGAGAGCCAGCACCAGACCCAGAACGAGAGGAAGGAAGACGAAGGAAGAGCGTTTTTGTGAGGTGGGAGGCTCCAAGAGAGTTTTTTTTTGCCCGGAGCATATACAGATGTTACGATATGATATGATACATAGGAATACTGAGGAGTTGTGATTGCGTCACTGTTTTTCAGCGCTCCTCCCTAGTGTCTACATCTAATTATCTACGCAGAGCCTGGGACCTGGAGCTAACTGGTCACCACCACTACGTAAACACGATTTAAGCTAAAATTGTTTTAGTTCACGTCTACTCCCTTGCCCTCTTGACCCCGGTATTGACTCTATCTGATCAATTCCGACTTCAGAAGTAAACAAGAAAAACCCGAAATCAAAACAAACCGCAAGCTATCTGAACAGACAGGAAATAGAAAAACCGGAAAGAGGGCCAATCAGGTGTGCTCTTGTTTCTTGCTTAAAGGGATATTTGTTGAGTCCCACAGGGGTTAAAAAATACGCTTTTGCTTCTGTTCCACATTTTCCCTCTATCCTTGGCTACTGGGACTTGCAATTCTGGTTCCGCCGTACATACATACACACACCGAAACAAAACAACATACAGATGCTTACGTCCACGAGCTCTTTGAACACGGCGCTGGCGCCTCCAACACCATCACCCTCTCCTATGTGGAAAGTGGATACCTCGGGCAATGAGGGCGTGATTGATATGACAAAGACACGAGATCTCTTGAAGAGAACATCGGATTCGGCGCTTACTCCAAGAAAGAGAGCGCTGGCTAGGAAAGCAAGTAACTTACTTCCATCTGACCAGGCTGTGTCGAAGACTTCACCGACTATGTCTTCATACAACTCTAGGGAGAACCTTCGGTCCACTTCAACTGATGAATCTGAAGAGAGATCAACACTGTTTCAATATGATAAAGCTGAGATGTTTTCATTCGAAGAGCTATCAGATAATATGAAGGAGAACCAATCACAGGGGAGACTCCTAGGGCACGGCAGACTTGAAGTGTTTCAACTACATCAAAAAAAAGTAAGTTATCTACAGTGCGGATCTGTTGTGTATCCAATCATGCCAAAGCTGAAGATACTCAAGATCTCGAGAAATCAGTTCATCATCCCCCTTTCGAACCCTGAGAGATATTGGAGAATAGCGGTGGAGACTTCGAATCAGTCTACGATAAATGACCTGGAAGCCGTACTCAAGAGTATATGCCAGTTTAGAAACTTGTTTATCCAGGTGGCACCGTTATCACAACCGATTGGTGATACAAAAGCACTTCCGTTGCCACAGTCGAAATCATCGGCATCGCTGACCTCCATCAGTACTGCTGTGGCATGTCTGAACTTGGAATCTGATACTAGTACTTTTGTTGAAGATAAGCTGATGGCACAACTACCACCATTGCAAAGGATAGATTCTAAAACTTCATCTCTTGACATTGCACTTGACAGTTTCTTTGAAGAGCCCGATGTCACGACTTACTATACGCCAGATCCTACCTTCTTGGCTGATCAATCACTTCAATCTTCGCGATCTTCACCACCGTTGGCGTTTGAAACGTCGTCAGTTTTACCGAAAAGAAAACCACAAAGTACTTCATCAAGATCTGCTTCTCTCTATCAGTCAGAATCCAGCTGGATGGATCCGTCTGATGACTTGAACACTTCGACGCCCAACACACAACGGTACATCAGGTTGAACCTGGATCCGATGATACGGGAAAGCACTGCAAAGAGGGATAAAAGGGTTATCACTGAGCCAATCTTGAGTACTAATAGCATTAAAAAGGCTGGGTATAGATACTCCTCTTTTGACGTTTACAACATCTTGAAAGAGTCCACCATAGATGAAGTCGCAGAAAGCGATACATCTTTCAAAGGATTCTTGAAATCTTTCTTCTGAATTTTTACGATTTGTATGAACAATGCTACATCCTCGTAGTTTAAGATTATTTTCAAGATATACGTATTCACAGGAAAAAGGGGGTTGAGTTCATGAGATCATCGCTCTAAAAGGCACAATAGTACAAGGGGAATAAGTATGATTCTTTAAATTCCTTCCTTGCTTAGATTTGTGGGGCACCTGGGACTGGGTTACCATTAGCATCAATCAAACCTTGTTGCATCAAGGCCAATTGTTCGGAACCAGCTGTCTCAAAGGTCAAACCCATACCGATCTTAGAAGCGTACTTGGACTGATCAATCTCACCACAGAAGAGGACAGACACTGTTGGCAAGATTCTTCTCTCCAAGAAGGCACTGACTTTACCAGTGGAGTCCACTTGACCTCTAAAGACGGATTGACGGAACTCGTACTTGGCGCCAATGGTGGTCGTACCATCAAAGTTAACCTTGAAAGATGGAGCTTGACCCAACAGGGCATCGCCAGCAACTGGGGCGAGCTGAGTGGCCAACTGGGTCTCGATACCAGCCTCAACGTTATCAGCAACTTTTCTCCAGAAGGAGGCAACGACGGATCCTTGGGCTTGCAATTGAGCACTGGCAACCCAGTTACCAGCGTCATAACGGGTGTAGTAGGAGACGGCAGCGTCACCTGGCATGGTTGGTTGGGCAGAGTACACAGTCTCTAAACCGACGGACAATTTTGGCGTGATGGACTGCAAGATGGAACCAACAGCGACACCGGAGAAGTTACCGTCGTCAAGGAAAGATGGGTTCAAAGCCTTCAAGTTCAAAGAAAAGTCAGAGGCCTGGTAATCTTGTTCCAATTGGATCATGGTTGGTTGACCCTTGACTATTTGCAAAGTGGCCTTGGAGATGTTGTGCTTATCCCAACCGTAGTTCAATCTACCAGAAAGTGAGAAGTCATTGTCAATGTTACCCTGCGCAAAGAATGTATCTGTTGCATACAATGCAGAGAAGGCATATGGTGGGATGGACTGAGAGCCGATGGAGAAAGTGTGAGATGTTTGGAAAGCTGGGTTCATGGAGAAGGCCTTGTTCAAGTCAGCTCTGAGACCGGTGAAGAAGTATTGGTTGAGGAACACATCTCTGGTGACTTCTTTGTTTAGGTTCTCCATGGTACCTGGGTTTGTGAGGTTCAGAGAGCGACGGTGCTCGGCAATGTTTTCATAAGTGTTGTTAAGGAAGGAGAACAACGGATTGGACGACCAGAAACCGGAAGGCTTTGGCTTTTCGGTGGTGATTCCTGGGATCTGTGCAACCTGTGCAAGGTCGATAGGAAGAGGAGTTGGCTGGGACATTGGCGCTGTTGTTCTCTTGCTCTTGCTCTTTCTTCTATAATGTCGTCGTCGTCGCCGTTGGCTGAAAAATCGTTGGAAAAAACCGCCGCGATGTTCGGGTTTTCTCTTGGGGATGCAGGGGCCCATAACGGTTAGCATAATGGATATCATAGATGGTGATTTTGAGTTATGTTGAGGATTCCGTGGTGCCGGGGTATTGCGGAGCGTATCTATGTAGTGCTACATATACTGGCTTCATAACTTTCCAATTCTTCACAGCGCTGTGAGATAAATATGAGAGTCATTCCATGTCGATATCGCCATTATGCACTGGAATATCAATGCCTGAGATATCCGTCCCTTGGGGAATGTCAAACAATTCATCCATCTCCACATCATTGTCTTCATCAGCCAGATCTAGAGTTGTTTGTTCCTCTTGATCTGTAGACTTCTCACTCATTTCTGTGTCTTTAATCTGAGATGGGATCTGTTGAGGCCCATCAGCATCTCTTGGAGGCAGCTGTATCCGTTGTCCCACTATATCTCTAAATGATTGTAACGATCTCGATTTGACATCGATGTTCTTCTTTAGACTGTGTACCTTAGCCTCTCTCTCCTGGGGCGTTTCTGACAGTCCATGCATCTTTCTTAGTGTTTCCCTCGCTTTCGTCACACGCAGACGAATTGGACCAGCCTGATAGGTGCTTTGTTAGTATCTGTCTATCGTATACGACGCGATACCCTATACTCACTGCATTCTCAACATCCTGTGGTCTTATCCTGTCCAGATTCACACCTTCTACGATATCCATCACCAAAGGTAAGAGCTCCAGGGCTTTCAACTCCTCGATGCTTTCTTCTGTGTCCTGCCAAGTCTGCTTCTCATCCTCTGACTCTGATCGAAGTGGTAACACTGTCCCTATCTCATTAGCAAGGGGTGTCCCCGTATGTGTTGTATTCCGCGGTGTGTTCATTTAGCTCGTTTGATGTTCTCTCGTTGTCGGTCAAGTTGAAGTTCGCGTTTGTTTGGCATTAAACACCATTACCAACAACAACGTTCATGACTACATGGGCAAAACAATTACAAATTGATACCACAAATGCAGTACATAGTGGAATATACAGGGCAGCCTAGAACTTGCCTCTCAACAAACTCTCGCCCATGGCCTTAGCAGTCAAGTAGACAGTTCTATAAAGAGTGTAAACGTCCAACGTTGAGAAGAAGGCATCTGCGAAACCGAATGGCAGCATCGCTGGAATCCAACCTTGAGCCAACTCCAGAGCATATGCACCTGAAGGCATGGAGTATTGCTTCTGGTAACCTTTCTGCAAATGGTGGGTTTCACCTGGCTTGTAGATCTCTGGGACCACAGCGTTTGGTAAACCTGCTTTCTGTTCACCAGTAAGGATTGTGAAGTAGTCATCAGCGAAATGGACACCAGTGTGGCCCTCAGTACCAATAGGAGTACCGAAGAAGATCAGATACTCGGAGATGGAAGCATGAAGAATGAACATGTTACCCATGGCACCACCTGCATTGTTGAAGACCCAATCGTCAAAGTTTAAGTCGTTCAGATTGTTACCGTAGGTTTTCTTCAATTTATCAGCCAAGTCAATGAGGATCTCAGTGGTGTTACCATCTGGGTGTCTCACCAAGACCTCGTTGGACAATTGGTTCAACGTTTTCCAATCAAAGATGTAGTTACTTGGTAACCACGTAGTGTAGAGCTTGTTGAAAACCGCAAAAACGATGTATAGGGCAAGGGCCCAGGAAGCGAATGTCTTCATGCCTAATTTTGATGTAATGAACGTGGTATCAAAAGATAAAAGGGTCAAAGTCTTCGAACTATTCCAGCTTGACGTAACCTGAGGTTTGTCGTACAACCAGGAAATTTTGGCTAAACGAAAAGGCCTAAGCTGGGACTAGGATTTTGTAGACTAGGTAAAAAATTGGGACCTGGGCGGACTAGTTAGCATGCAATCATTATGATGATTAATGACGATGGATAATGATGAATGAAGTTAAAGCTCTTATCGACAGGACTTTTTCCTCTCAAAACCAACATTGAATAGACGGTTATATACAATCTCAAATTAACTCAAGCCCTAATCATCATCAGTTCCTTCGCAGTTAGAACCGTATACTATCTTATCCTATGATCTATCTATCAAAATCTCAACCTACCATCTGCTGGTCACCATTTCATTTTCTGGAAAACTGTGGAAACATGCTTTGTTTTCCCGCCTTTATTTATTGGGCTTTTTGGAGCTAGAAATTTTTCTAGCTCATGGTGTGTTTCCCAGCTTAATGCCCAAGTCTTTTTAACATTTTATCGCGATCCTTTTATACTCTGCATAACTTCCACGTCACCTAGAGGGTTGCTCATCTCCAAGACATATCCTCTTGAGCAGCGTAACGGTATGATCTCTTCACTTTAATTATTTTCCTATCTCTAATCCGTGCTTCCATGCATTCTCTCTTACTTCACACATAGCGAAAACATCTTCAAAATTGTCCAGAAGCTCATCGCACAAATGCGATAGAATCGTTCTTCTTCTGCGGAAGATGATTATCGATATCAACTTTTTCTTGATGAAGTCTGAATTTTTGTTGGTCTCACTGATGCTGATTGTGGCTAGGTTGGATATCGAGTCCAGTATGTAATGCCTAAATGACCGTCTGGAGAATTGGCCAACTAACCAGTAATGATATTTATGATCTCAAAGTATGAGGATTGTGATAAAGAATTAGGCAGACTATATAATATATGTTATGTCAGCGCTAGTGCCTGTTCATCCTGAAAATTATTCTTAGCTAGCGCTCAGTCTTCTCTGAACTTCGTATGAACTAAACTAAACTGCGTTCGGGATCGGACTACATTATCATCATCCCCGACGCTCCCGAGGCTACCCATTACGCCATGTCAAAAATCAAATGTTGACACTAAATCCAAATCAACAGTCATCAATAAACACAACAATTGGGTCCTTCAAGAGCACCATGGCAGCTAAGAACCGCAAACGCAGGCAGTCCAAGTCTGATTCTGAACTTCATGAGTCCATCAGACGCTCTGCAAATGCTGCTGAGCAGCAGTTGTCAAAGATCAAGACTGTAAATGAAGAAAGTCAAACCGATAACGAGGACAAGCCCCGCTCCCATGCAGAACAAAAACAAAGATCCAACACTGGGTCTAGTAAGAAGATGGTATTCTTATTTGGTGCTATCATTGGTGTCTTGTTTGCCCTATATTTCGGTGCCCAGAGACATACCGATTTCGAAAAGCTCTTGGATTTCGATTTCCAAGAATATGTTGATGATTGGCGCGGGTTCTTACCTGAGAATATCAGATCAGTACTCTCAGATTTCGAATTTAGCAACCCAAACTACCCTGATTTTTCTGAGAACTTTTCTGTTGGTAAGGCACTAAAGAATGAAGAGAACTTGTCTTCAAAGCATCCAGTGGTGATGATCCCTGGTGTTATCTCGACAGGTATCGAATCTTGGGGAACAACTGGCACTCCTGATTGTCCGTCTCAGCAGCATTTCCGTAAGAGATTGTGGGGATCCATGTATATGATCCGTACCATGTTTTTGGATAAGACATGTTGGTTGAAACACGTCATGCTGGATCCTATCACCGGATTAGATCCACCTGGCATCACATTGCGTGCTGCTCAAGGGTTTGAAGCTGCCGATTTTTTTATCACTGGGTATTGGATCTGGGGTAAGATCATCCAGAACTTGAGTGTCTTGGGCTATGAACCGAATAAGATGATTACAGCTGCCTATGATTGGAGATTGGCCTATCTGGACTTGGAAAGAAGAGATATGTATTTCTCTGCGCTGAAATCTCAGATTGAATTGCAAAGGAGATTGCATAATCAAAAAGCTGTGCTGATTGGTCATTCCATGGGTGCCCAAGTTGCATTCTACTTCATGAAATGGGTTGAAGCTGAAGGTAAACATTTTGGTAATGGTGGCCGTAACTGGGTTAATGATCATATTTCCGCATTTATTGATGTCTCCGGTTCTACTTTGGGAGCACCGAAGGCAGTTCCTGCCCTGTTATCTGGTGAGATGAAGGATACAGTTCAATTGAACGCACTTGCCGTCTATGGATTGGAGAAGTTCTTCTCCAGAAGGGAAAGAGTCGATATGCTTAGAACTTTTGGTAGTGTCGCAAGTATGCTTCCAAAAGGAGGTGACCTAATTTGGGGTTCTCTGACTGGAGGCTCAGTTGATGATGAGCTGTCGCCGAATAAGAACGAATCTTTTGCCAATTTTATCAGATTTGATGAAACTATTGGTCCCTTCTCTTCGAGGAACTTGACAATGGCTGAGAGTATCGATTACATGTTGGATATGGCACCACAGTGGTATCAGGATAGAGTAAGAGAACAGTATTCGTTTGGTGTTGCCAGATCTCCAGAGGAACTGGAGGCAAATAATGAAAAATTCTCTGCTTGGTCCAATCCTTTGGAGGCACCATTGCCTAATGCCCCAGATATGAAAGTTTTTTGTTTCTATGGTGTTGGTAATCCAACTGAGAGAGCGTATATATACCAAGAGGAGGAGCATAAGACCATTTCAAGATTGAATATTTCTATCAAAGCACCAGGGAATGAGAAGACTTCAGTTTTCTTCACAGATGGAGACGGTACCATCCCATTGTTGTCGCATGCGATGTGCCATAAATGGAAGACATCACCACATTATAACCCAGGCAAATCTCCCGTAAAAGTGGTGGAGATCCCCCACGATCCAGATAGATTTGACATCCGTGGAGGTGCAAAGACTGCAGAGCATGTTGACATCTTGGGGTCTGCGGAGCTAAATGAGTTGATATTAAAAGTTGCCAGTGGTCGTGATGATTTGATCCAAGATAGGCAGATCACCAATCTGTCCAAGTGGGTATCACAGTTGGACTTTGGGTTTTAGAGAGGATATGTTAAGTGAGCTATATAGATGAAGGGATTTGGATGGTTAGATCTCGTACTGCCTCGCTTAGTTGTGGAAGATGCCTCTGGTTTTATATGGTGCTGTATGGCGATGCGCGTGGTGCGTCAACCTCGCTTAGATGGGCATGGAGGCTACGACTTACATACAGCTCACGAATGGTCACTGGTGGGTGAGTCCTGACTCACAGGTGGTATTCTTGTCTTAGCATCTAACCACCGCAAATGTGCTATAAGGTGTACTATATGTACCCTTATATACTGCCTATGTATCAAATACAGTCCAGAAGCATGCCCCCTCGGAGTTTTTCCCTTTTTTTTTCGAGACTTCTTTGTTTCCCTGGAGACCAAAACATTTCTCCCTCACCAAAACAAAAACAAACGCGACGCGCCTAAGACGGTCTTTTGGGTAAAACGTAAACACTCCGGGACAAATTAGAAAAAAGGCCGTGGACTTTAAAGAGTAAACAAGGAAGTCTTTTACAACCTGCTCTACCCACCTATCCTACCTACCCCATCCACCGGCTGATATACCTGTCCACCATGACCATCGACCGTGTCCCTCTGGCTGTGCTATCGACTAACAAGATGACCACCGCGTCCTCCAAGCCGGTGCCAAAGAACACGACGGTGACACACGCTAGAAAGCTTAAGTACAGGCTTAAGCTCGCCTACTACAAGCTTCGCACTGACCAAGCTATGGTGCCTATCGATGAGATCATGAGGAAGCAGGAGTCCCCTCTGTCCAAGAAGAAGTCACAGGTGACTCCTTCGCTTACTCGTCATATCTCTCTGTTGGCTGCATCTACGCCATTGCATCCTCATGGACTGCAACCGATCCTACCAAAGAAGAAAGTTGCATTCTCTAGATCTGCATCCTCTTTTGAACCATCAATGGCGAAGTGGAGACCGCGCGGCCTCTCCAAGATCAATGAAAATCATACTTTCAAGTCTACATCTTTGCGCATCGAAGACCTCGTCAACACATCTCATAGCAACAGTACCGTGACACCAGTGAAATGCCAGACTGATGACAATGGTGATTTGATAATGTCCAGTCCTACAAAGAAGCTATGCTCCTCTACACCTGGTTCCTACGGTGCTGCTAAATCTCTCTTGCAATTGTCTTCAATCATCAGTTCAAACTGATTTGTTTATCCTATGAAGTTCCCCCAACGACTATTTCTCTTAACGATCTGCAGACTTTACCTCTACTGTTCTGGCGCCCTTTGCATGTGTTTTTCTATTGGTTTTCTTCACTTCATTTCTATTCCCCTTATGCATCTTCTTCTTAACCTGGTTCTGGTTCCATTGAAACAGGATCCTACGCATTAACGATGTCTAATTGCTACATACACCATAAAAAAGTTTTGTTTTTATTCCTGACCCGTAGCTATCATCAAGACTCAATCTCTTCATTGTGCGGGAAAGTGATATCATCAACAATCTTATCCAACAATGTACAAGAAGTAACGATATGTTCTTGCCATTCTTCCAAGGGATCTGATGAGCTGAACTGTACAGTCTTGGTTATATCATCCACACATGCCTCGACTCTATCGGATCTTATCATATCGGTGATCAATCTCTCAACAACGCTTTGTTCTAAGCCCAGCATCTCCGTCACCGTGGAGATCGTTATATTGGCAAAGATTGTACTATATGCGATGACATTGTTTTCCACAACGGCTCTGGAGAGCTGTTCAATCCAATAGGCGTTTGGGAGCACTTGGTCTCCATTGTCGATCAAGAAACTCAACAGTTTGGAAAATTCACCTTTATAGATCAACCTTCCCTCGAACATCCTTTCGAACACGACTTTCAAAGGACTATCCACGATATTATCCATAATACGCTCAACTTTAGAGATCTTTGTGAAGAGATTTTTCTTGAATTGGGTGGTTCTTGCCAAAATGGCGTATGATACTGTGAAACAATCACAAGTAGGATCATCGAGGAGTAATAGTCTCGAAGCAGCTTCGAGCCATTTACCAACACGAACCATCACCTGTACTGATGTCTTATGCGCATATATGACCAATTGAGAAGCACTTGCGGGTAATGACGATAACAAAGGTGAAATCCTAGTCAAATGTGCCTCCGCGTTCTCAAAATCATCGATCTCAAGACAATCTTTCGCTATACGCGTGTTCAATTCCACTCTAAAGATATTCAAAGACGACTCGTCCACAAAATCTTGGGCAATGACGTCTGTTTGCAGCACGTGTAGTATCTCAATGGCTCTTCCATAGCTCTGCTGTTGTTCATACAATGAGGCCAAGTTCAACACCACTTGGGTCAAAGGGGCACTCACCAGTGCAGTTGGCGGTGTCAAAAGATTGATCAATAACTCATACAATTCCTGTTTCCGACCTGATGAGGCATTCTTCTCAACGTCTTGGATATATCTCAGGAGAATCTGCTTCACTGGTAAACTCTGCTGTTTGGTGATGGCTGTGATGTACAGGCCCGCGAGTTCGTTTGTAGCGGCGGCAGTGAGCAGTTGGAGAACGTCGTTCTCCTTGCTGGTGGAGTCCCCGTTTGCGATTCCTGAGATTTGTAGAAGCACCTGTGACATCGGCGTTAATGTTCTTGTTCTTGTCCTTTTCCTCTCTGTCTCCCTTTCAGTTTTCACTCTGAAAATCCGCCCTTGTACGATTGTGGCAAACCACTGATAAGAAAGAGCACAATAAAGAACAAACAACAAGGACTAGAGGACACAGAACAATGCTCAGATCAACATTAAACTCCTGGAGAGAATACCTCACGCCTGCATACCACACGTCGACCTTCTCATCCACGGGCGAGATTACGCCAGAGGAGTTTGTCGAGGCTGGCGACTACTTGACGTACAAATTCCCAACATGGCAATGGCTGCGGGCTCCAGCTTCTAAGCAGAGAAGTTTCCTCCCTGAAGATAAACAGGTGCTTGTCACAAGACGTGTCCCTTCGCTCGTAAGAGCGGAGAAATGCGAGGAGGTGCTGATCGAAGAGGGCGTTGATGAGGACGGTTGGACTACAACGCTGAACCCACAAAGGAACGACCGTGCACATGTTGAAGAGCCAGAGATTGAAGAAATCGATGACTTGGTGGATGAAACTGCTGAAGATAACGAAGATGATGAGGAGTATGCTGCCACTTGTCAGGGAAACTCCCAGAAACGGTTCTATGATCTCTACATCTATTATTCTACCGCGTATAGAGTCCCGCGTATGTACTTGGTTGGCTATGATGCAAATGGAACGCCATTGACCCCTAAGGAGATGTTTGAAGATATCTCGCCAGATTATAGGGATAAGACGGTCACTATTGAGAAGGCACCGTTCCTCAATGACACAACGACCGTCTCAATCCATCCTTGTCGACACTCTGCTGTGATGAAAGTTTTAATCAATAGGGCCATTGCTGCCGCAAAAAACAAACAGAACAAGGATGACTTGCTCAAGGGTGTTAAGAAACTTGGATTAGCTGATAACGAGGAGTCAGCACAGGATGATGAGTGGGAACAGTTGGATGATAACGATGCAAAGAAGTTGGACCAACAAGTTGTCAGAGTGGACCAATACTTGGTAATCTTCTTGAAGTTTATCACAAGTGTCACCCCTGGTATCGAACATGATTACACTATGGATGCCTTTTGAAATCAAATAGGTGTCTCGCTTCATTTTCATCAATTAACGACATTAAGGATTTACCTACCATCAAACTTCGTAAGCATACGCAGGAGCGCTGACACCTCGAGAACCAGTAGCAATACGTGAAGTTCTAATCAGGCCAATGAGGAAATACTCAAACCTTTCATCAGGTTGCTCTCTATCCAGAGCGTAACATTTGTAGCAATAAGAGAACTGATACTCCCAAGAACGATGGACCATGCCTACTAAACAGAATTTACCGGTACTCATTGTCGAGCTCGGTCCTTTCTTCTATCCTCGGCCCTCTAAACGGAAATTTCAAACACACCAGTACTGCCCAGTTACCCTTTGGCATGGGTGGTAACCTTAAGTCACTGGCCTGGCTTTCCTAGTGAATAGTATGCGACCTCTGGCAAACAACTTAGCAAGGAGTGAGCAAGATCATAAAGTTAGTGAACCGCGATGTCATATGATAGTGAAAACTTATCAGCTAACAGGTATACAGAAAGTGCACACTGCATATTGCCTAGATATATAGCACTGGAGTCTGGCACCCTACTCGGTTTTTATGTTTGTGCATTGTAGCCAGTGTCATCAGGGAAGTTTGTCATTCATATTATTACATAAAAATTAATCTCACTGATGGCTTGAATGTGTATCTTTTTACGTATTTTGGTCAAAAAGGCAGCCTAAAAGAGTAGTCAAATTGCCCGGTACTCTACCCAGTAACCTTTCATGTCCACCGCCTCTCAGATCTCCCAATTTACAATACAATGCCCTAGCCTACAAAAATTGAAACTATTCCTGGAACGATATAACATATTAAAATTTTGTAATGGATCAAGTACACATCAAGCCTCAGAGGTAAAAAAAATATCTAAATCTTCTCTTCTGTTTCCCAAGAGTGGTTCTTCTCTTCAAAATGGATCTTGTATGCCCGGAATCTCCTTCCGAGGTATCATCAGAATTCTCAATCGCATATAAATTTAACTGCTTGCCCGGCTCCGTAATGTAAGTAGGCTCTTGCGCAAACCTGATAGCTGGGTGTTTCTTCATATGACCCATGGTTTTGAAACGCCGTAATCCAAACCATCTGTTGTCCTTGTCAAACTGATATGACTTTGATACCACAGGGCCTGGCGTTGGGGAGTATTCCAGTACAGAGCTGTCTCCAGCATGAAGCTTATCAGCAACAAAGCTTGTCAACGTATCGTCAGAATCATCGGATTCTCTTGAATCTGGACCTAATACTGATATAGGATCGCACCCATCCAACATCATCTTCTTTGCAGCTTCGCCACCCTTGGATAGCATATCACCGTATCTTGGGAGCCTCAAATCTCTATGACCCACATAGTCTGCAACATATTCATCTAAGGACTCGCCAGATTCCAAATTAAACCGAGACATAGACGTAGAGTGAGATATCAACTTGGATCTCCAAAGTGATTTCAAAGAAATGATAGTCCCAGATTTTCTGTCACTTTGCAAATCTTCAACCTCGGCATTTGCCAGTATCCTGTTAGATTTTTCGGAGTCACTACTCTTACGAAGAAGTGGAGACTTTGCAAAGAGTATCTTTCTAAAGGATCTTTGACGTTTTCGACTTGGCTTGGTGGGTGGACAAACAAAACGACTGTCCGAAACCTCATCTGGTACACTAGATCCTATGCTTTTCACACATTGATCACCCTTCGTCAATACTGAATGAATCCCTTCATGGAAAAGTGATTGATTCTCCTTATTTGTTCTGCCTTCAGGATCGTATTTTGGATAAAGGAAAGCAGTTAGTGTTCCAGGAGGTGACATGGCCAATTCTGTGCCTGGAGAACTCATAATGACATCAATAACAGTTTCAGGTTCTTGCTTTTCATTGAGCCTGCTGGAAACCAATGAGATAGCGCTGCTAGGTGCAGCTGGTGGATCCAAAGCTTTTTCAGAAAGATTCTGAGAAATACCAAGCACTGTTGTACCTGCCGGTGAAACTGCAACGTTTGGACATGGCTTTGCTGCATCCGTCTCCGTTATGTCATTTGAAAGCAACACATCACCCAGACTTTCAAGAGCTGTTAACAGAGTTGATATCTCAGCCGGATCGAAGTTCATCTCACCAAGGATATCATCATCAATGTCGAAAGCAGAATTCAAAGTGCAAAGCCACTCCTCTGGATTCTTCAAATCAATGCCCGCCTGTGTCCCTTCCTCTTGTTCTGATTTCTCAGTCTGATATGAAATCACGGTATCCTTCGTGTACAAAGACACCAACAGCCCGTGCGCAATGTCTGTCTTACCCTCTGGCTTCATTGTTTTCTTTCTTGATCTTCTCTTGCGCCTAGTTGAAGAGCCTTTTTTTGATTTTGGTGATGGCAAATAGAACATGTGAAAGAGCATTCCTTCCTCGAGGGGAGCAAAGTCGTTGTGACAAATAGCAGCTTCCTTTATACGACGTTCAGCCCTCTTTTTGTTCTCCTCCTCTTCCTTTCTCAACTTGGAAGAAGACGACTCAGATACTCCCTCTTCTAAATTCTCAAAATCAGTGCACTCATTCATGGCCTTGGTCAGCAGCTTTGGCTCTATGGAGCTTTCAGACATAGTGGGTTCCATGCCACTATTGATAGTGAGAACATCAATACCACGGTGCACATGAACACATCCTGTTTCTTCATTACAATCATCATGCCCTAAGACTTTTTCATTTCCATGTGGTTCAGAACCATGCTTTGGAAAGTTAAAGGATGAAAGGAGGGGGTTAAACAGTTTATCGTTATCAGAGTGGAAAGACAAGTCTTCGGCACTGAACGTGCTCTCTCTTACAAACTCACCATTATCCGAAGGAAATAAAGAGACAAATGGCAGCTGCTGAAATTGGGATCCGTTGATCTTTGAATCAACGGCATCTTTCAAGAAATCTTGGTAAGTCTTCTGGTGGTACTGAGAGTCCAACAAGGACTCGTCATCAGACTCTAGTCCATCAACAACATTTAGCATATGAACTGACTTTTCTGTTCCGGCACTCGGGAGCTCAGAAAGGACAACTTGTTTTTGCTTCTCAACTGGATGAAGGACACCACTGGTCAAAGATGAGTCCGGTTCAGTGATGTTCAATGTTGAAGGGTCCTTCGGATACTCCTCTACTGTAGTAGTATCACCCCTACCATCAAAGTCCTCTCTCACCTTAGTGAATTCTTTACTCTCGCACTCCAGGATCTTGAAAGTATTCTGAAGTAACACGCTACCGGATCCACGAGAAACGACAGCACCATAGTCTGGGAGTCTCGGACGAGCAACCAGACCCTCTGCGGAGTGAGAGATATCATCGTTCAAGTAATATGACAAGTCCAGTTCCGTCATCCTTGATATCTCAGCCTCTTAGACGTCATGGTGGAAAGAGAGAAGTGTTCTGTTCCTTCATCCCTAGAGCATATTTTGCCCCTAAAGAAAGAGAAAAGCTGTGTACACAAAAACAAAAGGTAAACAAACCGCGTTCGGTCTCGGAAACAGACCCCGGATTTCCCCTTCAGGAAGTGTGATTAGGAGCTGTGGGAGTTATCGATCGTGTTAAATGGCTACGTTTCTACACGGTGATCAACAACCAATATCAACTCTGTCAAAAGGAGAAACCGGTTGAAGCGCACATTGATAGTATAAAATAAGACCAACGTTAAGGATTTGGCCGCAAAGAGGAACAGCTTCTCAAATCATTAATCAAAGCTTACCGCTGACATTCAAATACTCAATTCAATATTCCCCTAAGATACAAAACAAATATGAAGGTCTCAATTGATACGGGAATCTTCTCTCTGTTCTGTGCGGTCTCATTCTTTGCATTCGCTAATGCAATTCCAAGCGACCACATCCCACCCATGAGACGTAGTTGGGATTACGGCACATCTGACATTATCAACCCTTATAAATCGGCTAAAGAGAATGACAAGGAGGCATCAGCTACAGAAGAAACAGAACCACAAGAACCGACTGTTAGCTTCTGCTCTGCTGTGCATCCTCTCACGAACGGGTTCTTCGACTTGAGCGACTTGAGCTCAGTTGGTAAAGAGGGTGTTATTGCATGGGTCGCAAAGGGGTATGACTATAACAGGAACTTCACATTAGGAGTATGCTCATCACCATTGAAACCTAATGTCGACTTGAACAACAACTTCAAAGGCCGTAACGGAGCTGTATTGAACTCTAGTGAAGTTGGTGGATACTATACAGATGAAGATGGTCAAAGGTTCTCCATTGGTAACTTCAACTCCACGCCTGTATTCAGAGGTAAGAAGTTGACATTGACCTACCATAATGGTAGTTACTGCCCTAATGGGATTGACCGCAAGTCCACCATACTTTCCTTCACGTGTGATAGGGAAATCTTGCAAAAGGCACAGGTGTCATTTGTTGGTGTCCTTCATGATTGCGATTACTTCTTTGATGTGAGAACCGTGGATGCTTGCCCTACAGCACATAAGGATGAAGGTCTTGGGGTGATCTGGATCTTCGTGTTCATCCTCCTTGCTGCGCTCTTTGTCTACACCAGTGGTGGTTTCCTCTATAAGAGAATTGTTCTCAATCGTCGCGGCTGGAGACAACTTCCGACGTATAACCTGAGCAACAAGGTATCTTCTGCCTTATCTGGACATGTAAGTACTGGCTAATTTTCTCTTGTCATCTTCCTGGAGGATGTGTTATTTTTTCCTCTTTATAACAAGGTTTAGAGCTCAAGACTAATCTGAATCAACTAGTGGAGAACCGACGCACAGGACCCTATTAAACTCACGAGCAACAGTGATCGTTTTGGGTTCATCGAAGATCAGAACAATCTAATCGACTCCTTGGATCTCGAGGAGGATTAGTCGTGCTATTAAATTGATACATCGCATAGATATAGTACTTGAGTAGTCCAATCTAGTGCGAAACTTCAGGTTCGTTGGCTGAGTCAGAGAACATAAGATATTAGGGCTTTTCCGAGCCACGTGATGCTGTCTCTGCTTCCGCCAAACGGCCCTGCAGGACCAGAGAAGCCCTAATGTCCCCAGTCCGGGTAACAAATCAAACTACTGCCCGGGTCTCAATGCGGAATTTTTTCGCTGAACTTCTTTTCGCCACCCGCCGACAGCCGCTGGCCCCTTCGCGCCCGCAAGGAATCAAGAGAAAATTTTCAATGCCCTCTTCCTTCTTCTCTCCTCCCCCTGTTCTAAATCATCAACTTTTGAATTCGCCAAAATGGTATGTCCGTTAAACAGTGGATAGGGCTAATGATCGGCAATGGCAATCTCTGTGGCACAGTCTGTTGTGCAAGCAATTTCTCTATGCTTGGTGCTGTTGCACTTCACTTGATACATTTGGCCTCTGCCATTGCTTTGATCTCACTCTTTACATAGAGCAAAGATTACTAACGTCCTCAACAGGGTAAGGAAAAGTCTCACGTTAACGTTGTCGTCATTGGTCACGTCGATTCTGGTAAGTCCACCACCACCGGTCACTTGATTTACAAGTGTGGTGGTATCGACAAGAGAACTATCGAGAAGTTCGAGAAGGAGGCTGCCGAGTTGGGTAAGGGTTCTTTCAAGTACGCTTGGGTTTTGGACAAGCTTAAAGCTGAGAGAGAGAGAGGTATCACCATTGATATCGCTTTGTGGAAGTTCGAGACTCCAAAGTACCACGTTACCGTTATTGATGCTCCAGGTCACAGAGATTTCATCAAGAACATGATTACTGGTACCTCCCAAGCTGACTGTGCCATCTTGATCATTGCTGGTGGTGTTGGTGAGTTCGAGGCTGGTATCTCCAAGGATGGTCAAACCAGAGAGCACGCTTTGTTGGCTTTTACCTTGGGTGTCAAGCAATTGATTGTTGCCATCAACAAGATGGACTCTGTCAAGTGGGATGAGAAGAGATTCGACGAGATCGTCAAGGAGACCTCTAACTTCATCAAGAAGGTTGGTTACAACCCAAAGGCTGTCCCATTCGTCCCAATCTCTGGTTGGAACGGTGACAACATGATTGAGCCATCTGCCAACTGTCCATGGTACAAGGGTTGGGAGAAGGAGACCAAGGCTGGTGTCTCCAAGGGTAAGACCTTGTTGGAGGCTATCGATGCCATTGAGCCACCATCAAGAC